>LR749562.1:1031387-1332735 GCA_902729485.2 Mus minutoides | reverse complement strand
TGAGAGGCCATGGAAGGCCATTGGTGAAGGTGCAGCCTCAGTTGCAATTGATGGCCCAGGACTGAAGGGGTCATGCAAAGGAGTTGAGGCTCAGGACCATGAAGAGAGCCTAGTGTTGAAGCTTAGTTACAGAAGCATTTTGGAGATGCCAGTACTATGAGATGACCACCAAGAACAGCAGCAACAATGGAGTACAGGCATCTAGAGCCTAGAGGACAACGTGTGTGCTACAAAGGGCATGGCTGGAGAAGTGACCCAAGCCCTTGGAGGAGCCCAGAAGATCGTGAGTTGGATCCCAGACATTGGAAGGTTGGAGATTGATTTTTGCTTTTGATTGTGACTGTGCCCTGATATTTTTCCCTCTTGAAGGAAGTTTTTAAATGAAGCCCACAGTTAAGAGACTTTGAATTTTTAAAGTACTTTGAATTTTAAAAGAAACTGAACATTTTAAAAGGATTGAACTTTTAGTATGTAAAGACTGTGGGACTTTTAAGTTATTTAAGATCTTGGGGATGAGTAAGAACTAAGGATTGAGGCTTACTAGTGATGTGTTTGTGTGTCAAGTTGACAAGGGGTCAACTGTACTGGCTAGTTTTGAGTGTCAACTTGACACAGCTGGGGTTATCACAGAGAAAGGAGCTTCAGTTGGGGAAATGCCTCCATGAGATATAGCTGTGAGGCATTTTCTCAATTAGTGATCAAGGGCCCCTTGTGGGTGGGACCATCTCTGGGCTGGCAGTCTTGGGTTCTATAAGAGAGCAGGCTGAGCAAGCCAGGGAAAGCAAGCCAGTAAAGAACATCCCTCCATGGCCTCTGCATCAGCTTCTGCTTCCTGACCTGCTTGAGTTCCAGTCCTGACTTTCTTGGTGATGAACAGCTGTATGGAAGTGTAAGCCGAATAAACCTTTTTCTCCCCAACTTGCTTCTTGGTCATGTTTGTGCAGGAATAGAAACCCTGACTAAGACAAAAGTGCTGATCAAGCAATATATCAGTGTTACTCATATGTATATAGAGGTTGAGCATCCTAGTTTAGTAACACCACTGTATCAAAATCCCAATAGTTACAAAGGCTAGAAGAAATTGACTCACTCCCTCCTGCCTTCTGTAAGGACAGTAATGTTATTCATGAGAACAAAGTCCTCTTGTCCTGACAGACTCTACAATGACTCTTCCTCTTATCATCGACACAATGGGAATTAAGATTCCATGTAAATTCAGAGCGACACATACTCCCAAACCAGAACGCTGACATGTTTGTGTTTATCATAGCTTTCACTAGAATTATGCCTACAACAATCTATCAAAGAGAGACAGACAGACAGACAGACAGACAGATGGACAATAATGTCTTAGTTAGGGTTTTACTGCTATGAAGAGATACCATGAGGAAGGCAACTCTTATAAAGGCAAATATTTAATTAGGACTGCCTTACAGTTTCAAAGGCTCAGTCCATTATCATCATGGTGGGAAGCGTGGCATGGTTCAGGTAGACATGGTGCTGGGGGAGCCAAGAGTTCTATATATTGATCCAAAGACAGCCAGGAGGAAATATTCATCCATGCTGGACAGAATCTGAGCCTAGAAGAACTTAGAGCCCACCTATACAGGTCCTCCAATAAGGCCACACATTTTTACCTTTTCTGGGTATCCTCAAACACTCCTCTAAGATTTTGCAGACTGGAAGCCAGGGAGAAAGGGTCTCAGGCTGTTTTCTTTCTCCCACTCCCAAAGCCTTGCATCTAAGGTTTCAGAGTACAAAACAAGTTGTCTGCTTGGATGAAGAGAAGAAAGAAAGAAAGAAAGAAAGAAAGAAAGAAAGAAAGAAAGAAAGAAAGAAAGAAAGAAAGAAAGAAAGAGAAAAGAAAGAAACTACAGGAATATGTTTGTGAAGTCGGAGAGGCTGCACAGTCATGGGTGAACGCAGAGTGATACTGGCCCTGTACCTGCACACCCTTTTATGTATAAGTGGAGCTGGCACAAAGAATCAGAACACAGTTAGTAACCGTGCATTACTACAAATGGCTTTGAGGTACCTGAATTACTTTTCTGAGCCTTTAAATATCTGGCTGGTGGGAGGCCAGAGGATGGCAATATAACAGTTATTGAAAGCAAAGTAACTCTTCTGTGTAGCCTTTGAGGACAAAGGGTAACTCGTGGGCAGGAATGAGGACAGCCTGTGGCATCTAGCAGAAAACTCAGGTGTTACCTAGTGAGTATCATAATGGTGGCTCAAAGGAACCTCACCCACGTCAACCTCGAGATCTGTGCCCCTAAGAAGACCTTGGCCCCAGTAGGTACCTTGATTCAGCCTAAGGTGAAAAACTGAGCAGACAACCAAGCCAGGGCAGACGTCTGCAAAGCCGTGAGCTCATCTCTGAGTAACGTTCTCTTAGGTCACTGACCTGGTGGCAACTTGTTACTCAGCAATAAAGACCAATATAAAATAAGTTAGCATATAAAAATATTGTCCAGACAAATGTTTTTGTTCTGCCTGCTTGATAGTCGGTGCTTGCCTCCATCCCTCCTCCTAGTCATCTCCCCAAAGGAAAAGGAATAGAAGGTGAAGCCCTAAATATGTCTAAATGATGTCAGTTATAAAGACATTCAACCAGTTCCTAAATCAATTGCTATTGATTCCCAGAACTCTGGCCTCCTTCTGCTGATAGAATGAGATTGATTTGTTTGTTGTGAGAAGTTGACCCTAGATGCAGAAAACACCACCTAAGGAAGCTCACCATTCTTTTAAGACCTTATGTGATTAAGCTTTCTGTTACTGTAACAAAGTATCAGAGGTAATCAAATTAACAAGACAGAAGGTTTATCTTGAGTCACAGTTTTATAGACGGCCCATAATCATTTGACCTGGTGTTTCCAGGCTGATTTGAGGCAACACATTGTGACAGGAATTGGTGGCAGAATACTTCATTCATGTCATGACAGACAGGAGTTGAAGAGTGGGGGGAGACATTGGTTTTTCACAACTCTCCTGGCAGGCAAAGCCTCAGTAGTTTGCTCTCTCCCTCTCTTTCTCCCTCCCTCTCTCCCTCTCCCTCCCCCTCCCTCCCCCTCTTCCTCCCCCCCTTTCCTTCCCCTCCACCCTGTTCCCCTTCTCCAACACACACACACACACACACACACACACACACTTTCTTACCTTTTACAGGTTCCATCACCTGCCAATGGTTGTAACCTAACACAACGGCCACTGAGAAACATTCCAGATTCAAACTATAACAGAGCCTGCAATAAAAAAGGAGAAAACTGGGAATCGGAAACCTCAACTCTGTCATTACCTAAATATGTAGATATAGGTGCATTACCTCTGCAGGAGGCTTTGTAGCAACTAGAGTCTAAGCAAACCCCTTCAATTCACTTAGGCACGGAAGGAGAAATGAATACATTCAGAAGCAAGGCCAATTTTTTTGTTTGTTATGTTTTTCAAGACAGAGCTACTCCTTGTAACAGCTCTGGCCATCCTGAAATTCATTTTGTAGGCCAGGTTGGCCTTGAACTCACAGAGATTCTCCAGCCTAGGACTAAAAGTGTGAGCCACCACTGCCTGGCTCTGCAAGGGCCAAATCTTGTTCAGGCCAAAATTGTTAAACAGGCAATTTGTCCCCAGCTGACTGTGCTTCCCCATTGAAGTTCAAGCTAATAGCTCTGCGTTTTCATCAATTTTGGAATTTCCAGGGTATTGTCCAAAAGAGTAAGCCACTCTCAGAAATGTGTGTAACTACATTCTTATCCAGTGGGTTTTCAACTTCCTCAAACACCTTTCCAAGAGCAACCCTGGCCACTAGGGAACCTTATTGAGTTTGGGAAGTTTGATCAGACATTGAGCCAAGGCCTGGGTTTTGGTGTGGTTCCTAGGAACTTGGCTTGCTGTTCTGTACAGACAGAGAAGCTACAATCTTCTGTCATTTGAGTCCCCCAGCTTTTCCAAGCCTGCCCGCCACGGCTTTGCCAGCCTCTTTCCATGTACTTCCCATCTCTGTCATTCTCGCCATTGTCCTCTGAACACTTGCAGCTGACCAGCCCCCTCCTTACACCATGACCCCTCAAAGTTGGCACAATGTCATGACTGGGTACTGCTCTTTATAAAGGTGTCACATCTTGGTGGACATGGCAGCTTTATTTATGCAAACATTTCCATGATTCATCTCAGGAGTCAACCTTCACCTCTAGCCACTGAAAGCCCAAAGTCCATCTTTAGGATTGTTTGTTTGTTTGTTTGTTTACAAAAACCAAGGCACAGGGTTGGCCAGATGGCTCAGTGGGTAACTGCCACACAGGACCAGTGATCCAAGTTACTTCCCAGAACCCACATAAAGGCAGAAGGAAAGAACCACCTCCACAAGGCTGTCCTCTGACCTCCACAGGTTAGACATGGCATTTGCCCATTCCCACTGTAATAACTGATCAATTAACATAAAGAAAACAGTTTGTCTTTAAAATGTCAAGGCACCCCTTAAACTGAGGCTGAAAGAAAATCTCTTAACTCTGGCGCGCTCTCTCTCTCTCGCTCTCTCGCTCTCTCTCTCTTTCTGTGTGTGTGTGTGGTTGTGGTGGGTAGTGTGTGTGTTTGTGTTTGTGTTTGTGCACAAGAAGTTACTCTCAGGGGTTTCTCAGGTGCCACTCACTTTTCTGTTATTGTTGCTTTGCTTTTGTTGTCTTTTGTCTTTTGAGAAAGTGTCACAGGCCTAGAGTTCTCCAAGTGACTGGCCAGTAACCACCAAGCCCCCCCCCCCCATCTGTCTCCACATCCCCAATGCTGGCATTATAAGCATGTGCACAAGTTCTAGCATTTTTAAATAAGTTCAGGCAATCCAACCCAGGTCCCATGTTTGCATAGCAAGCTCTTGACCCAGTCCCTAAAGCCAGGTGTTAAAGGAAGTTTCCACATTTCCACCCCTATTCCTGTTTGGCCAATCTCTACTGGGTTTGATTCTCAGCTTGGACCTCCCCATGGGTACCTCCAGTTGCTCTAGTCTCCTCCCTGCAGACAGATTGGCATATCCGGTGAATAACCACTTTTTTCCTAAGAAGCCTGGCAGGAATTCTAACCTGGAAGGGAATCCCACGTTAACCTAAGATCTAACCACCAAGGCAGGAAGTAGGAGCTATAATGGATCAGAGCCAAGTTCTTTTTTGACCCTTGCCTAACCCGTTCCTGGAAGGAAACACACACACACACACACACACACACACACACACACTCAAAGGCAGTTGGAATGCCTGTTAAGAGGGGCAAAGGCAGGGCTGGAGAGATGGCTCAGTGGTTAAGAGCACTGACTGCTCTTCCAGAGGTCCTGAGTTCAATTCCCAGCAACCACATGGTGGCTCACAACCATCTTTAATGAGATCCAGTGTCCTCTTCTGGTGTGTGTCTAAACACAGCTCCAGTGTACCTACTTATAAAAAATAAATAAATATTTAAAAAAGAATAATTAAAAAAAAAAAAGAGGGGCAAAGGCTACTCCTGGTACACCTGCCCTGTTCAAAGCTTGGCCGCCCATGTGCCCATCATGGAATTAATACTACCCAGAGCCTGTCCCAGAGAAAGAGCAGCAAGATGTATCTGCTTAATATCCTAAAGGACACATTTTACCAAAGTATCAAGAATTAACTGACATAATTTCTAAAACTGAGCAGCAGCCTCTTCTGCTGACATAGCAATCCATGGTTTACTGTTCCTTCTCTGCTATAAGGTCACTGTCTTAGTCAGGGTTTCTCTCCCTGCATAAACATCATGACCAAGAAGCAAGGTGGGGAGGAAAGGGTTTATTCAACTTATACTTCCACATTGCTGTTCATCACCAAGGAATGTCAGGACTGGAACTCAAACAGGTCAGGAAGCAGGAGCTGATGCAGAGGCCATGGAGGGATGCTACTTACTGGCTTGCTTCCCCTGGCTTGCTCAGCCTTCTTTCTTATAGAGCCCAAGACTACCAGCCCAGGGATGGTACCACCTACAAGGGGCCCTCCCCCTTGATCACTAATTGAGAAAATGCCCCACAGCTGGATCTCATGGAAGCACTTCCCCAACTGAAGCTCCTTTCTCTGTAATAACTCCAGCCTGTGTCAAGTTGACACACAAAACCAGCCAGTACAGGCAAACACAAATACTTGTTTAAAATGCCTTACATTGGGTAATTTAATGCCACAGAGATTTGTTGGCTACAGTACGAGAGACTGAAGAGTTTAATACCAAGGTGCTGGTAAGTCCGGCGTCTGGTGAATTCCTTCCTTGTTTCAAAGCTCGAGCCATCTTGCTGCATCTTTACTCCTAGAGGGCCAAGGGCACTCCCATAGCCTCTTTCATATGAGTCTAAACCTATCAGGACACCAGAAACCTTTAGGACTTAATTGGTTCCTTAACTGGGCTTCCTTAAAGTTGGTTCCTATCCTCACAGAGAGCATGCAGGACACCTGCCACACTATCCTGAGCATCCCAGTCTCGCTGGCTCAGAATCAGGGTGGAGCCTGGTTGGTAGCCAGACAGTGGGATCCAAAGCTCTGCATTTGCTCAATCTTTGTCTCTCCACAAAGGTCAGGAATTCTTGGAAAGTCGCTGATGCTACATTAAGGGTAGTGGTGACCAAGATGAGCCTTGTATATCCGTGACTGGTAGAGAATATTCTGTATACTGTGATTTATTGCTAAATAAAACAAAGAGCTCATTCTAACCAAACTGTATACCAGAAATGTATATGTCCATTTTAATACACTGGCACACACTAAGTCCATAAAAAATTATGAACCCCAGGGGACCGCCAGGGCCAAGAAGTGGGAGTGAGTGGGTAGGGGAGCAGGGTGGGGGGGTGTATAGGGGACTTTTGGGATAGCATTTGAAATGTAAATGAAGAAAATATCTAATAAAAATTTTTTTTAAATTATGAAACCATACTTAATTCCAGATGAGAGTTAACAATTTTTACTAAACCAATATTAGCAATCTCCAAGTTATATAAACAACATAAAGATAATTAGGGTAATCTTGAAATATAGTTAGTATTTGTGTCCTTGTAAATTTTTAGGGAGATACATTGACAGTGTGAGGACGAAGTGACCCCAAGACTAAGAGAAAGACACATGTACAAATGGTAACCAAATGAAACTTGTATAAACAACTTTTAAAACGAAACTGCTCTTACCATATGATCCTACATCTGCTTCTCGGTATTTATCCAAAACATCTGAGTGTTTGCAGTAGCTTTATTTGTAATTGGAAAAAAAAAAATCCTGGAAGCGGCCAGGATGTACTTCACAGGTAAATGGGATCTAAACTATATCGCATCAGAAAATAGAATACAGAGATCGAGAGAGAAACATCACTAAGTGAAAGGACAGAATCTAGCAGGCTGTGTCTGTGCAGCTCCAACTGTAACATTTCGGGAAAGGCGGAGCTATGAAGACAGCAAGGAGATGCGCAGGGAAGAAAAGAAGAGAAATTTTGTGAATGCCAGAGGTCGGGGCACGGGAGGGCTGAATGGGCCCAGCCTAGAAGGCTTGCAGGCACAAAATGAAATACTATTCTAAAAGAAATAGAAGCTCCTAGATCTATGTGGATGCTGTTTGACTATAGATAAGAGTGGGGGGGGGGTGGCTGGGTGTGGTGGCGCACACCTTTAATCCCAGCACTTGGGAGGCAGAGGCAGGCGGATTTCTGAGTTCAAGGCCAGCCTAGTCTACAAAGTGAGTTTCAGGACAGCCAGGGATATACAGAGAAACCCTGTCTCGAGAAAAAAGAAAAAGAAAAAGAGTCCATGTGGTAAAAGAACTTGGACCTGCCAGAAGGTTGCTATGGAGTGCAGGTTGGTTACCCGGCAGTGCAGGCCCGTGGGGTGGGGCAGTCAGTTTTGGGACCCCGACCTGGTCTCAGAAAATGGCCCTCCCCTGCCAGCATCAAAACGTGCTGATGAAAGAAGGCAGACCACTGATAACCCCACCGTGCAGTTCACTGGACAACAAAGACCAATGCTAAACATCCCAAACTTCCAGGGCCCACTGTTCCTTATAACTTTTTTAAATTGTGAGATATGATGTGAAATAAAAGCATAACAGCAACTGTATCACCAGCAAATCAAAACAAGACTGATAACTGTGCCTTGTATTCTTGTTTTTATTGTTTTTAACTAGCTGCGGATGCATGGTTGTACCATGCGTGCAGTAGCAAGCCAAACAAAGGTGCCAGGTGTCCTAGAGCTGGAGTTACAGGCACTTAAACACTGAGAAAACAACTTGGGTATTCCGCAGAAGCAGTGTGCACCCTCTAACCATTGAACATCCCTGTAGTCCCTAATTTTTCTTTTGTTAAAAAAAAAAAAAAGAGCCAGGCATGGTGGCACACACCTTTAATACCTCACTCAACTCAGAAGAAAGCAGAGGAAGGCAGATCTCTGTGAGTTCAAGGCCAGTGAGTTCCAGGACAGCCAAAAGGGGGTAGGGAGGGGGAATGGGCACCTGGATAGATGGTCCAGCAGTTAAGGGCACTGGCTACTATTCCAGGGGACTTCGATTCAAATCCCAGCACTCATGTGACAGCTCACACTATCAGTAACTCCAATTCTAGGGGATCCAATGCCCTCTTCTGGTCTCTGCATGTGTCAGGCATGCACCAGACTTACATGGGACCCAACAAGAGGGTTACCATGTCTGGTAACTGGACACCTAGCTCACTAAGGAGTGCTAGTAAAATCATGATTATTGGAGGAGAATCTAGAAACACAACTTACTAAACTTTAACAAGTATCTATAAACATTTTTCTTATGCTCATAGGTAAGTGTGGGCTTCACTCCTTTTTTTATTTTTATATTTTATTTTATTTTTGGTTTTTGGTTTTTAGGTTTTTTTGAGACAGGGTTTCTCTGTGTAGATCTGACTGTCCTGGAACTCACTCTATAGACCAGGCTGGCCTTGAACTCAGAAATCCGCCTGCCTCTGCTGGGATTAAAGGCGTGTGCTACCACTCCCAGGTTTCACTCCTTATCAAGGAAATTTCTCTTTACAACAAAGAGACCACTACAGAAAACTACAATCAATATTCAGAGTTGTAAGCCCAGTTGTGAAAAAGTGAAACATAAAAACTAGGCCTTTAGGCCCAGGCTTGAGAATGTGACCTTTGTGACTCAATGCTCCCAGGCATGCTAATCATAAAACAGATAGCGACATTCCTCCACCCACCCACTTCCTGGGTTCAGGGAGTGTTCATTCAAAGAAAGTCACCCTGACCCACTGTGACCATTGCTGCAACCCACTAAGCAAATGTGCTATTGTTAGAAGTTCATAGAAAACTGTCTTGACTTTCCACTTCCTCGTGTCTCTTAACTGGTATTTTTGGTATTTTTCCAACAACACCCTCCCCACCCCCTTGAGTTGTGGTTTCTCCCTTTAAATACTCCCATACCCAGCTACTCAGGGCACCACAGTCCTCTATAGACTGTGGGCCCAAGAGCTCTTGAAATAAAAATCCTCTTGCTGTTTGCATCAAGACCATTTCTTGAGTGATTTAGGGTGTCGCCTCTCCTGAGTCAGAACATGGGGGAGTCCTCACGTTGTGAGTCTTTCATTTGGTGCATTGGCCAGGAAATGCGACCACCCTCTTGGAGGGTATACCAACTTGGAGGTATGGGGATCCCCTCTGGAATGTGTGCATTGATGGTGTCTGTTTTCTGTTTTCTGAAACAAACATGCACTTGTTGTGTTGGTTTGTTTGTCTGTATCTCATCCTTTGTTTCTGAAGCATGGCGCCACCTGAGTTTAGATTCTGGTCAGCCTGAGTTTTGGATTCCAATCCACCTGAGTTTAGATACTGATCATCCTTAGTCTGGTTTAAAAATTGCCCTGGGGGACACCTTTCATCCCATCTGTGGGGACCTCTGTCCCATCTGTGGGGACCTCTGTCCCATCTGTGGGGACCTCTGTCCCATCTGTAGGTCAGTATCGATACTGTAACCCTTTTTTCAAGAACTGGCCATCTGATTCAGTGACCCTCTGGGTCATTTCTCTGGATTTGATCATCTAGGTGGAAGCGGACTACGGTGTTTATAGATGATGGGGTTTTTCTGAAATTCATGCACTTTGTATTTGCAGCTGTCCTTTTGGGCCATAAGGACTGGAGGACTGTGGTCGGCAGACGTGCTAGGAGGACCACAGGCTGCGGCCCTGGGGGACGCCCTGGGAGGTGGGGAGAGCCAGGAATGCCTGGTAGTCTCCGGAGATCAGTCAGAGGGACCGAGTTCTGTGTTGAAGTAGAAGCTTCCCCCTCGGAGATCGTCTAATTGTTTTTGCCTGCTTGTGGAGGACGAGAAAGGGTGGCATGTGTCTGGTTCTGTTGGTTTCTGTTTTATGTGTTTTTGTGTATGTGTTTAGAGCTATGTGAAAATCTAGAGAAGCAAATGTAATTCTCAGGTGCTTTGTACCCTGACTAGAGATAGTTTACACTAGAGACATGAGAGAATGGGTTTTGAGAAAAACAGTACTCTCCAACTATCTGGAGATAATTTGGTGAAAGAGAAAAAAAAAAAAAAGAAATATACAGTATCAATTGGTTTTTGGAGCCCTGCACCTGTAGTTAGGAGTCTAGTGTGGCTGGAGAAGCCCTGCTAGGAGCTGATTGTAAACACTGCTCTTAAAGAGACCAGCAGCTTCTCAAGTTCTATGGTAAGGGAACTGATGGCTGTTTCTCCTAGAATAATCTCTGTGATTGTAATTATTGGATCCAGGTAGCAAAGAGCTCCTCTCTGGAAATTACAGCAAAGAAAAATTGAGAATTTTGTTTGGTTTAAATAAGCAAATGTATGCAGCCATTTCATTTTTGTTTCTGATTAGTTTTAAAGGGATAAGTATGTTTTATATGTCTTGGTTATAGATTATTGGCTCATAAGTTATTGGTTATGATTATAAATTTGTAACATTGGAAACAGAAAAGTTGGCTTAAAACTGGTAAAACTACAACATGTCATGCAAAATAAGCCATGGAAACAGGTCTCTAAAGATATGCCTGAATTGGGTAATTTTATGTAATTCTTATTCTAGAAACCAGACTTATAAAAGATAGGATTTAGGACAGTGTCTCTTTGAAATATTGGGAGCTGCACCTTCTTGCGTTGTGTGCAGGAACAGGCAGCCAAACTTTGTAGCAAGTAATGTTTTTGGTGTGGATTTTTTTCCAATTTTTTTATTAGATATTTTCTTAATTTACATTTCAAATGCTATTCCGAAAGTCCCCTCCCCCTCCTCCCTACCCCCTCCCTGCTCCCCTGCCCACCCACTCCCACTTCTTGGCCCTGGCGTTCCCCTGTATTGGGGCATATAAAGATTGCAGTTTTGGTGTGGATTTTTAAAGAGAATGGATTGTTTACACTGTTAAAATTGAGTTTTGCTTCCCAAAATTGTGGTTGTGCTCTGGTGTTACAAGAGAAATCGAAAGTGAAGGCTTCTCCCGAATCAGAGCCTCCAGCTGATTGTCAGCAGCTGCTGTAGATGCTCTTCACAACTGAGGAGTGAGAGAGAAGTCTGTTAGAGGCAAAAAATAAATAAAATAAAATAAAATAAAATAAAATCCTGGGAGCTGATGGGCGGCCTACACAGTTACAAAATGAGATCGACATGGGATTCCCTTTGACTCGCCCTGGTTGGGACTACAGCATGGCTAAAGGTAGGGAGAGCTTGAAAATCTTATAGCCAGGCTCTGATCTCCAAGGTGCCTCAAAACAGCCCACTAATTTGGCTAAGGTAAGAGAGGTAATGCAGGGGCCCACCGAACCTTCCTCAGTGTTCCTTGAAAGGCTTATGGAAGCCTTCAGGAAGTTCACTCCCTTTGATCCTACCTCGGAAGCCCCGAAGGCCTCAGTGGCCCTGGCCTTCTGATATCCCTGGATATCAGAAAGAAACTTCAGAGATTGGAAGGGTTACAGGAGGCTGAGTTACGTGATCTAGTGAAAGAGGCAGGAGAGAGAGAGAGAGAGAGAGAGAGAGAGAGAGAGAGAGAGAGAGAGAGAGAGGCAGGAGGCAGAAGAAAGAGAACAGGAGGGATCATAGACAAGAGAGAAATTTGACTGGAATCTTGGCCGCAGTGGTAAGAGAGAAAGAAAAGACAGGACCTAGACAGATAGGGAACCTGGGCAACAGAAGACCAGTGTGCTTAACAGAATTAGGTGAGTTGGGGTACCGAACCTCAGCTAAAAAGGCTCAGCTGTGTCAGACTGAAGTTACTTATTTGGGATATACCGTTTGAGACAGGAGTGGTGGCTAATGGAAGCCAGAGAAAAGACTGTAACTCAGATCCCCACCCCAACTACACCAAGGCAAGTAAGAGAATTCTTGGGCACCGTTGGCTTCTGCAGGCTCTGGATACCTGGGTTTGCAACCTTAGCTGCTCCGTTGTACCCCCTAACCAAGGAAGGGGAGGTGTTTGTGTGGACCCCAGATCACCAGAAAGCCTTTGAAGAAATTAAAAAGGCCCCACTAATGGCCCTACCCTTGGCCTTGCCTGATGAGAGAGCAGGGGTCACCAGAGAAGTCCTAATCCAGACTTTGGGACCTTGGAATAGGCAGTGGCTTACCTATCCAAGAAGTTAGACCCTGTTGCTAGCGGATGGCTTTCTTGCTTGAAAGCTATTGCTGCCGTAGCTCTGCTTGTCAAGGATACTGATAAGCTCACTCTGGGACAGCAAATAACTGTAGTGGCACCCCATGCTCATTGAAAGCATTATCCGACAGCCCCCTGACCAATGGATGACCAACACTCGTATGACACATTATCAGAGTTTTTGTTGACTGAAGGAGTGACCTTCGCTCCCCCTGCTGTCCTCAATCCTGCTACCCTACTGCCTGAGACTGATGACTCTTCACCTACTCATCACTGTGCTGACATTCTGGCAGAAGAAACTGGTACTTGAAATGATCTGAAGGATTAGCCTTGGCCTGGGAGGCCGAGCTGGTTCACGGATGGCAGTAACTTCATGGTTGAAGGTAAGCGGAAGGCAGGGTAGCAGTGGTAGACAGAAAGCAAGTGATCTAGGCCAGAAGCCTCCCTTAAGGGACGTCGGCCCAGAAAGCCGAACTTGTGGCTTTAATACAAGCTCTAAGAATGGCAAAGTGGAAGTCTATTAAAACACTGACAGCAGGTATGCTTTTGCCACTGCACGGAGCAATATGCAGATAAAGAGGGCTGTTGACATCTGCAGAGAAAGACATAAGATGCTGTGGCTAAAGAGAATCAGATGGCAGATCTAAATGCCCTGAGTCCTCTCAGAACGTTGCCAGTGGTCTTAACCACTGAGCCATGTTTCCAGCCCCATGAGAAGGTTTTAATATGCCTATGTGCCCTACAGTCTCAGTTCATCCTAATGAATCTATATGATAGTACACTTCCTCCTCGCAAGAACAAGCCCTTTGTCAGTCTGAGCTGCGTGGTTGGTACTAGACAGGAGGTGACCTTCACTTATCCACTGGATACACAATCACTCTCCAGCCTCAAAATGGAAAAAAAAAAAAAAAAGCTTCTGGTAAAATGGAAAGGCCAGAATGGCTCAAAGCATACATGGTATCCTCTCAACAGGAAGCCACACATGGTTCATACAGTGCTGGGAATCCAGCCAGGGCCTTGTGCATGCTAGGCAGGCACTCATCAACTCAGCCTCCCCCACCCCCACCCCCGTGTCGCAACCCCAATCTCTGACCAGCAGAGAGTGGGAATAAACGACACCGACTCCAAAGCAGGTTCAGAGCAGCTGCAGCCACTTCTCTTTATTTGGAGGTTTCTTGAAGCTTCCCTAGCTTTCTCCTTCTTCTTCCTTCTTCATCAATCATCCTCCAGTTATCCTCAATCATCATTATCATCCCTCTGGGACTGCCCACAATTTATCCTCTTCCATTCACTCACGTCACCTCACACCACCCAATCATAGACACACACGTCCAAGGCAGCATGCAGCATAGGCTGATCTCTCCAGAGAGTTACACCCGCTGCTTTTACTGTGCATGAATGAGATTGAGATAAACAAGCGAGGTCACGGGGCTTAGCATAGAGCCAGGGCGCCATCTTTGGCCCATGCGGCCTCACCTGCTCCCCACACCCCTGTATACAGCCCTATGATATATGACCTGCTATGATACCTACTAGAAAACAAGTCACAGAGAAGTCAAGTAAGTTTCTCAAGGGCACACAGCCAATATTTGAATCAATGTTATCTTTTAAACAATTGTACTATGCTAAAGAAGTTTTTTTTTTCCAGTTTTCCACTATTACACAGAGTTCTACATCAACGTCCTAGAATAAATCTCCTTGTGTAAATATGAGTCTCTCTAAGGTAGACAACATAAATGGAACATCCAGGCTACAGTGTAACTTCCCAGTTAGTACAGCAAGCTGACCAGTGGCCAGAGATAGCTGTGCCCTATTTTACACAACCTGTGGGTGTTATTTTTACTTACCTATGAAAAGGAATTCTGAAGTTGTTGTTAACTCAGGGACTTTGACATGAGATTAGCCTGGAGTATCTGGATGAACCCAAAGTAATTATGAGGGTCATAATAGGAAAGAAACATGAGAATCAGAGTCTCTCTCTCTCTCTCTCTCTCTCTCTCTCTCATATCATATGACAATGGAAAGAGTGATTTAGGGATATAGATGGAAGATGCTAGGAGCTAGCTTTGAATATGCAGGAGGAATCCATGAGCTAAGAAATGCAGGCAGCTTCCAGAAGAATCAAAACCTGGTAGAAAAGAAAGCCTAAGAGAAAACTCTAACCTTGACATGGTAATTGTTAAGCACTCTGAAGGGTATGATAGTTTACATTATTTGTGAACTTATATATTAGCCTGGTACAGCATTTAAGATGCTGGCAGAAGACACCAACTGCAAGGTGAGAATCAAAGGATAACGTGCTCCACAGCAGCAGCAGCAGCAGCATTGCAGCAACACTCTGTGTTCCATCTTCCATAGAGCGATGGGAAGTGGGCCAGCAGACACCTGCACACACAGGGGAGGTATTAAAGGAAACAAGTCCTGGATTCAAAGTCTTTGTTCTGGTCAGCAAGCATGCCTGAGCTTTGCCTCAGCAGAAGACACTTTTAAAATGCTGAATACACAAATAGTCTTCAAAAAGAACGTGCTCCTGAACAAAACTCTCACTGACTGACTTGCTAGACACCCTGACGTGTGAAGGTCAAGGGAGAGTCATCTCCAAACATTAGCTTACTCCTTTCTCCCTATGCTTTATTTTTATGCTGCATATAAATTTCTTAAATCATAGGGTATTGCTCTGTGTGCTTTTAAGCCCTGTATACTCTAGTTAATATACATTTCACCTTTTCCCCTTTTATGACACTGTCAAAACTCAAGCTGATACCTAAAGCTTCAGTCCACCACATTTAACCTGCAACATTGTCTCAACAATGCATTCACGCAGTCTGCTCTGGCTAACACGAAAAAGAAACAAACTCCACAGAGATTACTCAGTGGTTAAGAGAACTTAGAATCAATTCCCAGGAGTCTCCACCTGGAGACACACAACGAGTTGTAACCTCAGTCGCAGGGTATCTGACACCCCCTTCTGGCCTCCACTAGCACTGCACACAGGTGGTGTACAGATATGTATTCAGGCAAAACACCCATACACATAAAATAAAAATGAAGGGGGGGGAAAACCTCACAACAAAACGTGAATGCGATGAGGACCCTCTTTGTAAACAAATGTGACAGTTTTTACTAGTATCTTACTAGAATGAGATTTCTATGCCTTAAGATGTGTTCATCCTCAGTTTTAAAAAAATTTATTGACAATTATTACAAATGTTAGTGTGTGCACTCTCGCGCGCGCACATGTGTGAGTGTGTGTGTGTGTGTGTGTGTGTGTGTGTGTGTGTACCACAGTTGTAGAGGAAATTTAATCCAGCAACAAAGTTGCTCTGGCAAGGGATCACATCTAAAGATATGAGCCAGCTAGAATAGACACACACACTAGATTAAGGTATGATATGGCTGAAATACAGACACACTCTTTTTTATTATTTAATTTTTTAAAGATTTATTTATTTATTATATGTAAGTATACTGTAGCTGTCTTCAGACACTCCAGAAGAGGGCGTCAGATCTCATTACAGATGGTTGTGAGCCACCATGTGGTTGCTGGGAATTGAACTTAGGACCTCGGAAGAGCAGTCAGTGCTCTTAACCTCTGAGCCATCTCTCCAGCCCCCCAGACACACTCTTAGTACACACCTTTAATCCCTAACAGTGAAGGTAAAGTTAGTTTGTAGAAGGAAAAAGCCATATTTGAAAGTGACATATAATTGAGTGGCAGGCAAAGTGATGAATCAGAGAAAGATTTGACAGAATGAGTCACAGATAGTATACACCCAACTCACAAAAGAACAGCAGAGGAAGAGAGGTTACTTAAGGGGGGGGCAGCAGTTTTACCAGAACAGTTTTACAGAGACAGGTTATAAAGAGAACAAGCTAGACAAAGGTGGCAAACACCTTTAATCCCAGTGCTCAGAGGGCATGGTCAAGCAGATGTCTGTGAGTTCAAGGCCAGCCTGGTCTATGGAGTGAATCCCAGGACACCTAGGGCTGCACAGAAATTTAAAAGGGAGGGGCATGAGAGAAAAGAAAGAAAAAATAAGCCTTCGGGCATTTCCCCCCTTAAATTCTGAGAACAAACTTGGTCAAGCAAGCAAGAAAAGTGTCCCTTTGGCAGTAGTAGGAAGGCTTTGCTGCCAAAAGTTTCAAAGGATGTAAAGGGATCATGAAACCAGAACGATTCCAAGGCTACCTACTAAAATAAGAAACATGTAGCTTACTTTGCAAAACAAAGGTCACTACCTCCAGCCAGGGCTTTTATTCCCAACCATCAGTGTTACACAGCTTCATCTCCAGTCTTAAACCATTTGAAGTCCACCAGTAAAGAAAAGGTAGATAGATTAAGATGTTATTTTTAAAAAGAAAGGAATTGTGTAAGGCAAGAGTGGAGGCCATGGTGGTGACCACATGCTTAGCTTCTTGACTAATGCATAATTACCTGGCTTAGAACTTAGTAAATAAGTAAGTTTTTATGATGTACCCATCTTTGTTAATGACTTAGGTAAGTTTGTGCTGCACACATGGCTTCCAACCACCAAATGCCAGGCAGTGTGGTTGGATATCAGATAGACTTATGTACTAAAACTGTCTGGCCCTGGCCTTTTGGGTGTTGGTAGACTTTTACTTACAGCTTCTATTTTACTAGGGTTATAGGTCTGTGTAGATTGCTTATCTGATCTTGATTTAACTTTAGTAAGTGGTAGGTATCAAGAAAATTATCAGTTTCTTTTAGATTTTCAAAATTGGTGGACTATAGTTTTTTAAAGTATGTCTTTATGATTCTTTGGATTTCTTCAGCATCTGTTGTTATGTCTCCCTTTTGAACTCTAATTTTGTCAGCTTGGAGCTTCCTCTGCCCTTTAATTAATTTGGAAAGGGTATTGATGTTCTCAAAGAACCAACTCTTTGTTTCACTGGCTCTTTATAATTTTGTATTGTTTTTGTTTGTTTCTACTTTCTTGGTTTCAGCCTTGCGTTTGCTTGTTTCTTGTCATCAACTCCCTTTGATGGGAGTGGGATATTGCAGTCTCCCACTTACCAGTGTGTGAGGGTCAGTCTGTGGTTTTAGCTGCCGCAGTGTTTCTTTTATGAATCTGGGTGTCTCTGTGTTTGGTGCATACGTGTTAAGAATTGCAATGTCCTTTTGGTGGTTTTTTTCCTTGATTAGTATGTAGTATCTTTCCATATCTCTTCTGATTAGTTTTACTTTGAAGTCCCTGTTTGCTTCTTAGGTCCCGTGCTTGGAACATCTTTTTCCATCCTTTTACCCTGTAGTGATATCTATCCTTGATGTTAAGGTGTGTTTCTTGGATGCAGCAAAATGATGGATCCTGGTTTTGCATCCATTCTGTTAGTCTCTATCTTTTCATTAGGGAATTGAGACCAATGAGTTATCAATGAGTAGTGTTTGCTGATTCCTGATACTTGTCACACGCACACACCCTTGATTTGCTAGTCTAAGATTATTTATTCCTGGTGTTTTCTTGAGTGTAGTTAACCTCTTCAGATTTAAGTTTTCCTTCTAGCACCTTCTGTTGGGATGAATTTATAGACAGATAATGCTTATATTTTGTTTTATCGTGGAATGTCTTTTCTCTCTCTCTCTCTCTCCCTCTCTCTCTCTCTCTCTCTCTCTCTCTCTCTCTCTCTCTGTTGTGATTGAAAGTTTTGCTGGGTATAGTAATCTGGGCTGGCCTCTGGACTCTCAGAGCTTGTAGAACATCTGCCCTGGTCCTTCTGTCTTCTATAGTCTCTGTTGAAAACTCAGGTGTTATTCTAATAGCTTTGCCTTTCTATGTTACTTGGTTTTTTTTTTTCCCCCTTGAAGCATCTAATGTTCTTTTGTTTTGTACATTTGGTGTTTTGATTATTATGTGATGAGGGGAGTCTCTCTTCTGGTTCATTCTATTTGGTGTTTGTGTGTTTCTTGTACCTTAATAGGCAGCTCCTTCTTTAAGTTAGGGAACTCTTCTTCTATAATCTTGTTGAAAACTTTTTCTGGGCCTTTGATCTGGTTTTGTTTTCCTTCCCCTATCCCTATTATTGGTCTTAGATTCAGTCTTTTCATAGTGTTCTGGGTTTCCTGGATGTTTCATGCCTGGAGAGTTTTAGATTTAACAGTTTCTTTGACCAAGGTATACACTTCCTCTATTTTGTCTTTAATGCCTGTAACACTAAATCACTACTACAATGCATCACCATGGATCCCTAATATTAGAAAACTCAACACCGTGGTTATTTCATTCATAAACTAGAAGCATAGAATCCTAAACAATGCATACACATGTGTCTTATCGCATGCACATGGTTGTGCCAGAGGAAGGGTTCTTGTGACCCCCAGGAATCAGGATTTAGAACAGCAGCGAGGTCAGGGCATGATTAGTCAGCCTCAGAAGGACGTCAGTCTTCAGCCCAGGAGTCTCCAGTTGTGGATGCTGAGGCTCAGGTTCTCATGTGACACAGGGCAGCCCTTGAGGCGCTAATGGTCAAGTTTGCCAAGGCTAGTCCTCTGGGACAGGGATGGACCACAGACACTGTTACAGAGTCTCTTAGTTAGGGTCTTACTGCTGTGACACACCATGACCACAGCAACTCTTTAAAGGAAAACATTCAATGTGGGGCTGGCTTACAGTTTCAAAGGTTGAGTCCATTATCATCATGGCAGGAACCATAGCGGCAGGCAGGCATAGTGCTGGAGGGGTAACTGAGAGATCTACATCTTGATCTGAAGGTAGCAGGAGGAAACTGCATGCTATACTGGGTGCTACTTGAGCATATATGACCTCAAAGCCCACCCGGTATCTCTGTGTGAAGAAGATTGTTTCGGTATGGTTGATTGTCTCGATGAGGTATACTGGTTCGTAAGTTCGTATACTCAGATACCCCCGATATGGATAAGTTTGGTAGTGTTTTCCTCAACACTTTAGTTCCGTCTTACGTATAGGGTTCATCTTCCCACAGACTCGAGATACTTGTCCTGAGAATCGGTATTTTTGTTTGGGGAAGATTATCTAGGTTTTTGGGTTGACCTTGTCAAGACCTTGTCACTGGAAACAGGGAAATCTCTTTAGGAAATCTCTTTAGCAGAAAATGTCTGGTCTAGTCCTCTAAAGTCAGGTATAGTGATACACTAAAAGGGGGACTGAAACTATAGTGTCACAAGAGCCAAGCCAGCCTAAATTATGTACCTAAACCCTGCCTTGCCTCCTCCCTTTTGTAACTAGTTTGAATGGATGAGTGGCAGATGTAATGTTGTGAACAGTATCTGATGCCCTCTCTCTCCTCTGCATCTCTCTCATCCTTGCAGTTTAATGGACTGTGCTTTCCTAGGAAAAAACACCCTTCAATATCATACTTCTAATTATCTCTTAAGATTCATGAACAGATACTTTGACCAAGTTCCTCTGTTTTAATTGATATCATTCATAGAGGTTCAATAAGAATCCATCTTTCTTTTTGTCAAGATATAATTGGACAAATTGGTCATCATCAAATTGCTTGCCCTTCTGTAGAATTATGTCTGAGTGAATTTCATTTGATTGAGTGTGACAACCATCACCGAAGGACAAAGGTTATACTTTGGATGCTGTATTCATGCCTCTAGGGCCTGGCCTGTGCTCAGGGTAACCACTAAAGGCTGGAAACATGTGGAGAACAACTCGGAGTATGGGAAATTTGACTTGAAAGACAACACGCAGGGCATGGGGTGCATAGAGACATCAGAAGACAACATGCAGAAGTGCTGTGTGGGTAGCTGGGATCCAACCCAGGTCTTCAGGCTCAATAGCAAGAATCTTTACCTGCTGGCCACCTTGGCCACCCGGACTTGCTTTACCTCATCAACTGGGATATACTTCAGGAACCATCTTCTCCATTTATGTTCTCTGTAGCCCTTTGGACAGGGTTACTGCCATTGTGGTACATGTGGCTATTGTAAAGACAATGAGGTATGGCTCACCCTTAGGGAGGTTCACACTCACCGACTCCACTCCTTCCCTGGGGCTCTCGACCTTGAGCATGCGCTGAAAAAAACAACTCCAGTGTTGGGGGAGACATTGTGGAACAGTGTCCCCATCCCCATTATTACTAGTGAGAGCCATATGCATCCCTTGATGTTGTTAAAGCTGGCCAAGCAGCCAGTGGGCTTCTGACTTCTAGTTCAAGAAGAGAAATATTTCCAACTTTCTGCCTCCTTTTCAGACACCAGTTGAAATCCAAGGGCAAACCTTCCCTGACAGTCTGGTTATTCTGGCTCTCTTTTTTAACCCCACCCCACACTCCATGGAGCTGCTCCCAAAAGCATCTCCCAGCGCAATCTCTCTCAATCTCTCTCTCTCTCTCTCTCTCTCTCTCTCTCTCTCTCTCTCTCTCTCTCTCTCTCTCCTTCAGCTCCTTGCTCTCATCAGCTGCTGAGATTCACCTCTTCTCTGCCCTGTTGTGTGTCTTTCAAGTGCTGATAAAATGGTGTGTAGACTTCCTCCTGAGTGCTTTTGTTTTGATTGTTGCTTGTTTTCTTCTTTTTTTTTTTTTTTCTTACTTAAAGTTTTTACTTTGAGACATCATGGGGAAAAACACTTACAGGGATACATTGAAGAGAGAGACATGGACACAGGAAAAAAAAAAAAAGGATAGAATAGAAGCATCAGTGCCTATCAGCCAGTGTTGAATGTGAAGCTCTGGGANCCATAGAGACACACTTCTTCTAACAAAGCCATACCAACTAACAGAGCTACTCCATATGACCAAGCATTCAAGCATATGAGTCTATGGGGGCTATACCTATTCAAACCATCACAAAAGGAGTTGTGAAATCAAGGCAGAATGCATATCCCAAGTAGAAGGGTGTCTGAGCTCTATGAACAGGACTCTTAGCCATAAAAACATTGGGGAAGATTATCTAGGTTTTTGGGTTGACCTTGTCAAGACCTTGTCACTGGAAACAGGGGAATCTCTTTAGGAAATCTCTTTAGCAGAAAATGTCTGGTCTAGTCCTCTAAAGTCAGGTATAGTGATACACTAAAAGGGGGACTGAAACTATAGTGTCACAAGAGCCAAGCCAGCCTAAATTATGTACCTAAACCCTGCCTTGCTTCCTCCCTTTTGTAACTAGTTTGAATGGATGAGTGGCAGATGTAATGTTGTGAACAGTATCTGATGCCCTCTCTCTCCTCTGCATCTCTCTCATCCTTGCAGTTTAATGGACTGTGCTTTCCTAGGAAAAAACACCCTTCAATATCATACTTCTAATTATCTCTTAAGATTCATGAACAGATACTTTGACCAAGTTCCTCTGTTTTAATTGATATCATTCATAGAGGTTCAATAAGAATCCATCTTTCTTTTTGTCAAGATATAATTGGACAAATTGGTCATCATCAAATTGCTTGCCCTTCGTAGAATTATGTCTGAGTGAATTTCATTTGATTGAGTGTGACAACCATCACCGAAGGACAAAGGTTATACTTTGGATGCTGTATTCATACCTCTAGGGCCTGGCCTGTGCTCAGGGTAACCACTAAAGGCTGGAAACATGTGGAGAACAGCTCGGAGTATGGGAAATTTGACTTGAAAGACAACACGCAGGGCATGGGGTGCATAGAGACATCAGAAGATAACATGCAGAAGTGCTGTGTGGGTCTTCAGGCTCAATAGCAAGAATCTTTACCTGCTGGCCACCTTGGCCACCCGGACCTGCTTTACCTCATCAACTGGGATATACTTCAGGAACCATCTTCTCCATTTATGTTCTCTGTAGCCCTTTGGACAGGGTTACTGCCATTGTGGTACATGTGGCTATTGTAAAGACAATGAGGTATGGCTCACCCTTAGGGAGGTTCACACTCACCTACTCCACTCCTTCCCTGGGGCTCTCGACCTTGAGCATGCACTGAAAAGAACAACTCCAGTGTTGGGGGAGACATTGTGGAACAGTGTCCCCATCCCCATTATTACTAGTGAGAGCCATATGTATCCCTTGATGTTGTTACAGCTGGCCAAGCAGCCAGTGGGCTTCTGACTTCTAGTTCAAGAAGAGAAATATTTCCAACTTTCTGCCTCCTTTTCAGACACCAGTTGAAATCCAAGGGCAAACCTTCCCTGACAGTCTGGCTATTCTGGCTCTTTTTTTTAACCCCACCCCACACTCCATGGAGCTGCTCCCAAAAGCATCTCCCAGCGCAATCTCTCTCAATCTCTCTCTCTCTCTCTCTCTCTCTCTCTCCTTCAGCTCCTTGCTCTCATCAGCTGCTGAGATTCACCTCTTCTCTGCCCTGTTGTGTGTCTTTCAAGTGCTGATAAAATGGTGTATAGATTTCCTCGTGAGTGCTTTTGTTTTGATTGTTGCTTGTTTTCTTCTTATTTTTTTTTCTTACTTAAAGTTTTTACTTTGAGACATCATGGGGAAAAACACAGGGATACATTGAAGAGAGAGACATGGACACACAAAAAAAAAAAAAAGGATAGAATAGAAGCATCAGTGCCTATCAGCCAGTGTTGAATGTGAAGCTCTGGGAGTGTGACATGCTACAGGGGCTCAAGGGAATCCTCACCCTCTCCTTCAACAGGATCCGCACCAACCTCCTCATCAGCCTTCTCCAGGTCAGCCATGTCCTCGCCGGCTCCAGAGAACCGCGCCCCTTCTCCATTGCCCTCACTCACAAACCACTGTACAAAAGAACCCAGGGTATATTTCAGGTCTATATCAGGTCAGACGTATGGTCTAGGCAAGCCCAGACTTCAGCAGTGACTGCCGGGCTGCGCAGCCAGATCACTATCAGGTACCAGACTGGAAGGCTTGTAATTAATGCCAGCCTTGAAGCCAGTGTGACACTGGTCCACAGATTGCATATTGTGCTTAGTCTAGATGGTGACAGTGGCAGCACTGGCATCTGTGGGTACCATATCACGAAGGTGCAGCATGCAGAAAGTCATGTATTTACCACGGCAAGGGTTACATTCCACCATCGGGTTGGCTGGCTCAAAGCAGGCATTGGTGATCTCTGCTACAGAAAGCTGCCCGTGGAAGGATTTCTCAGCAGAGATGACAGGAAAATCTGTGGCCAGCAGAAAATGGATGGAGAGGTCAAGCACCAGGTTAGCCTGGAATTCTGTCAAGTCACCATGCAGGGCCACATAGAATCTGAGGGAAGCAACGACAGAAGACACAATCTGGCTGATAAGACTAAGGTTGAGATTAGTATAGGTTGGGTGATCAAGATGAAGGTTTCTATGACAGATATTATAGATGGCCTCATTACCTATCATGAAGACACCATCAGAGTGCTCCCGAGTGGTATGGGTGGTAAAGATATATGTGAGGTTTAATGACATTGGCAGGAAATGGCGGGGGCAGGCTGGGCAAATGGACATCTTTCCATAATCAACAGAGAGCCCCTCCATCAGCAAGGAGGTGAACCTAGAATCAGTTCCTCTGCCAAAGCTATGGAAAAACCAAGACGCCCTGAAGACCTGCACACTGCTCAGCCAGCCTGCAAATTCAGTCCGAGGCAAGGCTAATAATGACTTCCTTGCCAGTTGTGTAGTAGCCATGGACAGTTCTGGCAGCATCTTCTTTGCCTGTGATGAACCGCCCATGATGGTAGGTACCAGAGCAAACTTCATCAACAGGTCTATGAATGCTGCCATGGGCACATGCTTGCTAGCCCCTGTCTCGTTGAAGAAGATGCTAAGGGAGCTCCAACAACAATGATCTTGCCACTTGGCATCTGGCCATCCAGCTAGATGCTGCGTTCTAAGCAGTGTAGCTCCCTGCAAGCATTGCCAATTTGGATTCCAGCCTGGCCAACGTGGATGAAGATGCACTTACACTCTGGGTTAGGAGGCAAGAGTGAGGGAAGAAGCAGTGACCGGGTCCCAGTTGCCATCCCTGACAAGCTAAGGGGTGAGTAGTCAACTCGATGTTGGTTTTTCTATTTGAAGTGTAGTTGCATGTCAGGGGTGGAGAACACATGTGTCACCATGCACTTATGACATTCAGAAGCAGTATTGTGTCAGTTCTCTCCTTCCACGGATTGAACTCATGCCATCAGATCTGTGCAGTAAGCACCTTTGCCTACGGAGCCCTCTTGCCAGCCCCTGAGTCCATTTTTTAAATCTATTTATCAACAGAGACTGAGAAGTAGTCACAAAAGAGAACCCGGATTCCCTGTAAAGAGCAGAAGAGAAGATATTCTAAGGAGAGATACTTGGGCCCTCTCTTTTGTGATCAGACTGTTAAAAATAATAGTCCTAAAGAAATTGGAACTGCCCAAGGATCTCACAGTGGGAGAAGGAAGGGGATGAGCCCACAGCCAGCCCAGGGAAAGCCATCTCAGAGGAAGAAGCATCACACAGGTCTGACTTGTCAGGCCAACTTGCAGGACTAACTAAACGGAAGACAACAGTGGGTCAACGGTGGGTAGGGCCACCCCTCCACAGGACATGCTTGGTTACACACACCCCTTGTTGGTACCATGAAGATATACTTGATGGGTCACAGCATCTCTGTACACCCTGAATGCATCTCATATCCCAGCTCTTCACTATTGCTATTTTCTTTGATCAGTCTCTTTAAGGGGGGCGGGGGGGGGGGCTGAGCCCAGATTGATAACGCTGCAGGGTCCGAAATGCTGTAGCAACAGTTGGAAAGCCTGTTGTCCAAGCAGTTTTTCTGTTGCTGATAAACTACTCCAGCAGAAGCAGTTTAAGGAAAGGAAGGGCCCATCTTATCTCACAGCTCAAGATCCGGCCGTCTTCTTGGGGAAGTTAAGGCAGCAGAAGCTGGAAACAGTCATATCCCGCCCACAATCAGGGAGGTGGGAAGTGGGTGGGCAGAGAAGATGCTGGAAACAGTCATATCCCGCCCACAATCAGGGAGGTGGGAAGTGGGTGGGCAGAGAAGATGCTGGAAACAGTCATATCCCGCCCACAATCAGGGAGGTGGGAAGTGGGTGGGCAGAGAAGATGCTGGAAACAGTCATATCCCGCCCACAATCAGGGGGGTGGGAAGTGGGTGGGCAGAGAAGATGCTTGAGCTTAGCTGGCCCTCTCCTTTTGATGCAGTCCAGCATCCAAGCCAGGTCATGGTACCACCCACTTTTTAGTGTAATCGACATAATCCCTTAGAGACTTAACCAGAGGCCGTGTGATACTTGCCTCCTAGGTGATTCCAGGCTTTGGAAAGCCATACAAATCACCACCACATTCATCTGACACTTCTAACCTACCAAACATCACAGCTTCCCTACCCGGGACACCGCAGAGTCCTGGTTGCTTATTGCTGTTATCATACAGCTGATGCCAGAGCAGTTGAGTCTCTGTCACTGCGCTGGGAGAGGCGGCAAGTCAACGGTTTACAGAATGCAGACCTTAGTAGAGAACTTTTCACTCAAACCCTTGTAAAGTGGGGACTGTCTGTACTGTGGATGCTTGGAGGACGCAGAACATAAGACCTTTCTATCCCAGGAGAACTGTAGCTCCACAGATGCACAGCAGAGGGAGCAAGAGATCACAAGCTCCTGAAAGAGAAGCCTGTGGGTAAGACTAACAATACTATAAGCCCATTAATAACAAGGCCCTCAAGGGTTGCAGAGCATTTCCAGCTAGGCTGACAAGGCCTTTCCCTTATGAAGCTGCTCTTCGGAACTGTGACAGATGGCTGGTTCTGTCAGATGAATAGTTGAAAACCAAAACCCCAAACACATGAAGTCATAGACGCAGCCGAACCAAAGGAACCAGTCAGCTCCCAGAAACCAACACAGACCTATGAAGGTCTTGACAGTTCAGAATGCTTACTTCAAAGAAACACAGTGTGCAAGAGAAAAACACATGAGTTGCTCAGTAAATTAGCGGGGAGGTAAAGTGAGATCATTAACCCAGAGACAGAGAACATCAAAAAGAGAAGGAAGTAGGAATTCGTAAGCTACTGAACACAAGGGACATGCAGTTTTCCCAGCACAGGAATTTCAGAGGCTTGTATGATCAGCAGAAGAAATCAGAAAAGTCACTGATAAGCCATCTGGGATTATTTAGAAGCAACAACAACAAAAAGAAGCAGAGAAAAGCCTAAGGAAACACCACAGCAACATCTGAGAGACCAACATGTGCCTCGTGGAAGTCTCGGACAGCAAGAGAGAGAGAGAAGGGACAGGCGAGTTTATTTAAAGAAATAATGCCTGAAAACTTTTCAAATCTGAGAGAGCAAATATACATCCGAACCCAAGAAGTTCGAAGGAGTCTGATAAGACTGAACCTGCAAAGGCCTGAGTCATCTGATAGAGTCAAGGTTAAAGAGGCTGCCAGCAACATCGAGAAAAGAAAGATGACCGGCCACACACAAGAGCAGTAGACGGATGCTGTTAGCAAGTCTCTGCACACAAATGTTAGAGAGGGACTGGAAAGATGGCTTGTACTGCTATTTGCAGCATCCACCTGTAATTCCAGTTCCTAGGGATCCGGAGCCCTCTTCGGACTTCCTTGGGCGTGGTGCACACATAATGCACAGCTATCTATGCAGATGAAGCGCCCATACACATGCAAAAAAAATGAGACTTTAAGAAATAAAATAAACATACAAAGGAAGGTGAAACAAAGATTTTAGAAGATAAATAAAGGGGCCATTCTCTACCACAGGTCCTCTTGCCAAGCAGAGTGCATTCAAGTTAAAATTATAGCAGTGCAAAAACATAACGATCTCTCTGCTGGGCATAGATCTATGAACCAGTACAGGCTACTGTGATTCTAGAGTGATGGTATGTAAATACCATTTGATTCTGATTGAACGATAAAAATACAAAATAACTGTCAGTATGAAATTATGTTAAGAGGTACAAATATGGAAAGAGAGAATTTGTGGAATTTTCTTTTTTTGAGATGGGGTCATTGTAGCCTAGGCTGGCCGCAAACTATCTGTGTAGCTAAAGCTGACCTGCCTGATTCTCATCTCAAATCCAGGGATTATGGTGATGGGACACCAAGCCTGGCCAGTTTGTGATATTGGTAGCATAGAGAAGAAAGAACAATACAGCTTTGTATGTGACAACAATTACAAACAGATTATTGTAGCTAGGAGATGTTGCACTAAATTTGGGTGTTTTGTTGCAAGCCTGTAATCTAAGCACATAAAGGCTGAGGCAGGAGAATAATAGACTTAATGTAGCCTGGGCTACAAAGTAAGACCTTGTCTGAAAGCTATCATGTTAATAGGATTTCTATTTATGCTAAATAAGCATAAGAAGAGGAAAGGTTTATTTTGACTTATACTTTTAGCAATTTCAGTCCATGGGGTCAGTGGACTTTTGAACCTCTGGCTTTTGAAACTTTGAGGGGTCAGACTTCACAGTGGAAGCATATGGTGGAAGAAACTAGTCATCTCACAGTGCACAAGAAGCAGACAGAGAATAGGGAGAATGGTGACCGCAATATCCCTTCAAAATCACAACCTGGGGGCTGGTGAGATGGCTCAGCGGGTAAGAACACCCGACTGCTCTTCCGAAGGTGATGAGTTCAAATCCCAGCAACCACATAGTGGCTTATAACCACCCGTAATGAGATCTGACGCCCTCCTCTGGTGCGTCTGAAGTCAGCTATAGTGTACTTATGAATAATAATAAATGAATCCTTGGACTGGAGAGAGCAGGGACTAAGCAAGTGGGACCGACCGGAGTGAGCGGGGCTGAAAGGGGGGTTCCCAAAGCGAGCAGGGCCGGCCGGAGCGAGCGGGGCAGACCAGAGCGAGCAGGGTTGACCGGAACAAGGAAAAAAAATCACGACCTGTTGGAATGAGAAACTTCCAGTGGACCTTCCAACCTCAATATTCCACTGCCCAACAGCTTCATGGGCTAGGGACCAAGCCTTTCACACATGGGTCTTTGAGGGACATATACAACTCACAACAGAGGTTTAATGCAATCCTCTTGAAACACACAGAGAAAATACCTATTGAGAAAAAAAAAACATACTGATATGTAAGAATCAATACAGTGTAAGGCACAAGGAGAGGGAAAGGGAAACATAATAACTATAAAATAACAATCATATAGAAAGCACATATGGGAACTGTGTTATTACTGGGAGTGTAAATGAATAATATCTTCAGTTAAAAGATAGAGTGGTGGAATGGGTTAAAGGAACTATGATCCCATGAAATAGTGTCTACCGCAGACTGGCTTTAGAGAGAAGGATGAATGTATGAGAGTAAAGGGCTGGGAAAATATAATCATGTGGCTGGTAGCCATAGAAGCATGGCCATAAGGAGATCAGACAAAAGGGATATATTTTACAGTTTCATACATATACACAATGTATTGTGATTCTATTCACCTCACTACGCTCTGGTATCGCCCCTTCCTTTCCCTCTGAACCCTTTCTTCCTCTAAATTAATCCACCAGTGTCTATACCATTGAAGAAAATGGCATTGCTTCCTATAAACATTAACAGTCAATAAACCCTCTGGAAGGATAGTGACCTCGTAGAGGCACCTCCTGTATCCATGATGGGAGGGCACAATCTTATTAAGATATCCATAGCTGCTGTGTGTTCCTGAACGCAACAGCCTTATCATATCTGGATCCGATATGTCGTGATATTTCTGCAATCTTCCCTGGCCTCAGGAAGGGGAGAGTGATATAGACAGTCCATTTAGAGTTGAGCATCTGATGGTCACTCATCATTGAAAGTCTTGGAATTAATCATCCCTCTCTGCAAAAGGGAGCTTCTTTGGTCCAGCCTGAGAATGGCATTAGTCTATGGATATTAACATAAATCTGTAGAAGGAAGTCGGACAGTATATCTAGGGAAACATATAGGGAAACAATGACAGTATAATCCCTACTTGGGTCCAAGATTCTCAGTCTCGCTTTGGACCAGGTTTATGTTATCAGGTGCATATTCCCTCTTATGCACCAGGTCTCCAATGTGATCACAAATTGGTTGGTTACCCCCAATATAGTTATGCAACTATTGCACCGGTTGGCGTATCGTGCCTGGTGAGTCAGAATTGTAGCCAGCATGGTCTACAGCTGGATGAAACCATTGAGGGGTTTTTTTTGGGGGGGGGTTCTCCAACAGTCTGAGTAGCACCTTCAGGCACTATGAGAGCTCACAAGCAGAAAAGGCATCTCTAGCTTAGTTCCAATTTGATATATCTGTGTCCTGTGACCAAAGTTGTATGGTATTGTCAGCAATGGGGTTTTGCTATCAAGTTTAGGTGGCCAACTAAGAAGGATGTCAATACCCTATACTGTTTTGAAGTCCACTGGGATCTTTCTGGCCAACAACTCATAAGGAGGTATCCTTCATCCTTCATCCTTCATCCTTCTTCATCCAACACTAGAGTGTTTATTAAAAAGCCTACGAGATCTGGGAGATGCTAGATTCACCACTTACAAATACTGCCATTTCAAACTCTTCTGTTATTTTTTTTTTCATTTAATTATGCTTTCAGTCTATAAAATTAGCAAAATTCTTTTTATGGAGTTTTATGCCCCTTAGTTTTTGTTAACCATCCTCTGTGCCTCTAAATTCCCCCCACCCCAATTCCCACTCCAAACCCATTTAAACTTTCTATGCCTAGTATTTCCTTCTGCCATGTTTCCATTTCCCTTGTGTGTTCCTACCTCTTGCTCCCCCACCTAATGGCCTCCCTTCCCTCCCTGATTCCTCTTGTTTCCTGGCCTCTCTATTCACTCCAATTTAAATATAAAAAAAAATCTATAAATTTGAAGCTAGGATCCACATATAGGAGAGAACATATGATGTTTGTCTTCTAAGCCTGTATTCTTCACATTATATAACTTTTTCTTCCCTTCCATCAATTTTCCTGAGAATTTCATTTTGCTTTATAGCTTAATAAAATTCTGTTGTGTGTTCGTGGGACCTTTTTATTATTCTTTCTTCAGCGGATGGACATCTAGCCAATTTCATTTTCTGTCTACCACAAATAGAGCATCAAGGAACATGGATGAATGAGTATGTGCAGAGTAAGATATAGAATCCTTTGAGCATGTACCCAGGAGCGATATAGGTGGGACACACAGCAGAACTAGTCTTAGTGTTCTGAGAACCTCCACATCAACTTCCTTATTAATTATACCAATCTGCATTCCCGCCAACAGTGAATAAGGGTTCCTTTCCCCTGCTTCCTTGCCAACACGCCATTATTAAATACTTGGGGCCTCTTCAAGCAGCAAGCGCTCTTAACCACTGAGCCTGCTATCCCGCCAGGATCTCATGAACCTTGAAGGAGACAAACTCAGAACCTTGTCCAAATTCAAGCAAGGATATTTAACCTCGTGGTTATAATTCAGTTCTTAAGTAAAGGAAAGGCAAAAGGCTCAGTTTAAAGAGGGAAAAAGAGCAATGGAAATGTCATTGTCCCAGACTATGCCTTCATGTCTGTGGCTTCGTTTTTCAGCTGTGACACGTAATGAATCAATGTGAGGAAACTGCTCGGTATCTGTGCACAGATGGGGCCTCAAGACACATAATGAATAAATAAGCCACCACCTCCCCCCCCCACACCCCAGATTCTATTCAATTCCATGTCTTGGTAGTTATTTTAAACTCACTGTCATTAAAAGTTATTCCCAAATACAATATGATAAGAATAGCTACTTTTAAATGGTAGAACAGAATGAAAACCAAAAAGGTTTTAATTTTTATGTACCTGAGTGTGCATATGTATGTCTGAAGGTGTGTGTGTGTGTGTGTGTGTGTGTGTGCATGCAAGTGTGCCTCTGTTGTTTGAACAGCGTGTAAGTTTGTCTCACAGCTATGGTTGAGAACCAGTCATCTTGTTAGTCAAATCATACGCCACTTTGGAACCCATGTGCAGGTTGCATTGCAGACCCTTCAATGACTGCAGAAGGGTTTCACTGCCCTCTGAGGTTTAGAGAGCCTGCGACCTCAGATCCAAGTCGGCCACCAGCGCCTGGTATGGCACCTTCAGGAGCTGGAGTCTCTATGCAGCTTCTTTCCCTCTTCCCCCTCCTCACCCAGCCTCTGCTTCAGATCAGCTTGCAGAACTGCATGGTGGAAACATTCCAAAGACAGAGTACCCCAGGGCCGGCACAACCTCTGCAGTAGCATCTCAGACCAGCCAAGCCTGGTGTCTTAGTTGGGCTTTCAATAGCTGTGAAGCGACACCATGACCACAGCAACTCTTATAAAGGACAACATTGAATTGGGGCTGACTTACAGGTTCAGAGAGTTAGTCCATTGGCATCGTGGTGGGCATGGAGGCAGATATGGTACTGGAGAAGGGGATGAGAGTTCTCTGTCTGGATTGGCAGGCAGCTGGAAAAGAAAGTGAGCCACTAGGTCTGGCTTGAGCTTCTGAAACCTCAAATTCCACCCCCGCTCCCAGTGACACACTCCCTCCACCAAGGCCACGCCTCCCATAATGCCACTCCAAGCTCCCCATGAGACAGTCTATGGAGGCCATTTTCACTCAGTCTGCCACACTTGGCAGAACATTTTCTGTATCTTGGCCATGCCTTGGCTTACCAGCACAGCAGCTGTAGGAAGGTCAACATGCTGTGCTTTTAGCTAAAACGTCCCTTTTCGAAGTTCAAGGATTGAATGATGGTAGGTAGGGAGGAAGAAGTGTGAATTAGGTTTCCAATTCTGGGAAGGTGTGAACATACAGATAGTCATTCATAAAACCATACAGGTCCACAAAGAAGCACTCTCTCTCTCTGCCTTCTACCCGGTGCTGGTTAGCTTTTGTCAACTTGACACAAACTGGAGTCACCCAGGAAGAGAGACTCAACTGAGGCATGGCCTCAGATTGGCTATGTCTAGGGGACATTTTTATGATTGTTGTTGGCTGATAGTGAAGGGCCCAGCACACAGTAGGCCATGTCAGCTCTAGGCAGGTATCAAGTTACACATAATACATGCCAGACCTAGGCTGTACAAGAAAGGTAGCTGAGCAAGCTTGGAGAAGCACGCCTACAAGCAGTGCTCCTCTGTGACCTCTGCTTTGGCCCCAGCCTTGGCTTCCCTCAACAGTGATATGTAACCAGTAAGTCAAATAAACCTTTCCTCCCCAAGGTGTTTTTGGTCAAAGTGTTCTATCCCAGCAACAGAAAGCAATTAGAACACACCTGTCCTCTCACCACTGGGGACACTGTCTCCTTGACCATTGTAACTGTCCTGTTTAGCATGCTCCTTGGCTCAAGTTAGTTGCCCCTCCCTGCCCTCAAGTCTGAGGTACTTGAGTACCATAGAGGGCAAGATGCCCAGGTGTGCCAGGCTTCTCACCATGGGACCCCTGCAGTGTGGCCCCAAGCTAAGTTTGCTTCTGGCTTTCAGAATGAGACAGCCTCTTTCATGGAGAGATGGAAATGGGGCCTCCTGTCGAGTAGAGGCAGAGCCATTCCCACTGAATCTGGGGGGGGTTCTTCTAGAGTTTCTGTGTGCTTTTCTATGGCTCACCTGCAGTGTTTCATAGAGGCAGGACACCAGGGAACGTTTGGGGGTCTGTTAAGTTCCAATGCACGTCAGAATACATCAGAAAGTCGGGGCCATTTCAGGTGGACTGATAAACCCTGCAAGACTGGATAGGTACCCAGAGCACAGTCATATTCGCTAGCTCTTCTACCCCAAGCAGCAGGCAGGGGTCCCCTCCATGCGCAGAGAGGAGGGCCCTTCAGTAGGAAAAGCTGCCCCTCCTGTCTGAGCACTGCAACAAAGCCCTAAATGGGACCCCTGAGGGGTTTTGTCTGTAAAACCTACAGTGAATAAAAGGCCACAAAGCTACCAGGGGGGATTCGCAGCAGCTCCTGCCTCACTGAGGCTGTGTGTGGTTTTGACGCTCACATGAGTTCAGCCTCCCAGCTCCAATGTAAGAAAAGGGAAGAGTGAGCCTCGTGAGGCTGAAGACTGCAATAGGAGTGTGTGGAGCTAAGCTGTCAGTGTGTCTGAGCTATCAGTGTGTCCGGGCTGCAATTAGGATATTCACAGGAATCCACAAAAATCAAGCAAGAGGCCCAAGAGTAGGCCTTGGTGCTAAGTGGGTCTGGTTTCTCCTTTAGCTCCCAGAATGACAGGAATCGACTGTGGTACAGTCAGAACCCATCTGGGTCAACGTGTCACTCACAGCTAGGGACAGACCATTGGCCCAGGTATAGAGACCACAAATGGATCTTTTCTCAGTGAGTCAGAAACAGGAAGAGATTTTTATTTCTGAAAGCCTGGGCCTTTTCCTGTGACTGATTTTTACTTAACACTAGAAAATGAGTTCCTGGAGGTCCTGGAGGTCCTGGAGGTCCTGGAGGTGGCTAGCTACAGGCTGCTTTGTATACCTTTATTCTTTCTACTTACCAGTTTCTTGAAGGTCACCACCCCAACAAGCGTGGGGTGAAGTGTGGAGGCAGGAGCATATACCCAAGGCTTTGGCTGATCTGTTGCTCCTATGAAACTGGGGGTGCCCTATGGGGGCCTGCCAATGTCCCGCAGAGTGGTGTTTTAGGTTAATACACTGGCTTCAGCCCTCCATGGATTGCCAGATTCCGTGGTTGGCCTCATTCTGACAGCCACAGGCTGGGGCTGGAATGTCTCAAAAAGGCCAATGCAAATGGTCTCACTGGAACTAGTTATCCAGTATTCATGATACAAAATGAGCCTCTGAATATTTATTATGAGCGCTTGGCATTTTTTTTTCCCTGAGAACATACAAAGATCCCGTACCACAATTATTTTGTTCCAGCCTTAAAATATTAGCTGTCACTTCTTTCATGGCCCTAGTGAAAAAGGATAGTCCTTTCTTTAAATCTCTTTTTCCCTTTTAACACAATTACCTCCTCATTCATGGATTGCTTTGTGGCCACCTAATCTTGCTGATTATGCTGGTGACACAGTCACAAAGCGGCATGACAGATAGCTCCCTCTGGCTGGTGATAGGGTGACCACAATGTGGGACAGATTTGGTGGGATGAGTCCCACCGCCTACAGTCTCTCCTGGGAAGGGGCAGGAAGGTACGAACAGGAAAAGGGGGTGCAGACACTTCATCCTTACCCTTGGAGGGTCTTGCTTTTAACTTGAGAGCCCGAGACGTCAGCAAGGAACAAGAACACCTGGCACACATGCCTGATGTCTCTTCAGTTGCCTAAACAGCAAGCCCAGGGCTGACAATTTGGCTCCATAGGCTGTGCACTTCTCAGTCTCCCTAAGGCTCATCATGTGACCTACATCTGTCAAGCTGGGTGGGCAGCTTCATATTCCCTAGCTGAGTGCCACTGGGTACAGACACTCTGTATGCAAATAAGTCCTGGGCATACCAACACGTTACAGGCATACTCTGTGCGGGTATGATGCACACAGACATGGCCTGTGGAACTACGCAATATGTAGGCATACCCTGGACAGACATACTACTTATGGGCCATATCAGTAAGAGATTCTTTATATGGACTGAACCCCTTAAAGAATATTAGAGTCTGACATGGACTCTAGGCTCTGCTCCCACCCCTCAGAACTGCCTTGAGTTTAGACTTTAGAAGGCCTCACTAGCTCTGTGCACTGGCCTGGTCTAACTGATTTCCTTCATACTTTTCAGGCCACATTTATTCATTATCAGAGGGGTAAGTGTGACAGCACTGAGTGTGTCAACACCTCCAGCAGGCAACCTTGTGTCGAAAGCTCTGCTACATTCACTAAGGTCCAGCACTAGCAGCATTACTTGCAGGAAAGGCTCACACAGCACACAGTTTTCATTCATTCTGTCTTGGCCATGTGCACTAGGCTCCAGATAGCTTTAGGAGACAGTCCAGGATCTATGTAGAAGGGACCTGGCCACTGCCATCACAATCAATACTCAAGAGAACAATGGTGCGTGTGTGTGTGTGTGTGTGTGTGTGAAACCTCTTCTGTTGCTTTAAGACTGATATCAGAGAGCAGAAGTGAAAGAAATTCATCTTGCTACACAGCAGTCAGCAGCAAAGCCACTAGAGCTTGGTGGCAATTTAGTTTTCATCATGACAGGTACCTGGTCTCTCTTCCTGGGGTGTCTCTGGGTGGCTGTCTTTGAAAAGTTAAAGTAATCACCAGGGAGCACACTCAGCCATTTTCATCTCCTAAACTACATATTAGGAGAAGCAGTGACTCTAAGAAACGTGAGAATGTTCCAGACTCAGAAGAACTATCAGTTGATGTCATTTCCAGCCTTTCAAGAAACCGCATCACCAGCGGGCAGCACTTAAGCAATTCAGACAAACATTTCAACACCAGTGACATGTTCTTCTTAGTTCACTGAACACTGGCATGTTTGGGGGTCTAGTCCCCCAAAGGCTAGTTTCTGTCCTTTGCCTGGCACTGGTGTTTTTGGTAGATGTCTATGGCTCCAGTTCAATGGAGTATTTGTTGTGTCTCTGGACAGGAGCGATCCTCCATCTAGGTCAGAAAAACTTAAGTTTGCTTTAAAAAGGAAGGAAATGTTTTCCTTGTGAGTCACTAGGGGTGATAGTGAGTGGAACCATATTTCCCCTTTCTACCCTCTTGATTCCAGGTCTCATGAATCCTAGCTGTAGAAGAAATCCTATGTGTTGGATGCTGGTTAAAAGTCTATACAACCTTCTGAAGAACCCTGCCCCAGCCCTTCAAAAGGCCATTCCACTGTTCTACCAAGCTAGCTGCTTCAGGATGATGGGAAATATAGCAAGACCAGTGGATTCTATGAGCGTGGGCCTACTGTTACATTTCTCTGGTTGTGGAGTGAGTTCTTTGGTCAGAAGCAATACTGTGTGGAATACCTTGACAGTAGATGAGGTGTTCTCTAAGAGCATGGATGGTAGTCTTGACAAAAACATTACATGCAGGAAAGGCACAGTCATAACTAGAATAAGTATCTACTTCATAAGGACAAAGCATTGTCCTTTCTACAGAGTCATAAGTGGTCAGGCAGGTCACCAGGTCGTTGGCTGGTCACCCTGGGGAATGGTGGCATATCAGGGGCTCAGTGTTGGTCTCTGCTGTTGGCAGATCTGAAACTCAACAGCTGTTAGGTCAGCTTTGGTGAGTGATGTTTCATGCTGTCAAGCCCATGCATAGCCTCCGTCTCTGCTACTGTGCTCGCTTTGTTATGAGCTCATTGGACAATGCCAGGAATGGCTAGGAAAATAAGCTGAGCATTCACAGCATAGTCATCTCATCTACTTGATTACTGAACTCTTCCTCGGCTGGTCATCTTTTGATGAGCATTTACATGGGACACAAGTCTCTTCACACCCTTCACCCACTTGAAGAGATCTATCCACATACTTCTTCCCCAGATAGCTTCCTCACCAATTGCCCAATCATGTCCTTTCCAAGCCCCTGGCCATCCAGCCAAACTGTTGGCTATAGTCCATGAATCGATAAACACATGTAGCTATTTCTCTTTCCAAGAAAAATGTACAATCATGCATACTGCTTGATGTTTTGCCCCCTGAAGAGTTTCAAAGTCTTCCAAAGCTGTCCCAGAAAGGGGCTATAACCGTGCAACTGTTCACTTCTGTGATGTCTGCATATCATATCATGGAGAATCATTAGTAAGCCAGGCCCTAGTATTCTCTAACTCTATGATAGTCAGCCTGTCAGAGAGCACAGCCCCCGAGGAGGGTACTTGGAAACACAAGCTACTATAACAGGAGTAGAAAACATAGGTATCCAGGCAACTTCCTCATGTAACTTGCTTGTTCCCTCGGGATTTGATAATGGATTGCTACTGTGAACATCCCAGTTTATGGCCTGGTGGCTCAGATAAGACTCAGCTGACGATGGGCAGCTTAGGTCACGTGGTAACTTAGCAGCCAATTATCAAATGCTCACTTTCCACTAATGCCCAATAGCAGGCCAAAAGCTATCTCTCAAAGGGAGACTAGCCATCTGCAGATGATGACAGAGCCTTGCTCCTAAATTCCAAGGCTCCAGACAGTATTTCCACATGTACCTCAGTACCGTTTGGGACTGTCAGGTCATATGGTCCAAGTGGTAAAGAAGCCTACCCATCAGCCTGGACCTACTGAAGAGCCTTTTCCTGTTCCAGGCTTCAATCAAAACTAGCAGCTTTCTGAGTCATTTGATGTATAGGGTAAAGTTATACTCAAAGCGAAGAATGTGCTGTCTCACTGAACCCACTAAGCATTGTGCTTCTTTTGTGGCAGCAGGAGGCACCAGGTACAATAACTTACCCTTCAATCTAGAAGGACTATCTTCCCAGGCCCCAAAACACTGGAGTCCTAGAATTTGTAGTGGGAATCTTTTGTGCCATATGTGGAAATACTCACCTGTCAATAAAAAGCTTATATCCAATGAGATGAAGCAGGAAATAGGAGGTGGGACATCCGAGGAGGGAGGGAGAGAGAGAGAGAGAGAGTGAGAGAGAGAGAGTGAGAGAGAGAGAGAGAGAGAGAGAGAGAGAATATTCCAGGAAAGAGTCAGGTGAGGGGGGGATGATAATCGCCTGGAACTCTGAGGAGATAACAACATAAACCTGAGGGAAAGTAGCCAACCATGTGGCACTCACAGAATAGAATAAAAAGGATAATAAGATAAGAGCTAGTTGAAAACGACTTTAATCCCAGCACTCGGGAGGCAGAAGTAGGCGGATTTCTGAGTTCGAGGCCAGCCTGGTCTACAAAGTGAGCTCCAGGACAGCCAGGGCTACACAAGGAAACCCTGTCTCAACAAACAAACAAACAAACAAACAAACAAACAAAGAGCTAGTTGAAGAACAAGCAGAAGTTTATGGCCTAAGCAATTATTAGTAAGTAATTAGTCTCAGTGTTATTATTTCGGGAAACTTGGCAAGGGTGGAAAAGTCCACAGTTACAAAAAATTTCACTGAGGTAAAAGGAAAGCCCTTGCATTTTTCTTGGATTTATTTCCCACATTCCGATCAAATATATGTTACCAACAGTCCAAAATGCTTGCTACCTCCTGCTCGTTGGCCCAATTAGTATAATGTTGTTGTGAGATAATTCCACCAAGAACATACAAGACACTTTTAAAGCCTAATAAAAAGTCTTTATTACTGTCCGGTGACTGCGTGGGGATCTCGCCCAAATCATGCAGCTCACTGTTAGTTATTTACCACATCTGGAATCAACTAGGAGCCAAAAAGCAGGAACAGAATGGATAAGATACATAAATATATAATTATTAGTATCTATTAATATCAATAATACTGTAAATTATGTACACATATATACATATAATATATGTGTGTGTGTGTGTGTGTGTGTGTGTGTGTGTGTGTGTGTGTGTGTGTAACTAGAGTGGTGTCTAGGTCTGGTTAGTCCAACAATGGCTGTCTCCTGACAGAAAGGTCAAGAATCTGCTAATTGTTCAGTCCACCAGGCTGGATTTCTCAGCTGCTCTTAGTCTACCAATTCTCTGATTGGAATTCTGAAGTAGGTTCTAATACTGGCAAAGAAATTCTTCAGCTAAAAAAAATAATAATAATAATAACTTGCCAGCCAGAGTGAGGACAAGCAGGCAAAAAAGCAAAAGCTCCCTTCTTCCATGTCTTTTTATGTAGGCTGCCACCAGAAGGTGTGGCCCAGATTTAGGGCAGGTCTCCCGACCTCAAATAACCCCATCAAGGGGGGAAAAACAAACAAACCCACTGGGCTCATGACTGTGCTCAGCTCCTTGGGTTTTAGTTGATCCCAGATGTGGTCACGTTGACAACAAAAGTAGCCATCACACTAAGATATGGCACCAGGTTTGGAGAGTTAACATACCCTTGAGGTAAAACTTTAAAAATACACAGCTGGTCCTGCTAGCCGAAAGCACATTGCTTCAGGTGGTCCTTGGGAATGAGTATTGGCAGGTGGGGGAAGCATTTCCTAAACCAATAGCTGTATACCAAGCATCCAAAGATGTGTTCATCTGCTCAGGTAAGGACTCCACATCTGGTACAACAGCTGCACTCAGAGATTAAAATAGTGATGGTCAACTCTCATTCTCCACTACGCACCTGTTCTCTGCAGACTTAGAGGGAGATGTTGGAACTGCAATGTGCTTCTTTCAGTTCCTTGATAGGGGCACTCATTTCTACAGTCCCTCCAGGGATGCAATCTTTTGTTTGATTCATTCTTTTCCCAAGGAAAGGCTATTCCATTGGCTTCCATTTGGCCTTTCCAACCATAATCGCCCTTACTCCAGAGGTTGAGGAAACAATGTCGGAATTCTGCCAACTTCTAAGTATATCTACCCTAATTTATACATTCTAGCACGGAGGAAATAACCACAGAACGAGTGTAGGGATCAGCTGACCCACTGTGAGTCGGACTTCAGCCAAATCTTCATCATCACTTGACTTCTGTAACCCCCTACTTTAAGCAGAGGTGGCTTGCTTTTGGAGTCTCCTGAAATCAATGTCAATCCAGAACCAGTATCCAATAGACCCCAGAAAATTAGATTATTTCCTTTTCCCTAATATACAATTACACAAGTAAAAGGACATAGACTCCTCTGGGGAAGGATGAGGGAAAGGCTGACAGTAAAACGCTTAGGTACTTTAGAAAGAACGTCTTTTGGGGACCCGGCCTTGCCTTCATTCAAGAGGCTCTGGGTCTGAAACGGACTCAGCTCTTGGCTGACAGACCAAGGGTCCCATTGTAATAATCAACGCAGCCTTCCTTTCTTTCAGTTACTGAGAGTTTTTCCACATATACAGATCAAACAGAAGCTTAGTAGGCAGCTTACATTTTATTCCTGGAAACAGCACAGAAGTAGGATAGATGAACTCACCGGCAAGAGTGAAAGCAAGCAGGCAAACACCAAGGCTTCCTTCTTCCATGTCCTTTAAGGGGCCCGTCAACAGAAAATGTGGCTCCAGATTTATAGTATGTCTCCTAGATTCAAATAACCTGACTGAGAAAATCCCTCACAGGTGTGCCCCGTGGCTTGGCTTTGAGTTGATTCCAGATGTAGCTGGTAACTGAGAGAAGTCATAACAACAGCTAAGCAATCATGTCACCCATTCAGGCCTACTGTTAGCCCTAGCTCGTCTCTCCTCCAAGTGGTCTGACAAGCTGTTAGAACCTATGATGTCTCTTGTCAGGAGACAATCTGCCTTTCCAGCTGGCACCAAGCCCCTAGCATGAAATTCCTAAGGAAATTCCAGTGTCTTTGGCTCTGTAGTTACAATAGTGTGATAGTCAAAGAGGGACACAGAGACTCTTTAGAGTGTTTTCATTCCTGTCAGGATGGTAACTGGCCTTGAAAAAACAGATGGGTGGGAGTTAGCCAGGCAGAAATGGGAGAGAGAGAGAGAGAGAGAGAGAGAGAGAGAGAGAGAGAGAGAGAACTGTAGAGCTTTTACAATTTTATAGAATAGTTTTATAATGTTGTAGTAGAAGAAAACATTTTAGTGGTGGCAATATTACATTGTTGCCAGCTTGGTTTGAAACTTAAGCATGGTGAACTCTCTTGACTGTGCAGAGAAGCTCCTCTGGTTAAGGCCTTTGTTTATGAATAGATATATGTTTACAAGGCAGTTGATGCTATAACAATTTAGATAAGCAAAACTCCATTCTCCTGTAAGGATTACGCACTGCCCAGTAATAGGGTTTCTTTGGCTGACTTTACAGGTACCAGACATGAGTGCTCTCCTACAGAGCAGGCCTCGAACCCAATCAGAGAATGGTTGTGATTGAATAATGGAAAAAAGACGAGTAAGAAAATTAGATACTGATTTTCTTTTTCAGTGGTTTACTTAAAGCACTGCCTGTACTGTGTTTGCTAAGCATAACTTCACTTGCCACCTGGAACAAAATGACCCAGAGAAATTGCTGAGCCATGGGTCACTGCCTTTAACAGTACATGGGCTTCTATAAAACCCACCTTATGGTTTTAGACTATTCAAGGAGAATAGAAAAGAAGCCTTTCAGGAGCTGTTCTGGCTTCAGTCCTCCATGGCAGCTTCCGGCTTCCACTCTCCTTGGTGTCAGAATGTTTCTGGAGAAATCTCCTTCACCAAGACTGCAGGTTTTGCAGAAAGGCTGCTACTCCAGGGTCTCCCAGACCCAGAAAGTCTGTGGAAATGGGAAGCTCGTTTCCCCCAAAGGAATTCCAGGGTCCTTTTCCAGCTGCCAAGGGGACCGTGAGACCCAGGACTGTAGTCTCCAAATAAAAGAAGACTAGGCCATGCTGGCTGTCCAGATACAGTAAGAATCCTGAGGGAGAGCTGGAGAGATGGCTCAGCAGTTTACAGTACTGGCTCTTCTTCTAGCGGATCCAGGTTCAATTCCCAGCATGCACGTGGCAGCTAAAACTTATCTGTAACTCCAGTTCCAGGGGATCTGATTCCCTCACACAGACAGACACCAGTGAGCATAAAATAAAAATAGTTTTTAAAAAAAAAATAGAAGAAGAATTCTGAGGGAGATAGGAAGATCCAGCAGGGGCTTGATCACCCTGAAGAACATTGCCTCTGAAGCCTGGATGGAATAACTGAGGTGGCACTGACCTCAAATTTAATTAATTAACTAATTAATTAATAGAAGAGGAGCAGTGGCAGCAGCTTCAAAGGGATCCTAAGCATTGGTATCAGTCTCAGAAAAAAATAGATGAGGGATTTTATTTATTTGGGGTTTTTTTTTGTTTGTTTGTTTTCTTTTGTTTTTTGAGAAAGGGTTTCTCTGTGTAGCCCTGGCTGTCTTGGAACTCACTCTGTAGACCAGGCTGGCCTCGAACTCCGAAATCTGCCTGCCTCTGCCTCCCAAGTGCTGGGATTAAAGGCGTGTGCCACCACGCCCGGCTTGATGAGGGATTTTAAAATGAAAATGTATAACTTTTGAATAAATGATAGATGCATGTATAAATTCTTGTAATGGTCCCAGAGCTCTTTGGCTACGGGATCTAATGGGGCCTCAACCTGTGGGTTTGTTTCACCTGAACCCGCACTCACCTCTGGTAATAGGAGATGACTGAACACAGGGATGGGGGGGGGGGGGTCCTAAGGTAAGACCTCCTACGTTGCCACCAAGCAGCCAGCCAATGGGGGCACCCACTTGAGGTAGAAGCTGGTCTTTTTGACCCCCCTCACTTTCTTTCTTTTTTTTTTTTTGGTTTTTTGAGACAGGGTTTCTCTGTGTAGCCCTGGCTATCCTGGAACTCACTCTGTAGACCAGGCTGGCCTCGAACTCAGAAATCTGCCTGCCTCTGCCTCCCAAGTGCTGATTAAAGGAGTATGCCATCACTGCCCGGTTTAACCTTCTTTCTTGTTTACCTAGCATTGGGGACAGGGAAATGAAAGGGTGTGAATTGGCGTATAGAAGGGTGGTAGATAAATGAACCCAATAAAGTAGCCAAAAGTATGGTTCAAACAGGGTTCACAGATGGATAAGACTACTGGTGCTTTTTTTCCCCCCAACAGCAGTCTGCACAGCACCCTTATAGAATTAGGAGAGTAGTCAACTGGAAGAAAGACTCCAGCTCATGATCAAGGTATGTACCATCTTCAACAGTAAGATTTAATTATCTAGTTCTGAAGCAAGAGGAACACCATGAGACTGTGTTGTTTTGAGGTGGTCTGTAGTCTCCCTGACCAACTTATAAAGAGGTATGCTATGCATGGCACCAGGATTTTCTTTCTTTCTTTTTTTTTGGATTTTCATTTAATAACCTATGGCTTCTGAGAGTAACATTATCCGGACATGCAAACATCTCCTTTCTAAATCAATTTTTTTAGTTTGTTTTTTAATAAGCCTACAAAATATGTTTCAATATTTTTTTAAACCCTTTAATTTGGTTTAACCCTCCTCGCCCTCTGCTTACCTTCCCAACCCCTTACCCTATCCCGTTTAAACATTCTCAGCCCCTCTACTTTCCTATCACCTCTGCTATCCTTCCGCCCTGAAGGCATCCTTTCTAGTTTCCCGGCTTCTACTGGCACTCCAAATTAAACCCGCAAATCTAGAGGCTCCGAGCTAAGATCTCCATAGAATTTTTGTCTCTCTGGGCCTGGGTGATGCCACTCAGAATAATTTCCAGTTCCATCCATTTTACTGCAAATGTCACAATTTCATTTTCCTTTCAATATTAATATAATCCCACTGTAGACCTGTGCCACATTTTCACATCCATTCATTAGCTGATGCACATCTAATCTGACTTCATTTCCTAGCTCTTGTGAACAATGAACGGGCATACATATGTCTATGGTTGGATATAGAGTCCTTTGGTATTATAACAGATTGGTTTCTGTTACTGTGATACTGTGATACAACACTGACTTGGAGAGGACAGGGTTTATTTCAGCTTACATATCACAGTCCATCATGGAGGGAAACCAAGGTGGGAGCTCAAAGTAAGAACTTAGAGGCAGGAACTGAGGAGGAGAGCAGGGAGGAGGCTGCTCCGTGCTAGTTTCCCCTGGTTGCTCAGCTCACAGCCTAGAACTTTTGTATATAGTCCAGGCCTACCTGCTTAAAGATGATACCACCCAGAGTGGACTGGGATCTCTTACATCAATTAGAGGTCAAGAAAACGTCCCCACATTTAACCTCAGGCCAATCTGATGGAGGCAAATCCTCAACTGAGCTTTTCCTATACCTAACTCTAAGTGTGTGTCAAGTTGACAGAAACTGGCCACAGTAGGTGTATATGTTGCAGTAAATCTTCCAAATATGTCCCAGCAATGAAAACACAACACAGCTGCAAGGCTAGATTGGGCAGATCTACTGCTACACTACCATCTTCCACATCTATGAGACCCCTTAGAACTTGCGATTTCTCCAGCCATGTGCTTCTGCTCCGCTTTTCTTCTTCTTCCTCCTCTGCATTCTCTCTCTGTTCCATTTTCTCCTTCTTCTCTCTCACCTTCCCTTTTATCTGCCCAATCATCAGCTCGCCTTTATTTTACAAATTAAGGTGGTAAGCAGGTTTACAGGAAATCACCTGAGTGCTGACTCATTTCTTGTTAGCAGCCACTCACAGGAGAACAGAATTAATATCAAGCATAATTAGCCCCAAGGCTATCCACATGTATAGCCCAGAATAGTCTAGCTTTTAAAAGCCTTCACATCAACTGATACAGTGACTGCACCAGTTGACTCTTGCACCAACAGTGAACTAGGGTCTTCTTTCTCCACATTCAGCATTCATTGCCATTTGATGTCTTGATAACAGCCATGTTGAGTGGGGCAAGATGGAATCCCATTGTAGTTTTAAATGTTATTTCCCTAGTAACTAATGATGTTGAATGCTTTTTAAAATGTTTATTGGCTATGTTTACTTAACTATCTTCAAATCAGATTAATAACCTATTTTTAATTGGGTTGTTTTCTAGATTTTTTTTTAACAATTTATTTATTTTATGCATAAGTACACTTTCACCCTCTTCAGCCACACCAGAAGAGGGCATCAAATCCCATTACAGATGGTTGTGAGCCACCATGTGGTTGCTGGGAATTGAACTCAGGACCTCTGGAAGAGCAGTCAGTCAGTGCTCTTAACCACTGAGCCATCTCTCCAGCCCTCCTCTAGATTTTTTTAATAAGTTCTTTGTGTATTCTAGTTGGCAAAGATTTCCCCCCGTTTAGCAAGCTACCTCTTCCTTTAATTTTGACTATTTCCTTTGCTGTACAGAAGCTTTCTAGCTTTGGGTGAGCCCATTTGTCAATTATTGACTACATTTACAGTCCTTACATATGACTGTATCTTCTACTGGTCTTCCTACATTTTCTTCTAACTACTATCCTATCATCTTCATTTCTTCCTGTAGCCTCTTGGATGCGCTTTATCCTTATCTTCAGAACAAAGTATTTATTCCAGTATTCTCTGGAAGTTTGGCTTGGCCATAAATGTCTTTAGTCTACTTTTAGGGTGGAATGTTTTTGTTTTGCTTTCAATTACGACAGTTTTACTGGATATAGTGGTCTGGGTTGATATTTGTGGTCATTCTTAACTTGAGATACATTGCACCATGTTTTTGTAGGGTTTTGAATTTCTATTGCTAAATCATCTATTGGTCTGATGGGCTTGCCTTTGTATGTGACCTGAGTCTCCTCTCTGGTAGCTTTCAATACCCTTTCTTTGCTCTGTAGATTTAGGGGTTTAGCTGTGATATGGCATAGGGACTTTATTTCCTGGTTCTGTTATGTGCCTTTAACACCTGAATGGGCTCTCTTTTGCTAGATTTGGGGAATTTTCTTCACTGATTTTTATTTAAAATATTTTTATGCCATTGATATGGAATTCTTTTCCTTCCTCTATACTCAAGACTCATAGGCTTAGTCTTTTCATGGTATCCCAAAGGTCTTGCATGTTCCATTTGCATGGATTTTTAAAATGACCTTTTTCAATTGAATGATCTGACTCCTTTACCTTACATTACCATCAGGCCCAGATATTCTTCTGTCTTCCACATGATCCAGTCTGTTGGTGACGCTTTCAACTGATCTATTTCCCACCCTTTCGCATTGACACAGTGCCTGTCTTTGAAGGTGAGATGTTTCTCATGGACAACAAAAAGTTGGATCCTATTTTCTAATCTAATGAGGTAACTTATTTTATTTCCAACTTCATTTCAGTTTGAGTTTTCTTTCGTATTTCTGTTTGTTGAATTCTATTTTCATATCCTGAATTACCTTTCTTGTTTTATTCAGTTGTTTGTTTTCTTGGACATCAATTATGAGCTTATTCCTATCCTCTTTAATTAACACCTTCATTTCGGTGTTGTTTGGTGTGTGTGTGTGTGTTTGTGTACACATGTGTAAGAGTGTTTAATTGTTTGAACTTTGAAATGTTTATTGTTTTCCTTTTAAATTCTGTATCTTGAGTTTCATCTTAAGTTGTTCTCAGGGAAGGAGTAAGGAAGGGGCCTACCAGCAACAAGGGCAGCTGAGAGTCCTGGAAAAGCAGTAGAAAGAAGGCCCTACCAGCAACATGTGCAGTGGAGAGTCCTGGGGGGGCAGCCAAGGATGAGATGCCCAAGGGAGAAGAAAGCAACAGCTCCTGCTGGCCACAGGGTGGCAGGGAATAAATACTATGGAACTCTGTCCTCCAAAAAAGGATTCCAGAGAGGATTAAAGTTTCATTGGCCTAGACCTTCATTTACCTCCGTGACTGTTTATGATGAAACTTGGTCCCCAGGCAGGACCACTGATAGGTGCTTGGGTCCTGAGGGTCTATCTCACCAGAGGACTACTCCACTTAGAGCATCATCTCCACAGGGGTGCATGAATTCCACTTTGGCTCTCGTAGACAGTCTCCTCTTGGGACTACTGAGGGTTCTTACCAAGGCAGCCTTATTAGGATGTAACTCCAATTCTCAACACTCAAAACTATAGGAAATAAATCATTTTCCTTTATAACTTACCCAGTCTCGGGGATTCTGCCACAGTAACAGTAACTGGACTAAAGCCCCACACTGCACAGCTTTCAGCTTCAGGAGATGAAATGGCTGTCTCTGAGGGGCACACTGCCAAAGTGTGGGCATCCCACATCTGTCTCCTCTGCACAATCTAACCCTCTGGGGTCAAACGATGAATGGCTTTTATGCTCAAACCAGAGCTGCTCTTGGTATTTAATAAGCTTGGAATGCCTACAGACCTTTAACTGGAGCTCAGTTAAAACCAACTCACAGGGTTCTTTGTTCAACAATTTTACTTAGGTATAAATTAAAAATATTTTTTAAAGACTTTTATTTTAAGGTCAGAGGGGTTTTTCAAAGATTTTGTTTTGTTTTTATTCTAGTGTTGACGATTGAACCCAGGACCTTTCACTTGCAAAACATGTACTCTATCTAAAACCCAAGTAAGGATACTTGACTCACAAAGCCATCATTGTGAGATCATCACTAGATTTTTCATACAGTTCTTTACAGTATGGGTAACATTGTCATGGTTGAATCTTCAGTGTAACTAGTTTTTATCTTTGAATAAGTAGCCACTGTGTCCTCTATTGTTGCACAGCAAATTACCACAGACTGCACAGTTTAAAACAACCACTTACTATTTGGGGGCCATTATTTTGTCTGGGTGCGACTCAGGGTTCTCCTTCCGCAAGGCTGTGAACATAGCATTGCCTGGGACTGGAGTCTTACCTGAAGGCTCACCAGGGAAGTTCATTTACTGGCTGATACAGTAGGATCTGGGCCAAGAGCTTCAGTGTGTTTGGCTGTGGGTCACAGGCCACCCACAACCAGCCCAAGATAACAACTTGCTTCACTGAGGCCTACAAGGAGCCTGTTAGCAACAGAGCAAACAGTTAGTTCTTTGGGGAACATGACTACCAATGTGGAGGCATTCTACTAGAGGAAACCCAGTTAACCCTGAGGAGGAGGTTACATAAGGCTGCATGAGTAGGCAACTGGGATTAGTATGGGCCGATATAGAGGCTGTCTAACACACCCGCCATACTCTATGAGAGTATTACAAAGTATTTTTTTAGAATGTTGGAATTCTGAACATTTTTAACAATGTCTGATCACCTTACTAATTCAAAATAAGGTAATATAGAAGACGGTGTGTAAACAAAAGTGGAATAATTCTTCACAGAAAAGTGAATTTAATACTTTAACTGTTTAGCTTACTGATGCCATGTGTCACTCACCGGCCTGTGGATAGCAAAGGAGAGAGTAGTGGTTCCTTGAGATTTCTGGATGCAGGAAGAGGTTTGGGAGACAAGAGGTGGTCCCAAGGGTAGAAGGGAGAGAGACCCATGCACAGTAAACTGGCAAGGAGCCAGGTTTAGATAGCAATTTTCCAAGTAGCATTTCAAAATTCAATTAAAGCCAGCTTGGGAACTATGAGAGATAAAACTAACATAAAATTCGTAGTCACATGGTCAGATGCCAGTGTGTCTGTGACTCGTTTGTGAAGCAGCATCAAACACATACATCTAACCCAGCCAGGACTCCTAATCTTTAAAGGACACACAGGAAACAGAGCCACTCTGGAAGAGGCTGGGAAAAGAGCTTCTGGCTTCGGGTCAAGGCTGTCATCAAAGCTCTGTAAAATAAAAGACTCCCCCATGTTTAATATCAAGACTCATAAACTGTTGAATTGAAAAGGGAAGAAAGCCACTTCAGAAAAAGCAAACAGAACAATTTCAGAGTCATAAGAAACTGCCTGATTTGATTCTCTCCCTACATCCATAGAATGTTCCCGTTACACACAGGAAGGCATCCTAACTCGGAGTCCAGCTGCAGGCTGAAATCAGATGCCCTCTTACTCAACCACATTCTGGACTAATTAAATCAACACTGATACACATTCATCACCAGGCTAAGGGCTACAGAACTTCAAGTCTTGCCTGTAAAATGTCTTGCCTGATTGACACGATCATCCTTACTACTGTGGACTCTAATGAGCTAAGCCACGGGAACACACACATGCTAGGCAATCTTAAGGCTGCTTTATCATCATAGGGAAATATCACATTTCAGGTGATCATAAAATGCAATGTTTTCACTAATTACGTCATGAGTAGCCTCTGATATCTACAACTGGGTGTTCAAGTTATAAAAATTAAGGTTTGGGTCCCAGCTCAACCTCTGTAGCTATGTGGCTTTTGGCCAATTAAACTCTCTGAATTTAGTTTGTCTTTGAAAGCATCAACTCGAAGCTCGACTTGCTCCCGTAAGCCCATCTGTTAAAGATGTTCCTTTAGTAACAGAAACCTTGGCAGGAAGAAGGGACCTGCCCCAGCCTCCCCACATGAAAACCCCAGTGTCTACCAAGTCATTTAGAAGCATGACAGAAGTACCTGTAACACTCCCTGGCTCCTGGAAGGCAGTCAGTAATTAACTAGCTCTGATGTAATATCTGTACTGTGTTCCCAAATAACGACTCTGAGACTTATTTACAAATATATGCCTAGGCCATAAGCTTTGGCTCACTGCCTGCTAATGCACAACTTATATAACCTGTTTAGTCTATGTGTGCCGCATGGTTGGTTACCTCTCCTCAGTTTCATACATGTACAACTTCCTCTGAATTCAAGGTGAATCCCTGCTCTTGACTCTTTCCTAGAATGCCCCCTCCCCTCCCATATGTCCTACCTCAGCTAATCAGCCATCAGCTTTTTATTGACAGGTGATGGTTCCACACAGTACATAAGAGATTCTCTCTATACTCTGGTGGTAAATATGTATGGGAAACTGGAGGAAGGCCAAGTAAGAAGCCTGGACATGGGGAGGGCAGTGGTGGGGGAATTATGCGTCCCAGAAAGATGGAATGATTGTGTGTGTGTGTGTGTGTGTGTGTGTGTGTGTGTATTTAGGCACAGCATGAGGCAATCAGAAAACCTCCCAGAATTCATGGCTATGGCAGATACTCCTGGATGGCCAGTGACAGGCAATGTACGTGTCATGTGAATTGCTGTCCAGGGGTTAGAGAGGCCCCATAAGCAAGGAGGCCCAGATCTTCCACTTCCCATAGTTTATATCTCCAAACAAAGCAGGCTAACCAGAAAGCACCTAAGATCACATGAAGAGGAAAGGAAGGATGCTGTGTGGGAGACCAGATCAAGGAAGACCTCCCCCCCAACTCGCACCTCCAATCTCAGATGAAGTAGTCAGGAAAGGCCATCGATGCTCCAAAGAGCTTTTGAGATAGGCAAGGAATGGCTCTGCTCTGGGAAGCGGACAGGCCAGCTGGAGATCAGCGAGCAGTGGTGATATGAGGAACACCCTGAGAAGCAAACCAAGTAGACACATGAGCCTGGAACCCAGAGAGATGAAGACTGGACTGGGGACATGGGGACATGGGGACAGCAGAAAAGGCCTAGCAGCAGCTTCCAGATGGAAAAGCCATCAGGAACCACTGCCCCGACTCTGATGGGTTGCTATTGTTTCATCAGTGGGGACAGGCTCAGGAATCCACTGTCCCTATCAACTGCGCTAAGATCTCAAACATCATGTTTCTAAGACAGTGAGGCATAAGAACAGAAGATCCAGAAAAAGGAGATGGTCAATGGAGGCAGAGATATTTTTAAGTGTTCCACGTGTTTTCTTTTTCTCCTCCTGAGTATAGCAAAAGGCAAAGCAACAGCTCTACAGAAACAAAGAGCTCAAACCGCTAAGAAATGAAGGACCAGGGGGAACATTACAAAACGTGCACTATCCTTAGCATCTCTAAAGCTAAATGTGGTCAAATGTCACCTCCGTGACATAAAATCTACAATGAGCTGGATCAGGAAGAGTACTACCTGCTTAACCTGTTGAAAACTCCTTGCAGAGACCCAAGTGTGGCAGTACATGCCCTTAATCCCAGCACTTGGGAGCCAGAGACAGGTAGATCTCCGTGAATTTCAGGCCAGCCTGGTCTACACAGTGAGTTCTAGAGACACTGCCTCAAAAAAGAAAACAACAAAACAAAAACAAGTTTTCCAAATCCCCCTCCCCTTTACCCTTTCTTCTTTTTCACCAGTTCTCACTCAGCCCAGATTGGCCTCTCACTCTCTTGCTTCAAGTTCTCATACCAGCATTACAGGCATGAATTACCACATCATGCTTTGCAAGTCTGATCTCTAAGCAAGAGAAAAATGAGAACGCAAAAGCAGAGATTCGATTTTCTATCAGATTCGCAATCATGCCTTTTAACTGTTCTTGTGTGTAAGCTGTCTAGGAAACTTTATCCAAGCTTAAAAATGTTACCTAGCTGAGATCTCAGGGCCACAACGGCAGCAGCACCTATGCTGCAGGCTGTACCACTTCCCAGAAGGCTGCTGGCTAGCCCTGTGACCATGCTCAGGGAATGCCCCAGTGACTAGCCAGAAGCAGTCACTCACCTCCACCTCCTGCGCAGCATGCTGCCTTCCAGATCTCACATGCCCTGCTCCTTAACCCCTCCCAACCCCTTCCCATCCCCTGTGAATGCCACAGAATTCGCCTTATCCTATGGCAAGTACATGACTGCAAAGGTCATGTCCAAACTGGATGCAGAAGCAACTGTCTTGCCCAGCACTGAATACGGTGAACAGGAAACAAGCAAGCTTTCCTGCCATCTCTACACAGACTAGGAAGAATATCTCCACAGCCAGCTAACAGACAGAGGCTGTATAACACAGAGGAGGAAGACTATCTCAACAAACAGCTAACAGACAGAAGCTATGTAACACAGAAGAAACCAGAAAAGACTCTGAAGCCTCTTCTTGGGAACAATTAGGAGGATAAAGCAATATTCTCATTTTTATAATGTGGCATCACATTATAAAATATAAAAAGGACAAGTTCAATTTAAATATCAACTTTATTTGTAAATATACCATATCAAAACATATGCCACATTTATTTGGAATGTCATAATCAATGTAAAAATAGAACTTCTATGTAAATGTTAATACGGTGAGCTAGATACATGATATTTAGTGAGGGCTTCAGAAATAAATTCTTTATAAAACAAATCAATTATTTATACACATTGAATTTAACATACAAATTATTTACAACAGCATAATTTTGGTGTAGAAAAATGAGATTGCCAAAATATAAACAGGTCATTTACACAACATGTATTCTAGTTAGCTTTTTCCAAGGGATTCACCAATTAGTCGAACAGCAATACTCTTGCCTTCATCTGTCCGGATTACAAGTAAAGCTTCAAATCTGCCCACTGCCTCTGGTCTGAAGTGCACTGGGATGTGGATATAGTGTCGGGCCCTGTGGAGGAGAACACAGGAAGATGGGCAGTGACAGTGGCCATCAGCTGCCTGCACCAGCACAACGCTGGCACAGCACAGGCTCCATCCAAGAACCACTGAACTCTACTTGCAAGTTCTTTAACGCTAATATTAAACAAGATGCTAAAGAAAGGAAAAGAAAACCTTAAATGGAGGAGATACAGCTCTAGAGTGTCTGCTAGGCATGCCTGAGGTGTGTTCTTCTTTTCCTGAAGCACAGCGTTTTCATGTAGTTCAAACTTACTAGATGGCCGAGAAAGACCCAGAATTTTAACTCTCCTTACCTACTCCTCCCACACTAGGGTTGTGTGATTAGTTATAGAAGCCAGGGCTTCAGTCATGATAAAGGTAAGCATACTCCCCAACAGCTATGTACCCAAGCCCCAAAACAAATAAAACACATAACAAAATATGCCAATTGAATTAACAGAGTATCGGAACTCTATCTAGGGCTAGCCAGTTAAAATGGGAAAGAGAAATGTATTCTGCTTCTCTGCATCCACATACAAACTTAAGCCACTATCTACCTACAGATCTACCTATATAAAAATCCTGGCTTTCCCAGAAGAAGGAAGACCAAAGTGTAGATGCTTCAGTTCTTAGAAGGGGAAACAGGAGGAAATATGGAGACAAAGTGTGGAGCAGAGACTGTAGAAAAGGTCATCCAGAGACTGCCCCACCTGGTGATCCATCCCATATAGTCGCCAAAACCTGACGCTATTGTGGATGCCAGGAAGTGCTTACTGACAGGAGTCTGATATGGCTGTCTCCTGAGAGGCTCTTCCAAAATACAGAGGAGGAAGCATGCAGCCAACCATTGGGCTGAGCGTGGGGTCCCCAATGGAGGAGTTAGAGAAGAGACTAAAGGAACTGAAGGGCTTTGCAGCCTTGTGGGGGAAGCAACAGTGTCAACAGGCCAGACCCCCCCAGAGTTCCCAGGGACTGGACCACCAACCAAAGAATACACACGGAGGGACCCATGGTGTTGACCACTTATGTGGCAGAAGATGACCTTGTTGGACATCAGTGGGAGGTTATTCGATGCCCCAGTGTGGGGGAATGCCAGGGCGGGAAGGGAAGGTGGGTGGGTGGGGGAACACCTTCATAGAGGCAGGGGGAGGGGGGGATGGGATAGGGTTTCCTGAGAGGAAACTGGGAAAGGGGATAACATTTGAAATATAAATAAAGAAAATATCCAATAAAAATTTAAATGTATTAGTTAAAAAAAAAAAAAAAAAAACCTCTTGATTTTACTTAATTCGGGTACCATAATGTACAAAAAATAAAATACAGTGGCTCCCATTCTTATCAACATTACTATGTAAGTTTGCTCTAAAATCTGAATAAAAAATTACTTTTTTTTTTTTTTGGTTCGGTAAAGAAATGCAAAATATAATTAACCCATATAATAAGCAACAATTTGACCAGTTATTGCAAAATGATGATTTGGGGAATAGTTCTACAAGGATATACAGGACAGATTAAGTATCAACTACCTAGACATCCTTTAATTGAATTTGCTAAAAATGCTGAATTTGTTTTTCCTAATAAAGTTTCCAAAGAGTCTTTACAGGAAGCACTTCTGCTTTTTAAAGATGGTTCTTCTAACGGCAGGGCAGTAGTGTATAGAGAAAATATCCCCCTATAATAAAAAGGGTAATGGAGTTTTCTGCTCAACAATCAGAAACTGCTGCTGTGATTCTAGCTTTAGAATATTTTCCTCAGGCTTTTAATCTTTATACAGATTCTAAGTATGTCACAGGCCTGTTTCCAGCCATAGAGACAGCTTTGCTGTCTAGAGATTCTAAATTCCTAAAGCAGTTACAGCAACTGCAGTCTTTGATTCAGAAAGGAAAAGTTCTTTATAGGACATATCCACGGACATACGGGACTTCCAGGTCCTTCCAGGTCCGCTGTCTTTAGGAAATTTGTTAGCAGACAGATATACTAAAGAAATAATCATGAGCGTCATAGAAAGAGCTCAGCTAAGTCATCAGCTACACCACCAAAATGCTTTAGCACTAATAAGAATGTTTCAAATTACTAGAGAACAGGCTAGACAGATTGTGAAGCAATGCCAGCATTGTCCGGAAGTGTACCACCCTCAAAAAATGGGTGTAAACCCATGGGGTTTGAAAGCGCAGGTCCTATGGCAGATGGATGTTACTCATGTACAGGAATTTGGAAAGTTATGCTTTGTACATGTTACAGTGGATACTTTTTCACATGCTGTCATGGCCACTGCCAGAACGGGAAAGGCAGTAAAAGATGTTGTACAGCACTTGTTGGCTTGCTTCTTATACCTAGGTGTTCCAAAGAAAATAAAAACAGACAATGGGCCGGCTTATATCTCTAGGGCATTTGCAAAGTTTTTGAATCAGTGGAATATTGAGCATGTTACTGGAATTCCTTATAATTCACAAGGACAGGCAATAATAGAAAGAACTCATCAAGTATTAAAGAATCAGCTTGATAGGGTGAAAGCTGCTATTCAATTTTACTCACCCCATCATGCTTTAAATCATGCCTTGTTTGTAATTCATCATCTTAATACCAATGAGCAGGGAGAGACTCCTATGATGAGACATTGGGGTCCAGTTGGTTTTAAAGCACAGCCTATGGTAATATGGATAGATCTTTTAACTGGCACCTGGAAAGGGCCAGAGTGTTATGCATGTGTATTTCCACAGAATGCAGAATCCCCCGTCTGGATCCCGGACAGATTCATCCGACCAGCCCCACTTCTCCCACATACCAAGGCTCTCAAGAAATAGGAAGAGGGAGCAGGAAGAACGAATGCTTGCGGCCAGAATGAAGAAACTCTCCCTATCCCTGTAGCAGACTGCAGCAACCAGAACCGCTTCGGTGCCGACTTGGGACAGCTAAAGAACCTGACTCGTGAGGCGGAAGGAATGGTGCAGAAAACCATTCTCGCCATATTGGGAGATAGCTTTTGGGCTTACATACCTAAGCCACAGCTTCTTCATCTGGTCGGGTGAAATGAACAGAATAATATTAAGGTCATGACTAATAATTCAGAGTTGTTGGGTGGATTCCTAGTTTTTGGTAGGGAATCATCATATTTCCAAGCATGTTAATTATGAAGGAAGGTCTGGAAAATGCCACCCCAGGCCAATGCACTGGGGCCCTCACCACCATCACTCCCCCCCCACTCCCCCCCACCCCACCCCGCGCCGCCTGCCTCCCTTCCCGGGCCTGCGGCCACACCAGCTGGTCTGTGAAAAAATTATTCTTGAAGCTTTATATTTTAGATATATAGACTGGCAAAGAGGGCCTATGTTAAAGAGCAATACTAACAGAGGCAGGTCTTGTCCATAAAACTGTCCCTGGATATACTTTATGGCTATAGTGAATGATCTTTCTATACTTTATGCACAGCCTGCCCATATATAGTCAGCACCTTTTGGTGTAATCACTAAAGTCAAAGTGAGTAGCTTTTCAGACTCTCCCTTATGGCACGGGTCCTAGTCGCTCCTCAGAGGGACAGATTTGAAGTCTGGTGATTTAACAATATCTTAAGTGTTAGTTTGTTACTACATACTGTTACCAATGTTTTTTAATGAAACCCAGCACTGGCTTTCAGATGCAGAAGAGCATCCCAGGCTGGAAAGATGACTCTGGTTGGGAGCACTGGCTGCTCCTGCACCAATCCCAGAGGACCTAATGCCCTCTTGTGGATTAGCTGGTACCAGGCACACAGGTTACACATATATACATGCAGGCAAGGATTTATATACAGAAAATACAAATAAATCTTTTTAGAAAGCAGCGAAGAACTAGCTACTGAAAAATTGCTTATTTCCATGTGCGGTGAACCCCTCCCCCCCACATACACATGATTAAAAGTAAAATCGATCTTTAAAAATCAAAAGAAAAAAAGATATACTCTCCTGTGTTTCTAAGTTTCTTTAGATGCAGTACATGTGATCCAATGTGATGGTTAACACTGCCATCACTGAAGAGACAATGCCTGTGGGGAGGACCCGCACAAACACGGTCCTGGACTGCGTTATAAGTGAGCGCCCTGAGCATCAGCACTGCTCTTGCTTGTGGCTTCCTGGCTGTGGCTGCAATGTGACTAGCTACCTCACATCCCTGCCTCTGTGACCTTCCCAGCACAGTGGAACAAACTGTGAGATAAAGTAAGCCCTTCTTTCTTAGGTTGCTTTTTTATTAGGTATTTCTTCATAGAAAGGTAACTAAGACACCCAGGTTGTACACAAAAGTAGGGTTCAACTTAAGACAACATTCTCTAGCTCTAAGGCAAGAAGTCCACAAACTCATGTCAATAATGTCTACTTTTTTCACCTGTGTAACAACGAACACCTTTCTTTTTCAGGGACAGAGTTTTGTCATGGAGTCCAACCCAGCTTCCAAGTGCTCCACTCTCAGGGTGCAGAAATTGCAGGTTTGTGCCACTGTAACTATCTGCACTTTCTACACTTTTTTTTTTTTTTTAAGATTTATTTATTATTTATATGTAAGTACACTGTAGCTGTTTTCAGACACACCAGTAGAGGGCGTCAGATGTCATTACAGATGGTTGTAAGCCACCATGTGGTTGCTGGGATTTGAACTCAGGACCTTCGGAAGAACATTCAGTACTCTTACCCACTGAGCCATCTCTTCAGCCCCCTCTACACTTTTTTAAAAAAAAATATTTATTTCATTTATATAAGTACACTGTAGCTATCTTCAGACACATCAGAAGAGGGCATCGGATCCCATTACAGATGGTTGTGAGCCACCTTGTGGTTGCTAGGAACTCAACTAAGGACCTCTGGAAGAGCAGCAGTGCTCTTAACTGCTGAGCCATCTTTTGCCAACTGAGTAAAATGCTATCGCAAACACACACACACACACACACACACACACACACACACACACACGAAACATATGAAATAATCTGACATTTCAATTGTCAAAATCACATCTGAATTTAAGTGGTGTCAATATTTAACAAATGCATAATGTCACAAAGATTCTCTACCAACAACAGACTGAATGCTGTGGCCCTACCCACAAAACTTGTCTTAGACCTGGTCATTCATTTTCTGGCTTATACCTGTAACGGCTCAAAAACAAAACAAAATAGCAAAACCAAGTATCATTAACTTCTGAGTAAAAAGAACACAGAGTCTAGACTAAGAACACCCAGTGGTGCCCGAAGGGAGACAACTGGGAAATACACCAATGATCGTGTCCCTAAGCCACTGCACAATTCCTGTCTCAATAACCTGATGATGTCAGTCCCCACTGAGGAGAGCAGCACTGAGCAGGAACAGTTACAAGGTAGCCCTGGGTTGTTAAGCTCTATCTGCTGTGGACACAAGTGAGCAAAAAGGATTAGCACTGGATCAAAGCCTGCGGGGCCACCAGACTGTCAAGTGACCCACGAGAGTCATGACAGATCCTAAGCAGGATTCTTCGATTGCTTGGCTACTTGTGAAGAGTGAGCAGAAAGCCCCACACTGTGTCACCAATGAAGAAAGGAAGCTACAGAGAGATTTCTCCTGTCCTTAGTCCTGTCCTCCAGCCCTCAGAAGCACAGCGACTCTCGCTACACTCACCTCAAAGTGTACTTGGAGTGTCTGATGTGGAAAGGTTCTCTGGGGCTCAAAAACTTCAGCTGGAAATTAAGAGGGAACACATTGTAACAGTAGGAAAATTTGAAATTTGTCATATATAAAACTTGGCTTGGCTTTAAAGATACACTGAGTAAATTTAGGTTCAGCTAAAAAAAATTAGAGACTCATATAACAGAAACACATTTAAAGAGTTTTAACATGAATTTTCTCTATTTTGATAAAGTAAATGTTATCTAGAAATGTACTGTGTAGCAGAAGATATAAGGAAAAAAGTTAAAAAATTTAAATTTGATTTTCAAATTAAAGGCCATTAATTGCAAATAAATTTCTTTTCAAATACAGACAGCATTAAAGCATTTTAAAAAATTCATTACAACTGAAATATACAGAATATATCTCTAGTCATTACAAAAATAATTTTTTGAGCCCTACTTAACATTTTCAACTTACTGCATGAGTGGAAAAAGAATTATTTCTCAAATTGACTTTCAGTGTCCTGGATTCCCCAAGTCTGGTTGGCAGGAACATGTAGACATCCTTTGGGGCATATACTCCATGATGACTCGAGTTGAGCTGCCTGCTTTGGGAAGAGGTTTACAAAGACAATTACCAGGTCTGTAACTACAGTGTTCCGTGTACTGTACTGTGTGGGGACAGTGAAGCTCAGAGACTTCTCTGGTTTGGGGCTTATCTAATCATGTGGACGATGCCACCAGAGGCTCTTCAGGCAGGCTGGGTTAGGGACACTGTGAAGGTGACTTCTTTCCCATGTTTGCTTCAGTTCTTGTCACCTGGAGCAATTCTATTTCCATGGGCTGTTCTGATGCTGACCTTCTGAGTAGAAATGTTTCAGTCCTGATTCTATATACTGACTTGCCAATCTGCCCTCTAACCACTCTCTGGACTTCACTTCAAAACTGCTAGCATGACATTCCCAGGCAGCTGTTTGTCATTATTTCCTGTTTTACCTCCTCAGTATTTTTCAGGCTTATGATCAAACTTACCAGTATAAAGGCAGGACTGTCAGGGCCCCTCCACTGAAAACTGTGGAGGTGAGACTACCCTACCCTACCCTCAACTTTAGCATCTCTGAGCAGCATCAGAGTTCAAAGAGTATGAGAGGAACAGATTAAGTGTACAGCGGGAAGAGGATGCTCTCTATAAAGCATTCTATTTCTTTTTTTAAAAAATGATTTATTTATTCTTACTTTACATGCATTGATGTTTTATCTGCATGTATGTCTGTGTGAGGGTGTTAGATCCTCTGGAACTGGAGTTATAGACAGTTGTGAGCTGACATGTGGGTACTGGGTATTGAACCTGGGTCCTCTGGAAGAAAAGCTAGTGTTCTTAACAGCTGAGGCATCTCTCCAGCCCAGCATCCTATTTCTTTAAAACAAAATGCATTATTGGTACATTAGAAGACAAATGACCAAATTTATATATTAAACTTAGTGGGTTTTAGTAGACCACTTTCTTCTAAAAATCTTCCAGAACTCAATTATTTATCTGTCATAAGATTTTCATTTGGATATGATAAATATTACCATTCGAACAGTACTTTTAAAAATGTTAAGAATATACTTCCAGGGCTGGAGAGATGGCTCAGTAGTTAAGAGTACTTTCTGCTCTGGCAGAGGACACAAGATTGTTTTCAGAGAGAACATGGTAGTTCACAACTGTCTGTGACTCCAGTACTGGGGGATCTGATGCCTTATTCTGGATTCCAAGAACACCTGCACTTAAGTGGTATATACTCACACAAACACACATACTCATCAAATAAAAATAACGTGACTCTTGAAAAAATAATGATCATGTACTTTCAATCTGGGCATGTTCTTGGAAGGTGTGGGAGATGAGAAGTTTAACATCATCATCAGTAAATGCAGGTTAGCCTGGCCAAAATAAACAAACAAAAACCTACTTTCTTAAGGGTTTGGTTGTTTTTAACTTGTATGCATATGTATATATGCCTATACATGTCTAAGAACCTGTGTGTGCAGGACACGTGGAGGCCAGAGGAGAGCTCCGGACTGATCCCTTGGCTGACATTTACAAGCAGTTGTAACTGCCCAATAAGAGAACTGGGGCTATACTCCAGTCCCTGCAAAAGTAGTAAGTGCTCTTAACTGCTGAGCCGTCTCTCCAGTCCCAGAATCTACTTTCATACTCTTCTTATAAAAATATAAAACAGCACAACCATTTTGGGAAAACAATTTGTCAAATATGCTTATCATGTGATCCAGCAATTTGGGGTAGTAGTTATTTTTATTCAAAATTACTAAAATCATTTATTCTTTAAAACGTACAGAAAGACAGGCATAGTAACTAAACATGCCTTTAGTTTCTGCACTCGGGAGGCTGAGGCAGGTGCATCTCTGTTAGTTCAAGGATTGCCAGACCTATATAATGAGACCCTGACTTAATCCCCCCAAAAAAGAAATATGCATAAAATAATGATCATAGTACTTTAAGTTCATAGTATTCCAAAATTATAGGATACCAAATGTCAATGGAAAAATATAGTTCATAAAGGGAATGCAAAACAATACAAAAGAATAGCTGTATATGCTCAACAGTACTAGTGAATCACAGGAAGTGTAATGCTGAAAGACACTAGATACAAAGATGTGCATGCTTGTAAAGCTAAAGCAAACTTCATCCTATGAAACAGAAGCCAGAACAGAACACATTTTACTTCCAAAGGATCCATTAGAGCTTTTCAGAGGAGAGACACTGTCTTGGTGAAGAATGGAAGTGACTCTTATACGTACAAAGGTATGTTAGTGCCACATTAGTATCTTACTGACATGCACACAAAGTCTCAAGATGGACACAGTGTACATACATACCCAGGCATGTGAGCAGTCGTCTCAGACACAGCGTACCTCCGGGACGTGACTGCAGTATCTACTTTAATGAGGGCATCTCTGGAGGAGCATGAGTCTTCAGGGTCATTCTCTGCTCTGATGCTCTGTATAGGAGAACAAAACAAAACAAACACAAATTGGGAGGAGAAAAGGAGAACACTCCAGAAAGCACAAAGACATTTCCACATGAGAATTCCATTATTTAAAAAAAAAAAAAAAAAAAAAAAGCCATAAAGACTTTTTTTTTTTTTGGCTTTTTGAGACAGGGTTTCTCTGTATAGCTCTGGCTGTCCTAGAACTCACTTTGTAGACCAGGCTGGCCTCGAACTCAGAAATCTGCCTGCCTCTGCCTCCCAAGTGCTGGGATTAAATGCATGCGCCACCACACCCAGCTGACATTATTATTTTTAAATCCTGCAAACTCTGCTCTGTATACTGTCTAGTTTTGCTGCCCCCAATGCAAATGCTCATACACATCCATATACATAGAAAGCAACTTATATAGTTAGGTCAATCATGGTTCATGTGGAGTTTAGACAACAGAGGCTAATGCAGACTGCAAAGACAGCAACTAATAAAGTCTGAAAAGAATCTTAAAACATGAGGCTACACCACATATTAGCAAAAGTTGAAACCATATCAGGAAATTACTGTGTATTTTGAGATGTTTTTTCATTTAGGGTTTTTAATAGACACATACTTGCTTATTGTATCCAGGAGATAACTCACCTGGCCAGAGAGCTGGAATCTCAATGTATGTTTCATGTGAGGCTCTTTAGCAGGGTGGCACTCAACATCCCAAAACTGGGCATAATTCCCTTTGTCTCTGGGCAGAAATATGATGGAGACCTACAAAACACATAAGGCAAGACATACAGGCCCCAACTTTACACACAGATTAGGAATTCAAAGTTTAGTGTGAACCACGTAAAGTAACAAATGCATTTACATTGACTAACTTTCTCTCTGAAAAAAATTGATTTGAGGGCTAGAGAGACGGCTTGGTGGTTAAGAGCACTGGCTGCTCTTCTAGAAAAGCCAGGTTTGAACCTCAGCACTCACAGGATGGCTCACAGCCATCTGTAACTCTAGTTATAACGGAGTCAATGCCCTCTTCTGGCTTCCTTAGGCACTGCATGGATGTGGTACACAGACATACATGAATAAAAAATTTATACACATAAACTAATAACTTTAAAAGAAGGATTTGAATAATCTTATCACTACTATGATATATCTAAAATATACTTCTGTTAAAGCTGTATATAACATTTCCCTCAAATGTACAGTATATGCTTTTATGGAGGAATGGAGTTTTCACAATATTAGAGCTATGTCACACAGATCCTGGAGAAAATCCCACCAGGAAAACAATCTCGTCTTTCAACCTCATCAATGAGGCCTTCTCAGTGAGACATGAGAACAGAAGAAGGTGATAAATAAAAATAAAGCAAATGGCACTAAACTGTAGTAGCATATACAGTAAATCATCAGAATGCTAGCTTGTCAAAATTAGCTGCCCTGCTCATACAGCTTAGGTACACACAACCTGTGCATATACAACCTGTGAATGGTCGACTAAAGGACTAACGGGCTAAAGGGCCCCCAGTGGCAATTCTGGCTGGTGACAACAGGAGAAAAGCTCCCAACAGTGATCAGAGGTCTGTAGCAGTATCCAGGGCCCAAGAAACCTAGGGGTGAAGACAACTGGACCTTTACAGCAGCAACTACAAACCCTGCTTTTCATACAAGCAGTGTCCCAGTGCGGCCCCCACAGTCACAATTGACTGGATGGGCCCCAGCAACCAACCAGCAGAGCCACCACTTCCTACCAGTCACATACTTACTTCCCTACAGCTGCTGAGGCAGCAAGAGAAATGAAGCACAAAACAAAAAAACAAAAACAAAACACCCAGCTGCTACTGAACCATGTAAGACAACACCAAAGCAATAGGCTGTTTGATAGCCTTATATGTGAAAGGTCCCAGTGTCATTGCCGCCGTGACTAGAATGAAGCAAAACCCCATCAAACAAAAGCTGACAGTGCAAAAGTGACAGAGCCCCAAGTGCAAGTGAAGTGGGGAAACAGACTGCAGCCCCCAATGATGAAGGTCGGTCTGCTCTCTGAGAGTAACACAACAAAATGGCTCCTGATAGACTAAGTGGAAGCAGCCCCTCTCTCCACAAAGGTCATTAGCCACCCACGGCTGAGGAAAACTTGGGGTCCCCTTTTGACAGTTAAATATCTGCTTCTCTCCACTTCAGTGGCAGAGAATGGAGCCTACTGACCTAGTTGAGTATACCCTTGAGTGTTGCTCAGCTCTCTTGCCCCTCCTGGGTTTGATGGGAAAGCAGAGCTCGAGAGAGACAGATATGTGGGTTAGACTGTCTGAGGGGGAAGAGAAGGAAAACCGTAAATCCTGGCTCCCAGCCAGAACCCACTAAGCCTGCTCTGCAGCCAGGAAAGAAGACTACCTTCAAGATGGATCCATTGGTAGCTTGCCACAGTGGCAGCTTCTGCTTCAAGTAAGGAACTCATTGGAACTCCTAATGTTCTGCCTTCAAGGAGTCAACCTACAGCTGTAGGTAGGGGAACTTATTCTTACCCCAGCCCCCAAAATGCAAACAGGAATCCATTTCTGCACATGTCTATAGCCTTCAAGATCTGCCAGAAAGACAAGAGGCTGCTATAACCTATTTTCTGCAGACTTGCTCTGCAAGGAGCTGCTCTTAGTTGGCATACTGAGATGCTCTGAAGGCTTCAAGCTGTAACATTTGCTGACAGTCTCTGAGCTGGCACCTTGTGTAGGGCACAGCGCTATCCTCTACAAATAAAACCCCCACCATTTTCCCTCCACTGTCTGCCCACTCCATTCTTGGAAATCTTGGGACAAGAAAATTTGCCATCTCACTATGATGACAGTGTGACAATATTTTAAAGTAGTAGTTTATAAAGTCAGTGATTAAAAGTTGTCTTTACCAAAGAAATTAGAGTTAGTAACAGTGATGACCAGTGCCTCAGTGTCTAAGTCTGAACTAATAAAACATTAAAACATGCAAGCCTCACGTGAACATGTGACCCCATTCCTGCCCTGCACAGTATAAAGATGATAACCCAGATTCTGAGAGCTTAGAGGGAAAACAGAACAGACCCAGATGAGAACACCCAGTCCCAGTCCAGGAAATTAAACACTTAATGAAGCAGAGGGGGAGCAAGCATGAAAAGAATAACATCTCACTCAGGTACAGAACAGGCTCTCTGTCTAGAACCAGGAGATGTCAGGCCCCTCAAAAATTAAACTCAAAGCAAAACAAAGCGGGGGAGACCCGGCATTACTGTCCATCACACACTCAATACACATCCTGAAAACCTCTATACTTATTACCTCAGTCAGCCTTTATATCACACTGATCAATACTTCAAAAGATTATTGCACACTACTGATACTTTTCAATCATGCAACTGCCCAGGAGTTAGCCTGTATTCCTATTTAGTAACTTCCAATTCTCCAGGCTAAATGAGTGGGATTGTTTCTTTGGTGTATTGTCAGTGTCCTATCCAGAGGGAAAGTGTATTTGTTCACATTTCACTAGGAAAGTCACACAACAGTAAAAAACAAAAAACAAACAAACAAAAACACCACGGGGCTTACATTTCTAAGAAAACAAACATAAACACACACACCGCGGTGAGAATTCCTAGCTCTCTACCACAGTGAGTGCAGCAGTAAGACCTCCTCAGAGAGGTTTCTTTGGACAGTGGATAATGGTTAACGCTGAAACTCACAAATGGTCAAAGTGCGGGCACAAATGGGATATCTGTACAACGACCCTGTCTAGGCTCAGAGACCATCTGGGAAGAGAGAGTTCAGAGGATGAAACCCAAACGGTGTCTTCCGGACATGACAGGGCTGCTCAGTCCATGAGCTCACAGCAGGGCTGTGACGGTGACAATCCCACTCCACTCGCAGGTAGCTCTCAGCACCTCATGCTGTGGCTCAGACATTAAGCTCTCAGCTCCTGCTGCAGCATGGCTGCCTGCCTACTGCCATGCTCCCTGCCATGATAGTCATGGACCGTAACCCTTTGTAAGCCCTAAATAAACTCCTAAGTTGCTTTGGTCACAGTGTCTTATCACAGCAATAGAGAAGAAACTAAGACAGCAGGCCTGCCTGCCTGCCTGCCTTGGAACTCAGGCAGGCAGGCAGGCAGGCTGCCTTAAATTTAGATCCACCTGTTTCTGCCTCCAAGTGTTAGGATTAAAAGTATGTGCAACTATGTCCAGCAGTCATTTGAGTTTATCCAGAAGTATATATCCAGAAGTACAAATGCTAAGGCATATTGAAATTCTATGTTTAGTTTAAGAATTGTCAAACTTTACTTATATGACTACACCATATTATAATACATTCCCAACAGCAACACATGAGAATTCTAGCTTCTATATGCTTAGTAAAACTATTGCTTTTTTTGTTTTTTAAGATCACATCTTAAACATTTTAGTAGATTAGCAAGTGACAGCTCATTTCTGACTTTGGTTGTATTTTACTAATGACTAACAATTCGACACATTTTGAATTAATGGAGAAACATCTATTTAAATCCTTGGCTCATTTTAGAAATTGAATCATTTGTCTAAGGTATAAATGTTAAATATTCTAAATGCAAGTCCTTTGTCAAATACATGATTTTCAAATTATTTCTCCTACCTTGAGGCTCTTTCTATTTTATGGATGGAGTTGTTTGGATGCATAAGTATTACTAATTTTAACAATTCACCCTTCTTTGACACCTTTATTGGCTTACAAAGGGTTACCGTCCATGACTATCATGGCAGGGAGCATATGAAGACTTGCTGTATGTATCTTCTAAGGGCTTTATACTTTGCCTTAACATTTTACATCTCAGACCACCTGAGATATAAAACTTTCTGTATCATTGCTGCGGTTTGCATGGGTAATGTCTGTCAGTCTCACATTTGGACATTGGTGCTGTCTGCAACCTTTAGGAACATTGAGTCTAACTTTTGAAGGCAATGGATCCCTGGGACTAAGCCTTGACGTGTTATAGCTCAGCCCACTTCCTGTCCATCCTGTGCTTCTCATTCTGCTAAAAAGTGAGGCAATGGGGAGTCCTCTTCTCCATAAAGGGCTGGATCCCCTCAAACTGTGAGCCAGAACACACTTCCAGCTCTCAGGCTGCTGCTTGCCAAGTATTTTGTCACTGCAATGAGCAAAGTAACTAATGCTATGGCGACCAGTGAGGCTCATGTTTGACCTACATAGATCATGTCATCCAACTGCCATTTGCTGTATTTCTCCACTATGTCTCAGTTCCCTAATTAAGAGTATCAGCTGATGGGCTGGTGAGATGGCTCAGTGGGTAAGAGCACCCGACTGCTCTTCCGAAGGTGATAAGTTCAAATCCCAGCATGCACATGGTGGCTCACAACCATCTGTAACGAGATCTGGCGCCCTCTTCTGGAATGTCTGAGGACAGCTACAGTGTACTTACATATAATAAATAAAATAAATCTTTAAAAAAAAAAAAAAAAAAAGAGTATCAGCTGAGTACAGACATGAGGGCTGAGTTCTCTACCCTAGTCACCGTATTCGGAGGATACTTTGAGGTTTGAAACTGAGGACTGTGAATCCTACCCATGGGCTCTTCTCATGCTCCTTCCATTACTATGGATCCCTGTGGCTGCATCTCTGGGAACTGAGGACCACTCTGCCAACTTAAAACAAAGTTAACAGGAAACAATAGTGTATGAACACAGAGAAGTAAAAAGGTTGGGTAGGAACACACAATCAAAGTAAATTCTTAGATTCAGAGATACTGACACACACACACACACACACACACACACACACATACACACACACACACACACACACACACACACACACACACACACACACCCTTTTCCTGCTTATTTTGTGATATAATACATAACTGGTACCATCTTCCCAAATCCTGGTTTACGCCAATATCAACTTTTCTATTAACTATGAAATTTTCTGTTAATCTCAAAATAGGTTTAGTACCATCAATGATGGACTGTCAGTATGTTAAGTGTAACAACTAAAAGAATGCCCTGAAGATCGGTGACTCAGCACAAGTGTTCCATTGTGGTTGCAATGAACTGATCCTAAAGAAATTTGGAAGAGCCTAGAATTCCTGTCCTGTAACTTTCTAACTATGAATACAACATCAAATGGATACCAGGTTAAATATGGAGCCATTTATTCTAATTCTGAGATGACAAAGTTCCAAGGCCTTCCTTCAACTAACTTTCTCTGTTATCAGCATATTTAAAATTCTATAGCATTTACCTATTTGCTCTGAAATGAGTATTTTTTTTTTCGAGACAGGGTTTCTCTGTGTAGTCCTGGCTGTCCAGAACTCACTCTGTAGACCAGGCTGGCCTTGAACTCAGAAATTTGCCTGCCTCTACCTCCCAAGTGCTGGGATTAAAGGCATGTGCCACCACACCCGGCTCGAAATGAGTATTTTTTAAAAAACAACTTTTCTGAAAAGTAAAAAGTAAAAACAATTAAACCCACAAATAAAACAGAAACAATAGGAAGTACACCTAACCACTGATCCATTTCTCCAGGCCTCTGGCTAGGGTTCTGAGTAAAACTATATATGTAACAATAATGGGGGCTGGAGAGATGGCTCAGAGGTTAAGAGCACTGACTGCTCTGCCAGAGGTCCTGAGTTCAATTCCCAACAACCACATGGTGGCTTACAACCATCCATAATAGGATCCAATGCTCTCTTCTGGTGTGTCTGAAGACAGTTACAGTGTACTTATGTACATAAATCTTTAAAAAAATTTAAAAATAAATAAATAAAAAACAATAATGGGAAAGAAATCATGAATCTGAAAGAGAGTAAGGAGTAATGAGAGGCTGTGGAGGGAGGAGGGGAAGGCGGGAACGATGTAACTGTTATAATCTCAAAATAAAAAAGAAATAATTTTAAAAATCATACTTTGAAAATAAAAGTTCACAATAGCGGGAAGGTTTTGCTACCCATGAAAATATACTGAAAACTATACTGTGACTGTTGAATTTCAGTGGCTATAGCTGGTACACAATGAAGTTTGACTTTATGACACCAGCAGTTACAGCCCTTATCACCATACCCTGGACTGTTTAGCTGACACTTCTCTGGAAGCAGATGCCCTGCCACAGGACAACAGAAGTGTGCTTGTACCAAGCACACCTCCTCTCCAATGGAAAGCTGGTCTGAAGGAGACAAACTGGAGTGATCAGGTCACATGATTCATTCCTGGCAGAATAATATCACGCTCTTACCAGCTGTCTATAAAATTCCAAAACTCACCTTTTGGATTCCATGGCCTTCTAGTGTGCCAGAAATGGGAGAACATCTGAAGGTTGTGTAGGTAGCTCGAAAAACATCTTCAGTTTCATCAACTCCCTGGGAAATAATTGTTTAAAATAATGAATGGCTATTTAATTGATTGTCTGCCCCAAATTTCTGGAGCACACTGCTGAATGTGCAGTTTAAAATTACTGCAAAACTAAATCATTATTGTAATATATCCAGTAAGTGTTTACTTCAACTGTGTCACAGGCAGGCATAGTAGCACATACCTTTGATCCCAGCACTTAGGAGCAGAGGCAGGAGGATCTCTATGAATTTAAGGCCAGTCTAGTATACACAGTTCCAGGCCAGGCAAGATTACATAGAACTCTTGTTGTAAAAAAAAAAAAACAAAAAAACACACACACAAAAACTAAAAAACCAACAACAAACGGTGTCAAAAAAAGTTGAACCATACAAATGACAAGCTGTTCTTTCTGGGCAGTGGCCCTGGAAGAGCTGTACAGCAGGTGGCATGGGGACAAGCACAGCAGTGACCCAGCCCACCTGTGGCAGCTCCCGAGGACTTACACAGGACAGACACCACACCAACACCAAGTATAGTGCACATGGAAGGGAGCAGTGTGTGCACACAGGCGCAGTAAAGCCCTCAACATTTCTCAAATAAAGTCATTTCAAGTAAAAATCAGGACTAGGAAAATTAAATGGAGTAAGCACTTTTGTTTTGCATTTTTAAATTCGTTTGCCAAGCTGACTTTAGAAATTATCTGATGAAAAAGAGTAGGTACACTCCATCCCCACCTACAGAAAAACACAAGTGAGAGAGCCAGTGGTACACACAACCAAGATGCCAACCTGCACTTGCATTCAGGGTCTGAAAGAGCTCAGAGTCTCAACAGTTAGATGACTGACCTTGACATACGGGGGTGCAAAAGATGACAGGTGCCACTTTACATCTGTGGGGCCACAGTTCTCCAGTTCCAGATAGTTCTCTGAGAAAAAAAAAAAAAGTACCACTTGACTCTGAGAGGTTAGTGACAAGAAGTTCTGTGACAAACTTCATGACCTTACAGTCCAGTGGAAACTACAAAAATTTTCTAAAGATTTACATGTGTCAGATATCCTGTTTTATGGAAAAAAACAAAAAACAACAACAACAACAACAAAAAACAAAAATGCCAAGACACTGAAGGGCTGAAACATGAAAGTACGATTAAAATGGACTAGGATAGCTGTCCATGAATCACATGGTCAGACTAGAGGAGAAACAGGTTCTGTCCTGGGTCCAACACCTCTACAAACTCATCACCTGAGCATATAGCAAGCACCAGCCAGAGTTTACGGACAGTGCTCAGGGAAAGCACAGGGGAGGGGGAGGGGGCATCAGTGGGCCCAGAGCTCAGGTGACAAGTTCTAGAAGCTGGGTTACAGGAGGAGTAGCATACTGTGGGCTCACAGAAAGGAGCTCACAAAGGAGGAGAAATGGAAGGCAAGCAAAGGACAGGGCCAGGAAGAGTCCTGAAAGAGCAGACTAGATAGGCAGAACCCAGAACCACATTTCCTTTGTAAGAGCTGCTGTGACTATGGTGTCTCTTCACAGAAATAAAACCCTAAGACAGCCATCTCACTTCTTCAACTACTAGGTCAGAGATCTGGTTGGAACAGGATAGTGATGACCATCTAATGAAACCTAAATCCACATTTATTAGAGCCTGAGCTTCAGATTTAAAACTGTTTTCAAATCCACCCCATTATTGAAATGACTGCCAATGGCTCCATGATGCTCTTCTTAAGTAGGAGTAAAATTAGTACTTATAAACTCAAGGTGACCTTTCAGCATAAGGGGCAAAAAGTATAGTTCACCAGGGAAGCACTACCACGTGTGACGCCCTGGCTTTGCTCCCCAGCATACGAAAACAGTTGAATACGTAAAACAAAACAAAGAAAAAAAACCCAAAAAACTAAAAACAAAACACCAGACTGCATGCAGCGACGACTGCCATCTGACCCACCTGACTTTGTAACACCGTACCTGAGGTTCTACCGGGTTCTGTTGGAGGAAAAATCACTGTCTTGCTTCTAATTTCAACTTTTGTGGAAGGTGGTTTTGTTATTAGTTTTGTCAAACAACTAATGGAAGGCTCAGGTGCTGGGGCAAGAATTCCAAATGTACCGGAGGAGGGCAAATGAGGTAAAGGTTCCTGAGTCAAATCTTCTTGAATTTGAACTTTTACAATTTTCTGAAATGAGCCAAATGAGTAAGACACAGATGTAGCTACCAGTTTAAAAGACACATTCTGGTTTTTAAATTATGGTAAAGAAATTCCAAGCAAATAAAAAATGAGGAATTTAGAAATGAAAGTTTATTCAGACTCTTTGGTTCTCTTTCTGCTCTCAGCAGTAGCCTTTCTTCCCTCCCTTCCACTATCCCTGCATGCATGTGCTATGTATGTGTGAGTATACACATATATGTGCCTTAGCACTCATGTGGAAGTCAGGGGATAACCTTGAGTGTCATCTTCTACCTTGCTTTAGGTAAGGCCTCTTGTTTGTTTCTATGTACACTGGTTAAGATGCAGCTGAAACTGCAGGGACTCTCCTGCCTCTGCCTCCTGCTCCTGTGGGTTCATGGGGATAAGCAGATGCCCACTCCTTTGTCTAGCTTGCCCTAGGTTCTCAGCTCTGAACTCAAGTCTGACACTTAGAAGGCAAATACTTTACCCACCAAGCCATCCCCTCTGCCTCCCTCCTCCCTTCCTTTTTGATTTGAAAGCAAAGAGTTCTCAGGCCCTTGCTTTCTATCACTCGTCTCCCAAGAAAACTGCTCAGATAACAAAGGGCACAATTCTGTACTAATTGCTCTGAGAATACCTACATAGGCTTCGTTTGATGTCTGAAAATGTAATAGTTGATAAGGATTGTGAAACTGAAACTACAAAATAAAAGGAACGCTGTACATACCTTCTGTCCGTTATCACAGTGTATGTAGATCAAACCAGTCCATGGGCACATTGACTCTTTTGTGGACACGGAAAAATTAGGACTCACGAGAATTTGTATTTTACTCCTTAAAAAAAAAGTAATAATGCACACTGAGAATATTCTTTACTTTTATAGTAGTAAAAAGTTAGAAATACTGTTCTGTCAATAGCCAATCATTTCCTGTGGCTAGGGAAAAAAACAAAAACAAACAAACAAACAAAAAACAACCCCAGAGAATGTGGTTTTCTCTTTTCTTAATTTCCTGACACAATTCTTCAGGCCTCAATACCTAACAATGACACACAGAAAGCACACTGGCACAAATCCCAGCCCAAAGGACAGCTCACTGGGACACAAACCGCAGAGCAGAAAGCCTGTCTCAGAATCAACTCCAGACTACACAAACCCTGAGCCAACTTTCCAGGAAACTGAAAGAAAATGTAGGAGAAAGTGTGTGTGTGTGTGCTAATAATCCAGTTATTGATCTCTGTTCTCAATTTCTCTTCCAGGACTATGTATACTAATGTAAGTTTAAATGAAAAGATCAGATTTATGTCTATGAAAAATCACACATGTCAAAATAGCATGGCAAAATTATTTTCCATTGCTAGTATTCAATACATGGGGCCCAAGGATATTTGTAAAGTAACTGTTTTACCATCCCCCTTTCTTTTTACTCATTGGTGGCAAAGGCCTGCTGCATGTGATAAGCACTCAGTGCCAGCTGAGTTGATTGCTTTACTCCACGGATACACTGGGTACCCTTTGTCCTTACATTAGTTCAGAGCATCAGTCCGGAAAACTCTAGAAATACGCACAGTTATACTGTTGCAAATGTAAATGAACTGTGTTGTTCTTCTGCAATGCTGATAATTACAAATACTGAGCACCTTGGATCTGATAAAATCCCGAGAAAGCTGCAGAGCTGTGGCTTTCATCTTGTCCATAATCAGGCTGAGTACAGAGAGTACCCGAGTAGGAACAGCTGAAAGACTCCCTCTTAGAACATTTTATGTAGAAAATTATAAGCTAGGCTGTGGCTTAAACATGTTACAAATCAGAAAGTTCTAGCTGAAAATGTCTTCAGAAAAAGAAAACAAAAACAAACAACAAACAAACAAACAAACTGGAATGCACATGTCAAACCAAGGAGACAGAAGGCAAAACAGCTAGGCTTTACAAGAGACTGCCAACCCTTTTACATACCTGGCTTTATTTCCTACGCTGTGAATATGTTAGGGGAGTAGTGTGTCAGAAACACCTTGATATCTTCTATTCCAGGGTCCCTTTACCACAATAGTGCACCCTACCTCACTATGTGTATGATCTACTCCAGTAAAAGGAGTGATTCTTAACTGTGTGCTACAAAAACCACATGTGAACTTTGTTGGCACAAAGCAAACTTCTACTGAATAACTTCATTTGCTTGTTTGTGCAGTGCCGGGAACAGAAACCAAGTCCTTATACCTGCTAGGCCAGAGCTCTAAGACAGAGCTATCCATTAACCCAGACAAAATTATATAAGGTGAGGTGGTGCTTTAGTTGGGACAAGGAAAGCAGTCAGTGGGAGTGGAAACAGAAGGGAAATATGATCAAAATACATGTGTGTTAATACATATATAAAAGCCTCTATGATGACATTTGAATAAAACACAGAAGAAAAGAAAAAACATACTTACTCTGGCATGATACATCCATGTTGTGGTGTGACTGTCAGGCAATGTGCAGGCCAGTACAGCTCAAATTTCAGTAAAGTAACAGAATTATTTATAATTTGGAAACATCCAGTTTTTGCCAAATCACCTATTGTATCAGATAAATAATATTAATTGCATTTAGCCATAATGAAAAAGATACATGTTAGTAATAGTGAATCCTGAGTAAATGCACTTGTATAATAGTTTATTTTACTTTTCTCAACAGTTCAATTGTAGGAATTTCCAGTCTGTGTTAAAGTAGGTCTTTCTGATAACCTGGAAACTAGAAAGACACTGACTACATTAAACCAGGTTAGAGGGACTATAAACTTGAAAATGGTCTCATCTGATTTCTCTGTGGGAAACACACATGTACAGTTTTTCCCTACTCTGAACCCACAGTATCAGTGTTAAGTCAATAAGCAGCAAGCAGAACTCCTTAGGTGGAGTAAGAACCATCTGTCGGGCTGGAGAGATGGCTCAGCGGTTAAGAGCACTGACTGTTCTTCCAAAGGTCCCGAGTTCAATTCCCAGCAACCACATGGTGTCTCACAACCATCCGTAAGGAGATCTGGGGACCCCTTACTTACATAAAATAAATAAATAAATCTTAAAAAAAAAAAAAAAAAAGAACCATCTGTCAGGCCTCAGAGGTGGGGCCGGTCTAAAGTGAGCCACGACACAGAGATGCAGACCTCACTCCTAAATTCAAATGCACTTCTGAGAAGTTCTTACCAAAATACTCACAAGAGGAAGGAGCTACCAGAATCAAGTGTTCTGGATGGACAGCCCACCCTTCTTCAGAGGCTGCTGTGTCCTGGGCTGAGTGGGCAGTTTGTGAGAGAAAAGGAGGACCCTGAGGGCCTTTAACTGGTAAAACATCCAATAAGACATTGCCACTTTGTTTTCCAGAAGTTTTAGAGTCACTGGAGAAATTACTTAAAAACAGAAAAATGAGAAAGATACATTAAAAATATTAGCAAATCAAATTGTTTCACATTTTTATATCAATGCTTCATAAAATAAAAATTTGACAGTAAAAGGGTATAATATACTACATGTATTTCAGTAAATACAAAGTCTCCATGTTTTTTATATACTTAAAAGTACTTTATAGGGCTTACGATGTAGCTCTGACAGGGTGGTCACCAAGCATAACAATGCCCTGGGACTTGACGCTAGCATTACAGGAGAAAAGAGAGAATTAAAAAACAAAAACAAGCAGAACAGTCTAAGCTACAGAGTACATGTGTAACTTTAATCAAACAAGTTGGTGGTTTCCATCTTGTTTTCAGCTTGATTTCTGTATCTTAAATCTCTTAAAAGTTTTACTGGAAAAATGGCCCAATAGAAAGAAAAAACAAATTCACTAAGCATGATGGTATATGCCTTTAACCCCAACACTTTGGGGCAGAGAAGGGTAGTTCTCAGTGAAGGAGGCCCAAATAGGCATACCCTGCCAGCAAGAACTACAGTCAGACTTTGTCAGAGAAAGAAGAAAGAAAAAAAGAAGAGGGGGAAGGAAAGAAAGAAAGAGGGGGAAAAAAAGAAAAACCAAATTACTTTTAAACGCACACACACATATATATAGCTGCACAATGATAACTGGATTTACACAGTGACACTAAAATCCATTAAAACAGCAAAGTCTTCTGGAAAAACAGGAATACAGCGTGGAAGACTCTATTCTCTAATAAGTCTTGTAATCACATAGGTACAAATCACAACTGAAGTTTTATTGTGCAGTGTCTCGAAATTCTTCCTGACACATGGAACCCAGCTCTATTTCCAATCAACACCAAACAGAAAACCAGAGGGGAACCTCCTGCCTCCCTTCTTATTTGGAGATTGGGAGACTGAGTGAAACCTTAAGGCAAAAGAGGATAATAAGGTTAATTGAAGAAAAATATGTAATTATGGGAAGGATATACTATAGTGTTAGATAGGAATTGGAGGCACTGACATAAACTCATTTGCTTTTTTTGACATATAAAAACGTGGATTTCTGCACAAAGCCATGCACTTCTTAGCTTTTTCACTATAACAGCATGAGCACATGCAGTGCCATTGCCAGATTTGCAATGTCATTCTCTTAAAAAAAAAAGGAACTTCTAAGAGAATGGGCATTGTAAACCTGGGCCAGAGGATGTCAAATAAACCCTGATTATCTTGCTGTGCTAGTGAGTTAAGAAAACACTTGAGGAGGGTAGAAGATCCATCAAAAAGAAATAATGAACCAGAATGAGATGGGAGAAAAAGGTCACACTGACTCTACAAGACACCCTGTTGTTAGTAAGTATATAGCAAAGTCTCTTCTTTAAAGTGGACACTCAACTAATAAACACTGACATGTAAAAAGAGAGGATAAAAAGAAACACCTTTGGCTACCTGATAGGATTAACATGAATCAGGCAACAATTACAGAGGTAAAAAATGTGATAATGAAATAATTTATCATATCTGAATATTTGTTCAAAGAAACTAATTTTGTAGTGGAGAAGCAGAGACACTGTTTTAACCAAGTGATAGAAACATTGCTGCTGCTGACAAAGTGGCCCACGCTTCTAATCCCAGCATCCAGGAGGCAAAGGACGTGAGTCTCTGGGAATTTGAGGCCAGCCTGGTTAATACATGAGAAAACAAAAACCAAAACCACCAGGACAGGTCTATGTCATATGTCACCTGTGAAGATGCACAGAAATAAAATTAAACTGTGTCATTTCTGTGAATTTGCAAACTAAAAAGCCATCCATAGGGAAATGGCCAGCAGAGGGCTGTAAACTATTTCTCTATTTTACTAGGAATACTCAGGAAAAAAAAAGATGACCTGGGCAGACCTGGTAATCCCACAGCCAGTACATTAATGCTTTTGTCTATGGAATGCTTGTAGTAGCATGTTTAGTAGTACCAACTTTATACAACTGTCTGTGGTAGAGAAACCTGAAATTCATGAGCCTGTGGGATATCCCTTTTAAAATTATTGTATAAATTAATTAATAACCAAACTATGAAACAGAACTTTCATGTTTGAAATAGCTCCCTTCTGCCACACACTGCTGGACACAGAGAACCTGTATAAACTAGACTTAGTTTCAACATAAAAAGTATCTAGGAAGTACCACAGACAATCTCAACCTTGATCTAAAATTACAATCTCAAACTTGATCTCAACTTATCAGCAAGATTTTAGTATGGAATTCTGTTGACTGAGGTTCTGACTTGATAATCTATTCATATACTCTCATCTATGAATGGTAAAGAAGGACAGAGACTGTTTATTACTGAGAAGACAAGTCATCAAAATACAATATAATCTTGGATTCTAGACAAGAGACAAAGAGGATCTTCTTTTATAGTTTAACTGTGGAGAGCTTTATAGTAACACTTAAAGCTGTATAAACAGATCCATGTACTATGGACATCTGTCTTGATGTCAAATGTTCTTATTTTGATAGGTTAATTATAGGAGTAATATTAGCACCTTAGGGCTCCTAATTCCTGCAATTCACTGTAATGTAACTAAGACAAAATCTCTATAAATAAGAAATGGCAACAAAGTGTGGTAAAATGCTAACAACTGGGATATCTGAGGACCAGGTTTTTCAAAAATAGTCTACACTATTTTTAAACTTTTCCAGAAATTTTAAATAATTTCAAATTAAGGTGAACACCTGAGAGAAAGTAACACAGCCTAGAGGGGAGAAGATGACCTGCAAGATGAATCTGTCATGGAATCAGGAACGATTGTTTGTTTGTTTATTTGTTTGTTTTACCTTTTCGAGTCAGCACTGGAGGAAGGCTGAAGAAATTCTCTGCTATAAATGGAACCTCTGAATTCTCCAATTACTGACAGGGTAATTTTACGCATGCTTCCATAAAAGAGCTCGATGTCATTAGGCCGCTGAGGAAGATCACATGCTGCAAAAAAATTACACTTTCAAACACATAAATCCTCATACAAACATGCACTGACAAATAGCCATAGTATCTCCTTAGGTTTGGGTAGGAAGTATCTCAATTATTAATACCACTGACTGGTACAGACCATCTACCACCAAAGCTGACAAAATCTGAACCAAAATGTAAACCATCATCATTGCCACTCTGGGACCTCTGGTAACTTAATGGACTTCTCTAAGCTTTAGTTTTCCTTAGCTATCTGGAACAGTAGCAATATTCTATCTCAGAGGAACTATGAACAGTTACCAAGATATATGGTGAGCAAGGCACCATTCTAGTTCTTCAGGTTAGCTAAATTTCCAGAATGACACTTTGAGGTAGGTATTATGAGGTACATATTTAAAAGGAGGAATTTGAAGCACAAAAAGTCTAACGGCAAGTTTCACAGTTAAGCAAATCTAGAAACTAATTACTAAATACTTCTAGATTAATAAAAGTCTGTACATCATGAACGATTAGGCTTCATATATATATATATATATATATATATATATATATATATATATATATATATATATATACACACACATACACACACACACACATATATAAAACTTTAGAGTGTACTTCATTCAATCAAATTATTATTTTTATTTATTTATTTATTTATTTATTTATTTATTTATTTATTTATTTTGGTTTTTTGAGACAGGGTTTCTCTGTATAGCTCTGGCTGTCCTAGAACTCACTTTGAAGACCAGGCTGGCCTTGAACTCAGAAATTCGCCTGCCTCTGCCTCCCAAGTGCTGGGATTAAAGGCATGCGCCACTACGCCCGGCCTCAAATTATTTTTATTTATTATATGTAAGTATACTGTAGCTGTCTTCAGACACCCCAGAAGAGGGCATCAGATCTCATTACAGATGTGTGCTACCATGTGACTGCTGGGATTTGAACTCAGGACCTTCTGAAGAGCAGTCGGTGCTCTTAACCACTGAGCCATCTCACCAGCCCCTCAAATTATTTTTTAAAAGGTATATATTTTAAATGAAAATCATAAACTAACAGTAGATGGTTTTATTTTTCCTGAGTCAGAATCTCATGTGGCCTATACTGGTCTTGTACTTCTGACCGTCTAACTCCACTCCCCAATGCTTGTAAGACAATCATTTATCACAATGCCACACAGTAAATTTAAATTTATAACAACTATACTATGACCATAAATTATGAGGATAGGTTATCTATTACCCACTTTATAAGAGACCAAGACAAGTATTTGTAATAGTGATATATCCAAACAAATGTCATTAACATAATCACAGAGTTCTGCAACCTTCTCACAGGCAATTTATGGCACCCATCAACACAACCAGGTGGGACTGTGTCTATTCGCACCACAGAATACCTCAATATACACTGTATTCTGATGTCCAGAAAGCTAGTCAAAGTCCCAACTCACACCACCTTAGATGAGTGATCTTGAAATCCGCTTGATCCACTTGAGTTTCTAGTGGATTTGCCAAAACATCTCTTCTCACCACACATTTCTTCAGTTTCTGGACAAGGAGCTACCCTGAAGCATCACTCCTCATCCTGGTCCATCTTCTCCATTGTGTCTACACTTCTTGTTCTTCAGTTATTATTCAACAGTCAACTCATTCTTAGTGACTGGCCCTTTCTCTGTGCATCCCCATTTTATGGCATAAAAATTATGTAAGTATTTCTACAGAGTTGGTGTGTCTTAGTACATTTATTCTGTGTAGATAATTAAACACAATTAAACATCTGAAGGCTTCTCTCAAGTGAGACTAAGAATCTAGGCTAGTGCTCTGAATGTCTATCTAGGATTCTTTTTGGACACCACTACATCTCTAAACATGATAATGAAACCTAAAACAATATGAACCTGAGTGTAATAATGGCCCACATCCTTCTTCCATTTATGAGCCTGAGATCTAGATACTTTACCGATATCTAAAATATTTATAAAGAAAAACAACTCTCCCATCTTCCATCTGATTTTTCAAAACAACTCTTAGAGATAAGAAACAAGAAGGAAGCTGGAACTCACTGGTGTGGTTTGTTCAAAGTCAGACCCAGATGGACACCATATCCAAAGTAAACTACTTCCTGTTCTCACTCCAGGCCTAGATAACACCACACGTGGTGGGGTTTGTTCAAAGTCAGACTCAGACGGACACCATATCCAAAGTAAACTCCTTCCTGTTCTAACTCCAGGCCTAGATAACACCACACGAAACCCAAACATCAAGGCTATCTCAGTTCTCACCTTCAGCGATAAGTAGCTCATCCTGAAATGCCTCAGTGAAGTCCATGTGTTGCAGCACACTATGCTCTGGAAGTATCTGCTTTATGATTCCTGGTTTATGCAACAGAGCTCTGCCAGAAAAGATTATTATTCACTTTATGTACAAAGTGACCTAAACCAGATTTTAATTATTTGGCAAACCCCACTAATAGCAGGATACATCCATATATAGATCATATATCTTAAATAATAAAATAAGTACTTTTCAGAGCCAAATCTGCTTTAGAAGTTCAGCTTAAATGGTAGTGGTATCATTAATTTTAGTTCAATAGTAGTATCGTATCAAAGTAGAGGCTCTTTAATGTTAGAGTAGAAAGAGAATTGGATTCTTTCCAAGGCTTATCTTGTCATTATTTGTGACAATTTGGTCAAAGAACTTGCCTCAATGAGGAGAAAAGAACAATAAAAAGCTGTTTATGGAAATATTTAAGTAACCACTTAACTACTATAAAAATAGGCATCTTCCAAAGAATCTTCACAGTGAGAAATAAACTATTAAAGGTCTCTATAATTCTCAGATGTTCACAAACAAAAGAAATTTCAGTACATAAGTTTATGGTAAATTGAAGTTATGAAACAATACACTAGGGTTGATTGTTTTTTCTTTTTATGTTTCAGTATAGAGAAGGGGAAACAGGAAATGTGACTATGTCCTGGCTCCAAATTATTCTAAAATAACTAAGAAGCCAGGTTTAACAGGCTTGGTAGAACAGACCTGTAATCACAGCAGTCAAAGTGGCAGGCAGAGGCAGGTGAATCTCTATGAGTTCAAAGCCAGCCTGGTCTACACAGGACAGACACGGCTATGTAGAGAGACTCTGTCTCAAAAAAAGAAAAGATAAAAAACAAAAACAAAAACAAAAAAGGAAGCCAGCTTCAAAGCATCACAGAGTAATTGCTCTCAACGTGAGTTTGAGTTTCATCTATCTTGTACTTAATTTCTGTAGCTCTAAAACCTCCATTTTGCAACAAGAAGCATCCAGAACTTAACACATAATAATGCATCAATATTTTAGTCATATGTGACCTAAAAAAATATTCCAAACTTTCCAACTCTATATATTAAATCACATAAATATTGGATATATCAAATTTTATAAAGTATCTATAAAGTAAACCATTTACACATTTCTAAAATATAATGATCCTTTCTAGTAACTTATAGCCTTCCTAGAAATATTCTAAATTAATCATGTAAATTTATATAACATAATCTGGGTTAGGAAAAGCATGATGTAGTATGCTCTAAGTATGTAGGAGCAGTGTGAAGCATGATGGGCCTATTGGATAAGGGAAAAGCATCCATATGTCAAGAAAGGCAGAATGTAGGAAAATACATTTGTTTCCTCCAAGTATCTTAACTCACAAGATGCCAACTTATGAGCCACACAAATGTTAACAATGTTTTTCTTTATCTATCCTCTGACTAATAAATAATGAGGTGTGTTCACCAGTCATCTCTCAACAATGTCTAAGGTAAGTTCTACCTTCGATACTGCTGTCTGGAGATTTCATCACCACCAAACATGTAGACAGTTAACAGTTCTGTTTCAGATTTTTCGCCACTCTTTCTGCTTGATGGATTGTATACTAAAGTAATATGCTGATACAACAAAAAGAAAAACAAGAGTATTAATATTCAGTATTTTTCCTTAGTAAGTTATCTCACTCTGGATAAACAGTCCTATGATACTAAGGAGACCACAGACAGAACACTTGTACACTCAGAAGGCAGAAACTGGCCAGTCTCTCAGGACAAGGCCAGCCTGGTCAACAGTTCCAGGATAGCTAGGGCTACACAGAGAGAGAGAGAGAGAGAGAGAGAGAGAGAGAGAGAGAGAGAGAGAGAGAGAGAGAGAAAGAAAAAAGAAAAAGAAAAAGAAAAAGAAAAAGAAAAAGAAAAAGAAAAAGAAAAAGAAAAAGAAAAAGAAAAAGAAAAAGAAAAAGAAAAAGAAAAAAAATGTGTACAGCAGCTCTCCCGGAAAGACTAGAGTCTATTACACACTCCCTCCCAGCACAATTCCATACTTGGCCATAAAATGCTAATTAATATCAATCAAAGTATAACTTTATTTTTTAGGGCAGATATTGTATACTTACTTCTTGGGTTCTTTCCTTAAGTACAAATTTATCTGGAAAAATCTTCAATACTTTAGGATCCAGCAAAACTTTTCTTTGAGAATCTTTAAAACATACTGCTCTAACAAAGGCTGCTCTGGAGCCAGTGTTGCGAATAGAAAAAACAACTTTACTTTCTTTGCCAGGAATTAAGCCATTCATTGTTATCAAGTAACTGTCAGATAATTTCTTAACATCTTCTAAAATAAGGTTACTTGTTCCTCCGTATCCAGACAAAGGTATCTAAGAAATAAAAAATATACACATCCCGAATTTTTATATAATAAAGCAGAGCATTTAATTACGGTCAAAAGAAAACATAGATTTAATACAATTAACATTTTTAGTGTTTGTATCTTTGAGCTAGCAATTACATGTATGTGCATGTGTATTTGCATATGTATATACATTTATAAAGGAAATACAAACAGCACTTCCAAACTCCATTAGCCTTCTGACTACATAAAGAACAATCATTTCCTGTTACATAACTCAAGCTTAACCAAAGAACAATAATATGCTTTACCTAACAAATGAGTGCAAGTATAGCTATACTAGTAATATTGTAATTTATTTTGAAATGCCTAAAAACATAAATGTACTCGTAAGCGGTCAGCTGTGTGGTAAAATTGTAGAATGTAAGTGGTATTTTTGCAACTTCTCTGTAATTCAGAAACTTTTCATAATAGAGTACTTTAGGAGAAATATAATTATTTCCTTTATCCAAATTATTCTATAGTAATTAAGAAGCCCGGTTTAACTGTGCTCAGTGATACCTATAATCACACCTGTAAGCACAGCACTCAGGGAGGCAAAGGCAGGTGAATCTATGAGTTCAAAGCCAGCCTGGTTTACACAGGACAGCCAGGGCTATGCTTTCATCTCAGTGTTTCAGGGAGAAGCCAGCAAACACAACTAAACTGAGGACTAGTACTCAAAACTCCAGGCAAGTGAGGAACTGGAAATCTGAAACTGAAGCCAGGTTTGAAGGATACTTGCTGCAGTTTTCAACAGGAGCTGAGCCTTCTAAACAAGGAGGGCCTACAGATATCTTCTTTATAATGGAAGAAAGGAAAGCATTTACCTTGCTGTAAAGTAACTTTCTATGTTGGTCAACAGACATCTCTAAAACTTACTTTTCACAGGTTCCAAATAGTCCATTGAGAATATGGAAAAATCAACAATTGATTTTGATTTGCCTTATGCACCTAATCAAAACAACACTGAACACTAAACTGACGATCCTCATAAATTTGCTTGATTTATTATAAAGTAATAACATTTCTAAGACCTTCAGAACAGAAATCTACAAATCTTATCATTTAAAATGACTTTCTACAGCTGAAAGAGCCAAAAATACTTCAATGTTTCATTTTCTACAGTTTTATGCATAAATTATCTGCATAAAATTAAACAGAAAATGATAAAGAGAAAAGGCATCTTTGAAAACAATATATGTGTTCTTTCTGTACCTTTGTCCCTCAATATCCTCAGGGGATCTGTTCCAGGTTAGCCCCATCCCCATGAGTACCAAATTCTGTGATGCTTACTTAAGTCCTTTATATAAAATGACATTGTTGTTACACATGACCTATGCACATCCCAACATACTCTTTAAATCATCTCTAAAGGATATGTTATGCAATACAATATAAATGCTATTAAAATAACAGTTGTAGCATTTGGAAATAATATCAAAGAAACAGTATAAATGTTCAGTAGAGATAAAGGCCACAAGATTATTTGGCTCAATAGATAAAAGTTCTTTCCATAAAAGCCTGAGGTACAAGTTCAGATCACCTGTAACTCAGTACAAGCTAGCTAGCCAAAGCAGCAAGTGGCAGGTTCAGAGAGTCTGATTCAGTAAATAAAGCGAAGTGACAAAAAGATCCAAAGCCAACCTCCAGCCTCCATGTGCATGCACACATGCGCATGCCCACACATGTACACATATGTGCACATCATACATATATGCTAAAACAAAAAAGCTAAAACCAACTTGACTTGATGCCAACAGGTCCATAGATTAATCACCATTCTAAAGGAGGGTTTCTTAAGCTCAATACCATTGGCTTTTGGGCTGGATTTTTGGTGTGGTGAGTGTTGGGGGGGTTGAGGGGGGCAGCTGAAATACTCTTGTCTTAGTATCAATTAAGGCAATTAAAACTGTGTCCAATATTGCCAAAAATCTCTGGGAACAGCAGAGCTTGGGGTTGAGAACCACTGCTCTCAAAGACTATAAAACAGAGCTGTGTTTCTCACCCTAGGGATTACATGTAAGATAATGTGGGTTCTTTACTTATTTAGCCTCAGTTAACCTGAACAGAATAGAGAGAACAGTTTTAGCTCAGGTTATGTTAAAAACAAAATGTACAGAGAAATCCTGTCTCGAAAAACCAAAAAAACCAACCAAACAAACAAACAAACAAAAACACAAGCCGTGCAGTGGTGGCGCACGCCTTTAATCCTAGCACTTGGGCAGAGGCAGATTTCTGAGTTCAAGGCCAGCCTGGTCTACAAAGTGAGTTCCAGAACAGCCAGGACTACACAGAGAAACCCTGTCTCAGAAGAACAAAAACAAAAACAAAAACCCACAAAATGTGATATTCCACCTACTAATTAAAAATGATACTTAATATATGTTCAACATTGAAAAAAACTAATTTTTATTTAAGTCTATCATGCATTATGCTATGTAGAGCAAAGAACATTCCACTCATTCCTCAGAACCAAACCATAATGTTGGGACAGCAAGAAGCCATATGTCATGGGGAAGATATTGAAGTGCCAAGCCAGAGTGTGTAAATGATAAGACAGGACTGGTTTTCCAGATTCCCTCAAATCTCAAGGAAGGCTTCCCCTTACCACCTTGTGAGGCTATTTTATCTTTCATGGTGTCTTTTTGTAAAATACAAGTCATTCTGACCTGGAGAATCTACAGATAAACCCACCCTATACTATGAGAATCTATGCAGGCAGAAACTGCACTAAGACCCTGATTTAAGGAAGTCCCAGACTAGAACTAGGACTTGGTGACTGTTAATGAAATGGTTCTGCCCTAAATGAATAAGTCTGGAATTTAGCACATCATATTCAGAACAGAGGACACAGTTCATTTAGCCCTTTCTACAAACCCAATTTTATTTTCACAGGAAACTATGCAGCCATGTATATTAAAGCTTTGTCACAGGGTCTAAGAATGACTGCTTTACATATTCAAATCATTTGGCCCACCCTGGGACTAAGTAAATTGCTCCACAGATAACAGGTTAAGTAGTGTGTCAAATCTTCTATTTTGGTCAATCTTCTAACTGATGACTTTCCCATCTGACACTAGAAAGAACACAAATGTCATGTTTATGTGGGTGGAATGTCATTTCACTATGTTGCCCTTACTTTCTTTCCTCAATGACTTATCCCTTTTATCTGTAGTTGTTCTGAATATATTTATGCAAATGGTTAAATCAAGCTTTAAAAATGTGTCAGGCTGAAGAAAAAAATTTGCCTCAGTGGTTAAGAGCACTGGTTCCTCTTCCAAAGGACCTGGGTTCGACTCCTGGCACCCACATGGCAGCTCCCAGCTGCCTATAACTCCAGTTGCAGGGGATCCAACATCTTCATATAAGCAAGACTCCAATGCACATAAAAAAATTAAAAACCATTTTAAAAATTATCTTTGTGGGCTTAGTAACTGGGACACAATCTAGAAAATTATATCAAGGGATATTTGCCAAAATCTAAATGTTGGTGTCTCACAAAATTCATCTGTTGAAATAATCCCCAGCAAGGCAGCATTAATAAGTAGGACTCTGAGGAAGTGAAGAAGTCCTGGTAGCCCTGCTTGCCAAAGTGGAATCAGTGTGCCTGTAAGAGGTGAGGGGAGTGTCTCATGCTTGCACCAGGAGAAGACATGGAAAGAAGAAGTACCATCTCTGAAGCAGACTGCAGCTCCTTGCTAGACAGTCAATTTGCTGGCACACTGAGCTTGGACACCCAGCTTGAGAACTGTAAGGAATAAATGTTTAAGAATTATCAGGTGTGGAGCTAGAGAGATGGCTCAGCAGATAAGAGCACTGGCTGCTCTTCCAGAGGACCAAGGTTCAATTCCCAGCACCATGTGTATGCTCACAGTAGTCTGTAACTCTAGTTCCAGGAGATGCCTCACCCTCTTCTGGCATCCACGGGCACCGTACACACATGGTTCAGAGACATGCAGGCAAAACAGTCCTAAACATAACATAATAAAATAATTATCTAGCTTGTGGTATTTGTTGTTTATAATGGACCAAATGGGCTAAGACAATATTTTGCTGAGTTGACTAGTTCTATGTGGATACTATTAGGTGTGTTTCAAATTTTTCAAGCAGAAATGAAACTTTAAAAGCATTAGGATTGCTTTTTATATGAATCTCCAATGGTTGCTTATAGTGACTTGATAATTGTTCTATAATTTGTTTTTGTCTATAACTTAGACAAATCAGAAAAATCAGAATACATAATTTACCACAATATTAAAGCAATGGTTATAACTTCATGGAAGAAGAAAAAAAAAGAGGCAGTAAACTTCTCTTACCATAAACTTAATGCCTGGCTGAGATCGATTTCCAAGTTGCTTGATTTCTAGTTTAGCCAACATGCAAGATAATCGAGTAGGTGCAAATAACACAGAGATTACAAAGTCCTCTCCTGGGCAAATTCTGATCTCACAATTACTGGTCAATCGATCTTCTGAGCCAAAAGTGTTCTGAATCTACAATTGAAAAACAATCACTGTTTAAACTCAAACAATAGCACAGATGAAACATGCATAAATACAAACTCTTACAGTTTATCTTGGAGTGTCAAAGATGGCTTGGCGATTAGGAGCACTGCTCTTGCAGAGGACCCAGGTTTAGTTCCCAATGCCTACATGGGACTCCCAAGCCTCTGTAACTCCAGTCCCAGAAAATCTGACACCTTCTTCTGAACTCTATGGACACCAGGTATACACATGTTGCATAAACATACATGCAGGCAAAACACTCATACATGTAAAACAAAGTTTAAAAATCGTTAAAATCTATAAACAAAAAATTAGTTGGTCTGAATACGGAGACAGCCTAGTCATAGAGAGCTTACCTAGCGTGTATAAGACCCTGGGTTCCATCCCCAGGACTGCAAAAAACAGAGACAAAAGTACTTGGTCTGGGCTCAGTGCAGTGGCATATACCTATAATCAGCGTTTGGGGCAGAGGTAGGTAGATCGCTGTAAGTTCAAGGCCAGTCTGGTCTACATATCAAATCCCAGCCAGCCAGAGCTACACAATGAGAGCAATCTAGACAAATTAAACAACAAATGGTCTGCATATATTGAGTGTTCTGTACTCAGAAAAAAAAACAACAAACAGAAGCCATATGTAGTGGTACAGGCCTGTGGGAGCCAGTAGGATCATGAATTTTAGGCCAGCCTTGACTATACAGCGAGACCCTGCTGCATAAACAAAACAAAGTAGTTTTTTAAAAAGTGTTTAAATCAGACAAAACAAAGATCAGAGTACAAACCTGAAAGCAATCCTGATCTTGTCCTTTGATAAATAGTCGCAAATTTTGGGCTGTAGTTGTAGAACTGTTTCTTAAAGCTAGTTTCTGGAGCCTAAAAACAATTACATATTTTAACTGTCTTTGTTTTCTATGAATACTGCTACAGTGACAAACACAAAGCCAACTAACCCTGACCATGGTATGTAAAGATAGAATGATGGTACATGTCACTTTAATAAACTAGAATCATCTCTCCACAATTATAGGATTTGTTTCTTAAAACATAAAGCTCATCTTATTAAGATTCATTTTAACAAGGGAAGGCTTTTAGTTTAGCATCTCTGATTTATATATATGTGTATATATATTATATATAATGTATATATACACACATACACACATATGCATATATACACATACATATATGTATATAGTGTAGAATATATATACATTCTATACTATATATTTATATAATTTTAACACATATATTTTTATAGTGTAGAATATATATATATATAAAATATATATACACACTACACTATAAAAAGAGTCTGTACTTTATTTGCCCCAATACAGGGGAACACCGGGGCCAGGGGGTGGGAGCGGGTGGGTAGGGTAGCAGGGCCGGGAGGGGGGAGGATATAGGGAACTTTCTGGATAACACTTGAAATGTAAATGAAGAAAATATCTAATAAAAGTTGAAAAAAAAAAAAAAAAAAAAAAAAGAGTCTGTAGAGGTTACTAAAGAAAGTCTCCAGTCTTTAATAGAGCTGCAATTATTTGCTCAGTCTTGCTTTCAGAGAAACGAGCGGTCAGAGCTACCAGGCTTTATTTGTACAACATGGCCTTTCAGCAGTATGCTGAATTCACTCTACTTTTTAAAGACATTAGAATGTAAGTGGATATATAAATAGCAGGTTGCTAGTTTGAAAAACCCTGCATCTTTGAAATTATTTCCTCTCTTCACTTACTGCAAAATAAATGTAGAAATTCCTGTTGTGCACAAAAAATGAAAAGCATTATCACTTAACTTGAAGTCTGTCCTAAGTATTTATCAACTAGATTGTGATCTCCCTAAACAAGATACAGTGCCTTTATTTTCTTCTTTCTGACTGTCCATAAAGGAGCTCTCATACTCTTAAAGACTCAGAGCCTAAAAAATAAAAGGCACTTTGAGATACATTTTAAAAATCAGACATAAATTTTTATAATTTTTTAAAATTTTGACTCATCAAGAAGAAGATTAAGCAAATATATTACAGCTTTATCGCAAATCTAAAAAGAATAATACAGTCATATTTAACATCTGAAAAAATAACATTAGGGAATTAGACAACAGAATCTCAGTCCTCTTAGCTGGTTGTGTGAATACTTACTGTGTCCTGCCGAGAGGGACACCACCCCAAGTCAGAAACTGCTTATTGGACAGTATCAGTGGAATATCTGAGCAGTGAGGCCCAGGTGGCAGAGATTTACTCCCAGAAGAAATGACTTCACCTCTTAACACTACTTCATACTGAGGTCCTAACGGCTGCACAAATATTATCAAGATCCTATCCAAAGAAGAAAAGAGGAGTCAGATGTCCCATAATCAGCTCTTTTGGCAGTTACAGCCTATCCTCTCCCTTTGTCCAAGAAACTGAGTTTGTGATGAAAACAGTATCTCTACCCCAAAAGCATATGTTCCAGGGGAAAGACCCCACAAAAGTGATAATCACAATAAGGTCTGCATGGTAGCACAAGAGACATTTCTTGAGGAATTTGGGAAGAGTTGACAGCAGCACGGTTGAAGACAAGCACTTGAGGCACAAGTACTTAACTTGTGAACCCTTTTCCACAGGATTCTAGTAATAAACTCCCTAGGCATGGACATTCTGTACTCCACCCTGGGGAGTACAGTGTGTGTGTCTCCATGGGTACTTCTGAGGCATATACTAAGCTAGCTCCACACAATCAAGTTCAAACACAAACAACGATATTCTGACTGAAAATTACTAATGACTTAGAAGTCAAAGTCACAGGTCCTGAAGGAGACCTGGGAAGAATTATAAAGCAATAAATAAAAAAAACCAAAGTAAAAAATTTTTGGAGAGGAGCACCATTATGCGTTGCTATTATTATTATAAATATGCTATATTATTTTTGTCAGAGTATACCAGAAACAGAAATTTTAAACTTTGACTTAGTTGGTTTAAGAGAAGCATTGTACTGACAAAATAGAAAAGATGGGCAGTGAGATTATTCAGTGGTGAAAAGCACTTGCTACATAAACCTAAGGACTTGAATCTGGTCCAAGCCTGTGGTGGAAGGAGAAACACTGCAGAAAGTTGTCCTCTGATCCACATATGCACCGTGGCAGTGATGCCCATACCACACACATCATGCCAACAACAGTAAGACTAGAAATGACTGTGTGTGTATATATATCTGTTGTGTGTGTCTATATAAATTACATATGTGTATATAGACTATATGTGCATGTTCTCACACACACACAAAGAGTTACTGAAAAGATTAAAGCACAATTGTATCACTTAAAGCATGTATTAGGTGACATATCTGCACATGAGTGAAAAAAAGATAAGCAAGTGGTCATTATAAACATTTTCCTGTTACCTTTCCTCACATGCTTTGGAATCCTTTGGTGTAAATGAAACTGTAACTTCATGTTCTTCTCCAGGTTTAAGAAACAAACTCTCTGGGTCCACTGAAAACTGACTTCCTTGTTCAGCGACCTAAGCAATTACAAAACCACAGCTTACCTCAGCAAGCAAACTCTCCCCCAGATGTTCTTGTATTGTGTTGTGTGCCTTTGCTATTTTTTACATTTTTTTTTTCTTCAGGCTCACCTTAAACTCAAAGATCCACCTGCCTCTCTCTCTGCCTCTGCCTCCCAAGTACTGAGATTAAAGGCATGTATAGCCACCACTACCCAGCTATTTTTAGATTTTTAAATTTATGTATGTAAATGTTTTGCCAACATGTATGCATGTGCACCATGGTGCATGCAGTGCTCACAGAGGCCAGAAGAAAGCATCAGATTACTGAGAACTGGAGATAAGCATAAGCTGCCATGAAGGTGCTAGGAACAAACCTGGGTCCTCTGAAAGAGCAGCAAATGTTTTTAACTACTGAGCCATCTCCCCAGCACATAGTGTGCCCTCCTTATTAACTAGGATATGCTGCTGTTCTTTCTTCTTGCTCTTTACAATCCTAGCTTGTCTTATTCGTTTTCAAAAGACGATTTCTTTCCTCCTACCTCCTTCCTTTCAAATCTGCCTCCTACCCCATCTCTAATTGCTGACAGCTATCCTCCACTCACCTAAGGATCGCAGAAATAAAACTACATGCACAGACTATTCTTTTCTAATAATCACGGATGCCACACAAACTTCTCAGCAACTATTCACGAATTCTTATATTCAAGCATTAGGCTTCAGCATTAACCATAACATATACTTCAGGATAGTATGACTCTCAATTTTTACAGCACTGTTGGTAATTCTTAGCTTAATTCTCATAGCATCCCGACAAGGTTGCCCACAGAACAGCCATTGGAAAGTAAGGGACACAAATACTACCATACTTTTGCAGAAATTCTTACCTTGATATCCAGATAAACTTCAATATTCCCAGCATTTTTCAAAGGCAAAGGATGCTTTGTTGAGGAATTCACATCAGCCAACAAATACATAGTCTACAGGGAAAATGCATTCAAAAAGTTGTTGCAATTAAAGGACTATCAACCTAGACACAAGAGTATAACAGCAGAGAGGAGATAAGGCTACCTGCAAGTCCCGAGGGGCATGGATCCTGGCTACCCCTGCTCGTGCTCGGAGGTCCACACTTCTAAGAGCAGGGATAGGGTTTGGGCTGTCCACTTCTATATCCACTCTGGCCAAGAATTCTTCTGCTGAGCCTAGAATTTCTATAAAAGTTTACTTTTTTAGTTCAGTAAACAGATCCCAAATCTCACCAGTCATCCAAAAGGATGTCTTTAGGGATCCAAAGACAATTCAGGAACCAGGGAAACGCTTAGTGGGTAAAAGGGATTGCCACGCATCAGAACCCATATAAAGGTAGAAGGAGAAAACCAAACAATGTCACACAATTGTTCACTGACCTTCACACACATGCCCACAGACATACACAGTATTAATACATTAAACAAATTAAAAAGAAAACTCAGTTAAGGCTTTTAAAACAATCTGTACTGGCTGGTTTTGTGTGTCAACCTGACACAAGCTGGAGTTATCACAGAGAAAGGAGCCTCAGTTGAGGAAATGCCTTCATGAGGTCCAGCTGTAAGGCATTTTCTCAATTAGTGATGGGGGAGGGGAGAGCAGGCCATTGTGAATTGTGCCATCCCTGGGCTGGTGGTCCTATAAGAAGGTATGCTGAGCAAGCCTGGGGGAATTGGGGAAGAGGAGAGATCAGTCCAGTAAGAGCACCCCTCCATGGCCTCTGCATCAGCTCTTGCCCCCAGGTTCCTGCCTGCTTGAGTTCCAGTCCTGACTTCCTTGGTGATGAACAGCAATGAGGAAGTGTAAGCTGAATAAACCCTTTCCTCCCCCACCTTGCTTCTTGGTCATGGTGTTTGATTACAGCAACAGAAACCCTAGGTATGACTAGAGAAATAAGAGGAGAGGAAATGAGTTTTCTTCAGCCCTCACTTAGGTTTGACCCAAAATATCATGCCATCTTCCCCATTTTCCAAACAACATAAAATTCTTGGCAATAGCTTAAAATACTGTCATTTTCATTAACAAAGTAAACTGTAAATTTGAAGTTTAATTATAGGATAATTCTACCCCACAACACATACACACACACACACACACACACACACACACACACACAAACACACCAAAGTATGATACCTGAAGTGAGGAGTTTCTTTGGGCTATGGAAAATAACCCAAACTATCAGAAATTCTGGATCCTATAAAATGAAAAACAAAATTTTAGTGTATATTAAGACTGAAATCCCAATGAGCTAAAAGTAGCTTGAAACTTGTTCTTTACTTCTAAGCCAGTTTTGTTTTTAAACTGTTTCAACTTACCTTTCCATCGTAACTGGCAGGCATCACATGACTGACTACAGACGGGGCTGCTAGCTGAGCAGTAACGTCAGCATACGGAGCAGCTTTCAGAGACGCATGGATGGGCTCTTTGGAAAATGTGAAACAGCGCCAGGCTAAGGCATTCTGTTCAGGACACAAAAGTCAGTTTCAGCAAAGGCATAGCAATATAGTTAACAGGATCTTTAGCAGTATAATTTACTTTTACAAGGTTAATTTTACAAAAATTAATCAAGAATATTAGCACTGCCTATAATTTCAAATCAATATACTCTGTAGGTAGTCTCTAATTCAAGGTTAGTACTTACAGCATTAATAATCAATCTGATTGGCACAGTAGCATGTGTCCTATTTATTAACTTGAGTGGGAGAGCTTTCCAGCCTTCATAGGTCAAGTCACCAAAATCCAGAACACCTTTCTTTTCTGTTTCTACCTAAGTATGAAGAAATACTGAGTGAGAAAAGAAATCTATTTTTTTTTAAAGATTTATTTTATTTATTATATGTAAGTACACTGCAGCTGTCCTCAGACACTCCAGAAGAGGGAGCCAGATCTCGTTACGGATGGTTGTGAGCCACCATGTGGTTGCTGGGATTTGAACTTATCACCTTCGGAAGAGCAGTCGGGTGCTCTTACCCGCTGAGCCATCTCACCAGCCCAAGAAATCTATTATTAATGAATTATCTTACCTACTACTTCTTTTAGCCACAGTTAAGAGTCAGCATAAACTTAAACCTAAGTTTTCCCATTCTATTGTCCATTTTATTTTATTATTATCTATAGAACTAAGTGTTAAAGTCTTCTTTTAAAGAAGGCCACATATCCAAGTATACTACAGAATAAGGCAAAGTAGCTACTGCTACTTTGAACGACTATTAGATCATAAAATGGAACCAACATTTTATAGAACATAAATCTCCTTTAATTAGTTCTATCCTTAGATTAACTCCCTAATCCTTTTCACAACTTCCTAAGATCTTGGTACACTTCAGATTCAGTCTGATACAAACAGAGTATTTAAAATGATATGAACTTAAAAATGATAGATATATCAAACGTTAAAAATGAGTGTATAGGATGTAATCAACTGATTTGTCTTTAACATTAGAGAACAACCTACAAATTGGGTGAGATTTTACACAATATTTAAAATGTATAAACTTTTCTTTTATAGCTTATGAAATTACAAGAAAATAAAAGATATATCAGCACATGGGAGCTGAATTCCACAATGGACAACGAAGGTCAAGAGGTCCAAGACAGTTGAGGTTCGACACTCTCCAAAAGGTAGTATGTTTTATGCTCCTGTGGGTAGGGCAAAACTGGAATAAAATGTAAACACCATACATAAAGTCCTGAAATTCAGAGTGTCCTTTCTAGGTATATTGCTTTTAAAACCACCTGAAAATTCCATCCTGATGTTAAAAAAATCAACAGGGAACCTTCACAGAGATTGGTCCATTTCAAAAGACTGCACTAGTCTGAGGCTAGGTCACACCAGCTCTGGCATGGAGCTCCAGCTGAGACACACAGAGCCTCTCACACCTTCTTTGCATTTCCACAACATGCTCTTGGGAATAATAAAGACACATGAAAAGGAAGGAAAAAGAAATTGGCTGAATTTTAAAGAGACGTTGTAGCAAAAAAAAAAAAAAGAAAAAAAATGTTAAGAGAAATTGAAATCCAAACAAAAGAGAAATGACAGAAAGATCAGCCCTGGTCAAAACAGACTTTAAACAAAAGGGATGAAAGAACCCCCATTTTCAGTCCCAGCTTCTAAGACAGCAACTCAAATGGCCTCATGTACACTGACTTACTGCATCTAATTACACCTACCTACAGTTCTTCTAAGTTGTCTTTTAAACTCAAAGCTCACAATATTGACACTGGCATTTCTGAGCTTGCCAGGTGAGGACAGTAGGCCCCTGGGTTTAGGATTCAACACAGCTCCACAATGCAAAATAACCACTGAAGGAAGCCACTGGTGACATAACATGGAAACCTGAAAGACTGTGAAGTCATCGTTTTTCACATCTGCTAGAAAATGCGAGCTGCCCAAGGGCAAGTCCAAACGCCTCGCACAACGGGATGCACTGACCTGCAGGAAACTCCAAACATTCTCTCTCAGCACTTCTTAACAGTATCTCAACAGGCAAACATTGAGATGTTTGTAGACATTTCTGGTTGTCACAACTAGGGAAAGGGACAGTAACTGGTTTCTAATGGGCAGTGGTCAGGGGGAAAGCTGTGCATTCTACATTGCCCAAGACACTGCCCTTGTATCAATAGTTTTAAAAGGTGAAAACCTAGACCTAGAAAATGGCAAACACAGCAGAGCTGATGAAGTTCTTAAAACTATCTCCAAGTTCATTTCCTTCTCCCTCTCTAACAAAATAAACTGCTGAATTCATTCCCTTTGAAAGCATGAACTATGCAAAATCTCTGAAAGATTCTCTTCAGTCCAGTCTCTCAAGAAGGCTGCCTGGCCCTTCACTCACCCAGCACACCTCTGGCTTAAACTATAAGTCACTATGTCTTTGCACAATTAAGTGATAAATAACAAATTAGCTAAAAGCCCTGCATCTCAAGAGGTACATCACCCGGGGCTGGTGAGATGGCTTAGCGGTTAAGAGCACCGACTGCTCTTCCGAAGGTCCCGAGTTCAAATACCAGCAACCACATGGTGGGTCACAACCATCCATAATGAAATCTGATGTCCTCTTCTGGAGTGTCTGAAGACAGCTACAGTGTACTTACATATAACAAATAAATAAATATTTAAAAAAAAAGAGGTACATCACCTAATTAATGGTTATTATCCCAACATGGGACGACGAAAGAGAGGAGGAAGAGGAAGAAAGGAACCACTGGAACTTTGCTAAGTATGAATACAAAAGAACTCATAGAAAAATAGCTTAATGTTATACTCTATAATCCTTTTAGTAAGTCTATTTATAGTTCCTATTTAAACAAAACAAAACAGTAGTTTCAAACCTTGGAATAAGAAAATAAGGGCTTCATAAAGTGCACGCCTTTAATCCTAGTATTAGTGAGGCAGAGGCGGGTAGATATTTAGACTATCTTGGTCTATGAGTAAGGGTCTGTATTTAAAAAAAAAAGGAAGGCACGGAGGGAGGGAGGGAGGGAGGAAGGGAGGGAGGGAGGGAAGGAAGGGGGGGGGAAGAACTAAGGTTCCAGTGGTTGAAGCACTTGTTGCTCTCCCAGTGCTCTCATTCAATTCCCAGCATCCATATGGTGGCTCACAATTTGTAAATTCCAGAAGATCCAAACCCCCTCCTCTAACCTACACTGGCGCACATGGGGGGCATATATATACATGCAGATATACACTCATAGACATAAAAGTAAATAAATCTAAAAAATTAAATTTTAAGAAACAACTCCCCCCCCCCCGAAAAAAAAAATCAAAAAGCGCCGGGCATGGTGGCGCACGCCTTTAATCCCAGGACTCGGGAGGCAGAGGCAGGCGGATTTCTGAGTTCGAGGCCAGCTAGGTCTACAAAGTGAGTTCCAGGACAGTCAGGGCTATACAGGAAACCCTGTCTCGAAAAACCAAAAAAAAAAAAAAAAAAAGAAAAAGAAACAACCAAGATTTAGCTTGAAACACTGAGACAAATCTGCCCACAAATTCTTCCATTACTAAAACATCAGCAAGTGAGACTCATTTACAAATAGTTACCTCAATAACAGGGGTTTCAGCAATGGCAGTGAGAGTAACTCTACTTCCTAGAGCTTCTGCTTGCCCTATTGTATCAGCATCTGCTGAAAATGACCAAGAAGCAACAGTGAACGTACATCTGAAAATTCCAGAATTTGTGGGAATAAAAAGAATTTTTATCTCTTCTGTGGCATGAGGTCTTATCACAACTTTATTCTTGAAAACTAAACAGGTTTGTGTTGAAAGATCCACCTGTAAATAGACCAAGGAAGTATGTTAGAAATGGATTTACCTTTCAAGGTTAATCATCTAGTTTAAGATTCTTTTTTAAGTCAAACTATGAAACCTAGACCTTCATTACATGTTAAAAAAAAAAAAAAAAACTCTTGTAACTCATTAATTGAAATATATAATATGTCCAAAAGCAAAAAGCTTTTTGATGGCTAGTAAGGACTTGTAGGTAAAAGGTAATTAATACCAAACTTAACAACTTGAGTTTGACCCCTGGAACTCACATGGTAAAGGAGAACCAATGCCTACAAGTTGACCTCTGACCTCCACACCTGTACTATAGTATGCATACACCCACCTGAATCTATATGTGAAAACTAATCCATTCTCACTACATAAGAACTATATCCACTTCAAGTAGATTTTAAAGTGAACATATTTGCCTATACCTTTACTCTTCTAAAAAGAACACCGCAGAACACCACACACAGAAGTCACTCTCAGCCCCGGAAGCCTGTCTAGGATAGGATTTCTATTTCTACATGCTGTGACAAATCTCACCTTCCACCTACAATGCTTTCTGCCAGTTATTTTATCTCATTAAATGATCTGGTGACAGATGAGGGAGTGAGGAAAGAAAGACACAGAACGCAGAAGTGACAGTTAATGCTGTCAACTACAAGATTGACCCAGCAGATGGGCCTCTGGATGGGCCTGAGGAGATCACCTTCATTTCTTCATTTGAAGTGGGAGGACGCACACTGTAGGTGGTGCCATTCCCTGTCTGGGATCCTGGACTACATGTGGAAAGAGAGTTGAATGGCAGCATGCACCCAATGCTCTTCAATGGATTATGAATATGATGCGGCCAGCTACTTCAAGCTCCTACTGCTCTGACTGCTGCCATGATGGACCATACCCTTGGACTGTGAACCACAGTAAACCCTTTCTCTACTAAGTTGTTCTAGCCAAGAGTATTTTACCAAACAACAGGAAAAGAAACTAAGATAGAGACAATATTATTTTACCAGGTAAATAAGGTTAGTGAGAAGAAAAAGGGAGAAACCCCACCAGTGTTGGCTGGCAAGTAGCAGTAACTAAGTCTGCGCACTGACATCACAGCAGGACTTGCTGACCCTGTTCCCACCCTCCTACTCACAACTTAGACATCAGAGTAAAGAAAGATTTAAAATCTCTTCAGGACAGCTGGAATTGGTTATTGTGAGATCCTTGTTAGACATTAAAGCTATTGTTTCCATGGATTTCAAAAGTTCATATGAGAAAATTAACAGAAAAATTAATGATATCCCTACAACCAAATGAAGATTAGGCCCAAATAAGTGCTTTAGTTCTTATCTTTCCTTTCTTGATATATTACAATAGTTTATTTTCAATAGTGCTCTATTTCTAAGCACCCAGGGATTAAAAATAACAGTGCTAAAGGCAAATTAACAGGATTTTATAAATAATAATGATTAATAAGTATTAAAACTGATGAAAATGTAAAACATATTTAGATATCTTACAATGTAAATGCTGTTACAACAAGGGGCTTAAAAAAGACCATGAAGCAGGGCATGATGGTGCATGCCTTTAATCCCAGCACTCTGGAGGCAGAAGCAGGTGGATTTCTGAGTTCGAGGCCAGCTTGGTCTACAAAGTGAGTTCCAGGACAGCCAGGGCTATACAGAGAAACCCTGTGGGGGGGGGGGGGGGGGCAAGTGAGCAGGGCAGGGCACATGCCTTTAATCCCAGCACTTGGGAAAGCAGAGGTAGGCAGATTTCTGAGTTCGAGGCCAGCCTGGTCTACAAAGTGAATTCCAGGACAGCCAGGGCTACATAGAGAAACCCTGTCTTGGAAAAAAACAAGAAAAACAAGGGGCAGAGCTGGGCATAATAATGCCTGCATATTTAATCCCAGCACTTTAGAGGTGGAAATCAGGGGGTCAAAAGCCTAAAGTCATCCTTGGGTACTTGGCAAGTCTGAGCTGGCCAGAGATACAGGAGACCTAGCCTCACAACAAACAAACAAAATAAATTAACTGCAGCCCACATGTGTCTGCTATATGCATTGGTTCTGCACATACCCACCATTTATAAACAGGAAACAAGAGAATCGTATTTGTATTTCAATGTGTTAGAGAGACGGGAATAGCATAGACATAAGGGAGTGAAAAGGCCAGGCAAGGTGGTATACATGGATTAATTATCCTAGCACTTGGAAGGTAAACACTAGAGGATAACCACAAAAAAGTCACGGGCAGTCTGATATACATAGCAAGCTGCAGGCCAGGTAGGGCTCCATAGGTAGTCTGTTCAAAAATAAAAAGAAACAAGAGCAAAAAGGAGGCCAGTAAGATGATTCTGTGTAGAGGCACTTGAGCTCACACTCACAATGTGGCCACCCATGCAATAGCGGCGGCATGACTGCTAGCAGGGAATAACCACTGTCAGACTGAAATTGAGACCCGCTTAATGAAAGGAAATCTACACCAGGTACTGCAAACCAAATAAACTCATTAGGACAGAGGTCCTAAGTCCTCCTGGGAGAACTCACTACTACTGTTTAGCTTAACTAAACATGGTACCAAAGTACACGCTAAATATTCAGGTTTAAAACCCAGAGACAAATAAATGTTATCTTCAGCCTTACTCGGGGAAACTTTTCTTTGCAGAGAACTGTGACAAATGCAAAGATTCATGGCTGTTCAGGGTGCTCAGAATAAAAGATAGCTGAGTTCTCAGCCTAAACAGAAAGGACATTTATACCAATCCCTCTAAGGTTCAGGGAAAGTTATAAAAGAGGGAGCAGGAAAAAGAAATGGTAACCAGTGGGAAGAAAAGCTGAAAACTACTATCTTCCAGGCAAACCCCTGCAAACCTGACCTCACAGCAGCTGAGGGTGCCTGGACTGGACCTGCATAAGACTGGCCTACCAAGGCCAATCATGAATTAGGGAGGGAGGTCTTCATGGGCTCAACTATTATTGGCTACCCATAGATTCATTGTCCTTAGCTGTATACCCACCCAGCCATGAGCTTTACACATATCAATGGATAGTTCTAAACCTGTGGTCACACACCATTCGGCTAACACCAGTGACTCACACACAAAACAAAAATGAATATAGGAAAGGGACTTGCAAGAGGAAAGAGAATGGCAACATGAGAGGAAGACGAGAGAAGGAGGGCAGACAGTAGTCAGGGTGGATCATACACATGTAGAATCATGTATCAAAGAGTAGTTTAATACAAAAAAAATTCAAAAGTGGGGCTAGAGAGATGTCTCATGGCTAAGAACACTCCTGCCATAGACTGGAGTTCAGGTCTCTACACCCACATAACTGCTCAAAGCTGTCTATAATTCATGGTCCAAAGGATCTGACACCCTCTTCTGTCCTCTGTGGGCAATGAATGAGACTGACAGACAAAGCACTCATATGCATAAAAATAAACCTTAAAAAAACTTTCAAAAGAAAATTTTAATCACTTAGAAAAAAGGAAGAGAAGAGGGGTGGCTTTGGAGTAGTTAGGGAGAGGGGGCCCACAATACACAGTCTGTGTGTACGGCATCACCAAAGAACAAAAGTCATTAACATTTGTAGAGAGAAACTCTAATAAGTAACACCAGTCAATAAAGAAGCTGATGGGCAATGAGCTGAGGCAGAAGATAGGAAGTAGGAGAATGGCAGGAAGAGCGAGACTTCTGGGAAAGAGCGAGAGAATAAACGGAGATGGAAGTAAACCTGCAGAGGACTGAACTCAGGATAGATGAGACAGAGACTGAAGGAAGCAGCGGGTCAGGGCTGAAGGAGTGGTAACTAACCATGCAAAGACTTAGAAGAGTTGAAATGGGTCAAATAAATTATGAGCGAATCAGGGAATGAGCCAAAGCTATGGCCTAGGCATTTAATAATAAATAATTAGTCTCAGAGTTGTCGTTATGGAAGCAGCAACTGGGAGGAAAAATGGATTCTTTTTTTTTTTTTAAAAACCAAAGTACTCAGGGAGGGAGGAGGGGGGAGGGGACTTTCGGGATAGCAATTGAAATGTAAATTAAGAAAAGATCTAATAAAAAAATTGAAAAAAAAAAAAAAAAAAACCAAAGTACTACAGTGAAGCCCAATGAGAACCACGGGAAACTCACCTTCTCACCGTTCACCCAGATACTGAGAACTCTGATGCTGACTTGCAGCCAGTGGTCAGTGGGGTTGAGGACACTAAGGAGGGTCTGTGAAGCAATGCCTACACAGCACGCATGAGGGAACCTCAGCTCCTCGGGCACTCTGGCATTCCCTGCATAGAGGAAGTCAGAATGCAAGTTACACTCAACATCTGACTAGAAACACCAATGCTTAAAACGAAACAGTTACACAGGATTGCCTGATTATACCCAAGAGCTATATTAAATGCCACAAGTGTTAGAATCCTTGACACAAAAAGTCTCAGTGGAAGCTACTAACAACACAAGCTGTTGTACAGCTCTGGGAAAAATAACACAGTACAAATAAAACTAACCAAACTCAACAAATTTACAGAGACAGATCTTTGTTCTTGCCACCAGGCCCTTTCTCCCTCCCAGGTTTTACGGCACTGACAGGTGAAGAGGAGCTCCAGAGGCTCTGCTTCCAGTGATCCTGGCTACAGTGGCTTCACAAAGCTGTCTGTAGCTCTGTCTCTATCCTCTCACTCGGGTGAGCTGTATGTACAATCCCCAGCTCCACAGAGCCAATGTCTGCCATCAGTAGAGGAGGCTGTGGATGAGAGCAGAATCCTGCTCCTCACTACCATCACGTTACCCTCATGAGGAATCAGTGGAGAGTAACTCATTCTGGGAAATGGTCCTAAAGAGGACATTTCCTAATTAGGAGAATAGCAAAATCTAGTACAGAAAAGAAACATCAGGACAAGACCTAGGAAACTACCATCATACAATTTACTGGTGTTCTAAGCCAACTTCAGTAACCCCTTTATAGAAACATTCTGAAGCTCTCAATAAAAGACGAAGGAAGAGCTTATAAGAAATAACCCAAAATAAACTGTGTGATGCATGCCTGTAATCCCATCACTTGGGAGGTGGAGACTCGAAGATCAAAAGCTCAAGGTCATTTTCCCTGCAAAGTAAGTGTAAGTTCAACCTGATATCCTGTGTTTTTAAATAGGAAAAAAATAAATAAATAAAGAGAGGGGGTTGGAGAGCTGGCTCAGCAGTTAAGAGAACTTGCTGCTCAATAATGAGGACTTAAGTTTAAATCCCACACCCAGATCAGGCAGCTCACAACCACTTGCAACTCCAGCTCCAAAAGATCAAATATCCTCTTAGCCTCTGTGGACACTTGCACATGTATGTGTGCATACACTCATAAAGACACACATACATAAATAAATCTTAAAGATTAAAAAAAATTAAAGAAATTAATTCCAAACAACATTTCTTTGGGGAAAAATAAAACTAGCTTTGTGAACCTATTTGAAAAGAAATCAACTTTTAGGTAGTAACAACAAGCAATACTAGAAAAGAAAATGCATCTTACCAAATCCAGGCATCATCCCTGAGTCCCATGGTTCAGTTTCACAGTTTGTACCAACAGACTGCACAGGAAATGGCTTTGCTGTACTAAGCAAGTTCTGATGTGCAGCAGTAGAGCATAGGTTGTAAAGAGAAGGGGGAGCCATCAATCCAGAGGCAAGATTTGGTCCTAAATACACCCCAGAAGCCACATGCTCTGGTGCAACAGGAGGATAAGGAGAATACCCTGAAATCCCACAGACCTGCATGCCTGCATGGCACTGTGACAAGGTGGCATTCCCAGATGAAGAGACTGGCCCCAAATACTGTGGGGCACTAGGAGCTATGTATAGAGAATGTCCAGTCCAGGGGGCAGGACACACAGCAGGCTGGTTCTGCACCTTAGCAACAGAAGCATGAGCTGAAATGTGGGGTGCAGGATTATGCTGGTTTCCAGAGGTGCCCAGATTAGGAACCTGGCTGCTAGATTCACTGCTGGCAGTTGACAGACAAGTAGATGCTAATCTTTGACCTTGCTCCCCAGTCTTCTGGATCCGTTCAGGGAGGTTCGGTATGGCTGGCCCGGACTGGTGCTTTAGAGTTGGCTTGTTCAGGAGAGCTTGACCAATCAGATCCTGCTCACTGGAGCCAGATGTGGAATCCATCATCTTACCTGCTTCCAAGGGTTCCCTACTTTTGGAAGAAATATCTTGACTGGATGTAAAGTTAGGTTCTCCATCTTCAAATCCGTTCCTCAGAGGAGGAGTTTCTTTCATGTTTGCTAGACCAGATTTACTCTGGATAACACACGGCACTGATACTTTTTCTGCATTCTGACCTGGAATTTTGTCTCTTAGTTTCTCCACAGCTTGTTCCTCTGGTGGAGTAGGACTGGCTCGAACAATTGTGGTACTCAGCTCACTGGTGAGATCACTCTGAATGGGACAAATATTGTTTCTTTAATAATCCATTAAAGAATTAAACAAAATATAAACAATGCTGGTATAAATCTCAATGTGAAATCTACATGGTCTCCTGAAACACAGAGTGCACAAAGAAAAATATCTGCAAATATAAAATGCAGGCTTACACAAGTAAACTGCATCTATTGTTTTATAAAAGTCTTAGAGCAGGAGGAAGTAAGAGATACACACCAATTACATATAAAACACTGACAACGAACCAAAGCCATCTAACAATTCTCAAATTAGGGATTCTCTGTTAACTTTATAAAATAATATAACTTAATAAAAAGTAAGGGGTAAAGAAACTCAGAATACCCTAGAAACAATTTGCAAAACACATGAAACTCAAGAAGAAGGAAGACCAAAGTGTGAATACTTCGATCCTTCTTAGAAGGGGGAACAAAATCCCCATGGAAGGAGTTATAGACAAAGTTCAGAGTAGAGAGTGGAGGAAGGACCATCCAGAGACTGCCTCATCTGGGGATCCATCCCATAAACAACCACCAAAACCAGACACTATTGCAGATGCCAACAAGAGCTTGCTGATAGGAGCCTGATATAGCTCTCTCCTGAGAGGATTTGCCAGTGCCTGACAAATACAGAAGTGGATGCTCGCAGTCATCCATTGGACAGAGCACAGAGTCCCCAATGAAGGAGCTAGAGAAAGTACCCAAGGAGCTGAAGGGGTTTGCAGCCCTATAGGAGGACCAACAATACCCCCAGAGCTCCCTGGGACTAAACCACCAATCAAAGAAAACACATGGTGGGACTCATGGCTCTAGCTGTATATGTAGCAGAGGATGGCCTAGTCGGTCATCAATGGGAGGAGAGGCCCTTGGTCCTGTGAAGGTTCTATGCCCTAGTATAGGGGAATGCCAGGTCCAGGAAGCGGAAGTAGGGGATTTTCAGAGAGGAACCTAGGAAATGGGATAACATTTTAAATGTAAATAAAGAAAATATCTAATTAAATAAAAAATAAATTAAAAAACCAAAAACAAAAAAGAGTAAGGGGCAGACAAGCTACCAAACAATGTGGACAGGAGGTGGGATGAGTACCAAGCCAGCACCCAGGGCCTCCCATAGCCATCATTGTCTACACTATAAATATGCTTCAAGAGTTAAACATACTAATTTGTGCAAACACTAAGCCTTCTCTAATTTGTAAACTATAGAATGATTCCTTTTTTATTATTTCCTCATAATGTACAGCCCAAGGACTAAGAGCTATAGACCTGCAAGACTAACAGTCTAAAACTACCCCCCGACACACGTCTAACTCTCACTTGGTACTTTTGGATGCACTGGTATTTACTCCCAAGCCAAAGCTTTAAAAACAAAGAGAGAGAGAGAGAGACCAGATTACTGGTCAATTTCTGGTCAAACTATGTCCTCATGGATTAAATTACTATGTGATAAGCATTGACTTCACACCACAAGCCTTCACAAAGGTAAAGATGATATGATTAGAAAGGGATAGCAATCCAAGAAAGTAGCAGAGATGTTGCCAGACCCCATCATGCAGCAGTTAAACACTGTGTGAGAAGACAGACTCAGGGAACAGGGGACAGGAAAGGATTATTTAAACTAAAGATATATATTAAAAGCTTATGGAATCCTACTGCTTTGTAAGCTAATTAAAAATGTAAGTTTATTTTAAAAGGAGTTTGACTACATGGACGAACAATGCTTTCTCTAGAAGATAAGGGTTTGAAAATTCTAGTGCCAAGTTAGAATCCCTTCCTATGAGCTAATAGTCAGGGAGAGCCTAAAGAGTCCCAAAACAACACGGGCTACTGCCACTGCTTCTGGCTGCTCATCATAACTAGATGGTAAGAACCTATTACTGAAGACACAACACACTTTGGTTGCAGAGCATAGGGAAATCAAGCTAGACCTGACCCAGAAACTTCCTCCCTGTTGAAGGATGCTATGCCGATCACAGGAGCAAAGTCATCAAGGGCTTACACAGTGGGGGATCCTATCTGCTACAATACTGATCTGCCAAGACAGAAGAAGACGGGGCAATAGTGGCCTAACAGTTATTGTGGTAACCAAATGCTTTCTAACTGAATCTGAGTCCTGCTCCAAGGGAAGGAAGTCATACCTGATATTGTAATCCTGGTCAAAAGCCCGAGGATAGGAAGGTCACAGACCCTAAGAGAACTACTTCTAGTGTTTTGCTAAAAGAACATGTTGCCAAAGTACCTCCTAAGTATTTATGTTTATACCTGTAGATCAATGCTGCTTTCAACCTTGGTCAAAGATACCTCTTTTGAAGTGGGCAGGAGCCAATATAGAGACATAAGTACAAATACATATATACATTAATTCATTCCAAAGACACAGAACAGCAACACAAAGTTGAAGAGACCAGAATTCCAGTCTGAGTCAAGCATCACTACTACCTTTGGTCTCAAAGACAGTCCAAGGGCCACCCACCTTGTGGTCCTCTGAGCTTTCATCAGCAGCTGTGACAGGAAAGGTATTTTCCTGTTGAGACACGTAAGTCAGCCTGCTCATGTCAGCATGGGAACATGCCAACTGAGACAACTCATTCTCTAAGTGGGGTCTCGGGTGGTAAGCTGAATCAAGAGACTCCAGAACACATCTGAAAGAAAAATGCAAGCATGGTGTTAGATTTGTCTTAGCAAAGACCACTCCTGTCTATCCACAAGCTTGAGGTAACTCAACCACAAACTTACTATCTTTAATTAAAAAGATCAGTTATATTCCTGCTATTGACCTAGCTGGTAAGCTACCACTAAAGAAAAGGTTGCCTCATTTTCATTAGTAAATACCACATACAGACACGTAACCATTCGTTATTCATTCAATAAGAAATTATTGAGTACTTGACAAACAGCAGTTAATAAAACCATTTTTTTAAAAATCCCTATCCTCAAAAGAGCAAAACCAGCCCAGAGAATGGTGTAGGTCAGACAGTAACATGTGAAGACAGACAAAGTGGACCACTAAACAGCAGCACCTAGAAATGCTCGCTGGCTCAGATACTCTGTACTTGAGAAATTCATCCAGACAGAAAAGAAAATTCATGATAAATATAACACTTCATAAAAGGTATATTTTTGATAATAAAGTAGGAAACTTAAATGCTGTACAAGATGAACCAAGGCATGGCAGAAGCCTGCCACCTTAACCACCAAGAACCATGCTGTGAGGCTAAGGATAGAGCTCAATGCAGAATGCTTGTTCTCACTGCCAACTTTTTATTTTTTGAAAATTTTATTTATTTTTATGTATGTGAGTACACTGTAGCTGTATAGATGGTTGTGAGCCTTCATGTGGTTGTTGGGGATTGAATTTTCAGAACCTCTGCTCGCTCTGGTCAACCCCGCTCACTTTGGTCAACTCAGTCCCTGTTTGCTCCGGCCCAAAGATTTATTATTATAGATAAGTACACTGTAGCTGACTTCAGACACACCAGCAGAGGGCATCAGATCTCATTACGAGTGGTTGTGAGCCACCATGTGGTTGCTGGGATTTGAACTCAGGACCTTCGGAAGAGCAGTCGGGTGCTCTTACCCACTGAGCCACCTCACCAGCCCTCATTGCCAACTTATAACAAAAACCCTAAAACATGGTGTTGAATACTGTCCTCTGGCTCAGGAAGATACTCACAATATATTAAGTTAAAAACAAAAAATCCAGGGGGCTGGAGAGATGGCTCAGCGGTTAAGAGCACTGACTGCTCTTCTGAAGGTCGTGAGTTCAAATCCCAGCAATCACATGGTGGTTCACAACCATTTGTAACAAGATCTGGCACCCTCTTCTGGAGTGTCTGAAGACAGCTATAGTGTACTTACATATAATAAATAAATAAATCTTTAAAATAAAATTCCAGTGGATGAAGGCTAAGAATGTGGCACAGTGAAGTGATAGATCATGCTAAAACAAAACAAAAAAACATGCATATCAATTACTAGGACCAATACAAAATAAAATAAATAAAAAAGTAAAATGATAAAGCAGCCTTTGTTAGGAAACCCACATCTATTTAACACACACACACACACACACACACACACACACACACACACACTGGTGTTACTTCTAGCTTATTCTCGTCTTCACCGGCCACATGAGAGCCTTTAGCCCAGTCCGGGAAGAAAAGGAGAAAGCTGAACAACCAGCCTAGGGAGGCCTTGCTTAGATGGCTCAGCAAGTAAAGCTGCTGCAGCCAAACCCGATCGATGATTCCCCCAGGACCCACAGGGTAGAAGGAGAAAACCAGCTTCTACAGATTGTCCTCTGACCCCTACACACACTGAGGCATAGGCACCTTCATGAATGCGAGTACAGTCACTACATACCCACAGGTAAGTGTAATTTAAAAATTTTTAAATGTGGCCGGGAGTGGTGGCGCACGCCTTTAATCCCAGCACTTGGGAGGCAGAGGCAGGCGGATTTCTGAGTTGGAGGCCAGCCTGGTCTACAGAGTGAATTCCAGGACAGCCGGGACTACACAGAGAAACCCTGTCTCGAAAAAACAAAACAAAACAAAAAAAACAACAACAAAATTTTTTTTTAATGTATTCCACAAATGTATCATGAGAATTCCCTCTTTTTTTTTGGGGGGGGGGGTTAGTTTTTTTAAGACAGGGTTTCTCTGTGTAGCCCTGGCTGTCCTGGAACTCACTTTGTAGACCAGGCTGGCCTCGAACTCAGAAATCCACCTGCCTCTGCCTCCCGAGGGCTGGGATTAAAAGCGTGAGTCACCACACCCGGCAAGAATTCCCTCTTAAGGGCAGAAGGAAATGAGTTAGAGGCCAGCTTGGTCCTCAGAGGGAGTTCTAGGACAGCCAGGGCAAAAAGAAACCTTGTCTCAAATAAACAAACAAACAAACAAACAAAAACAAGATAGTAAAACACAAATGATATACTAAACAATACTAGAAAAACTGAATAAACCACAAAAGTACCTGTCCTAGTTAGCATTAAACTGTCAACTTGACACAGTCTAGGATGACCTTAAAAAAAAAAGTCTTATTTATCTTTATTGGGTTGGTATCTTTATTGGGTTGGCATGTCTGTGAGGAACTGCCTTCAGTGTCTTAAGTGGCAACCATCCCTAGGCATGGACTGTATAACAAGGCTAGCTAAGCATGAGTCTTGCAGTCAGAGTCGTAGGCAGCAAGCAGCATTCACAAGGTTCCTGCCTTGAGTTACTGCCCTGACTTCCCTCAATGATGGACTGTAACCTGACAGTGCAAGCTGGAATCAACTTTTTCCTCTCCGGGGAAATGGTTCAGTGGATAAAGTGCTTGTAGGCAATCATAAGGAACTGAGTTTGAAACCCCAGCACCCATGGAAAGAAATACAACAACAATGAAAACAAGCAAGAAACCCACCAAGTGTGTGACAGTATGTATCAGCAATGCCGTATGGGGAATGGATAGGAGGAACCTAAGGGGCCTGCTGCCCAAAGCTTACTGGCTTCCATAGACAACGGGGCTGTAGGCTCTGGCAAAAACCCTTTCTCAGTATAAACTAAGGTGGGGAAACTGAAGTAAAGAAACTCAGTTAGGTACTACCTTTAATAAATGAACCTAAAAATTTTTTTCTTTTTGATTTTTTATAATTTAATTTTCCTATACATAGTATAAATTTTTAAATTAATAATTAAGTAGGGATTGATCTGATCAAAACACATTATATGCCTTTATGAAATTCTCAAATAATAGAAATAAATAAGGTTGAGGTAAGCACTTACCCTGAGACGTTTCCAGAAATTTCACTGGGAGAAGAATGACTGAGTGGTGACAGTCTGAAGCTCTCCTCGTCTTGAAAGCCAGATCGACCACTCTCAGGAGAGGCAGTTTTCAAATCTGTGAGGAAGGTGTATTCTGCAGTAAGAACAGGAAACACCACCAACAACAATCCTGCACATGTGCAATGATCAGCTACTGTACTCACCAACCCTGTTAGGTAAGACCGCAAGAGCATCTTCAAAGGTGACGTGCTTGTCACTGCTGCTTGTCTCGCTGACACACTCTTGCTTCCTTCCATGGTCTCGGGTATCTTGTATTTCTTCACATTGTTCTACGATGCTAAAGGAAGGTACTCTGGGGTTCCTTAGTAATGAGTCACTCCTGGATGCTGCACTGGAAACTGAGGCAGCTTTCTCACTGTTCCGCACATCCAGGAATGTGTCAACAGAGTGTGGCATACCTCCCATGGCTGTGTTTCTATTCTCTCTTGTGTTTGTGAGAACTGAATCTGAAGAGGCTATTGTGCTAAGGGCTTCTTGAGTATCACTCTCTATATTTTCACCACAGAAAATAGCTGCTGTAGTTTCTTCTGCTTCCCTTGTATTAGTAGCACAAACATTCACCATACTCATGTCCTGAACAGTCTGCCGTTTGGGTGAACATAAATCCCACATGTCAGATGTGCCTGCTCTTGAAAGGGGCTCTTGTGCACCTTCACAGCTACTAAATTCTGTTTTTGTAAGGTATTTCTCCATATCAAATGCATTGGATCTGTTACTTTTTTCTAAATCATTAAGTAAGAAATGAGAGATGACAGAACAGTCCTCTTGTGTCTCATCACCCTGAAAAGGCTTGCCTCTTCCTTTATTTCTGAGTGCCTTCATCATGGCAACAAGCTGGGCAGGATCAGTGCTCACTGACACGTCTGCAAAGGCGGAAGCAATGGTGCTTATTCTAAGTACAGAATCTTCACCTCCAGACAGTGTGCTTTTATATTCCTGAAGCTTGTTGTTACTGCACAGAGTGTCCTAGAAGTAAGAAACTTTCATTAAATTAGCTCACTCTACATACAAGGACATGTACAGAGTAGTTTAATCTTTATTTAGTGTAGTCTTCTTTTATGCAAGGACTATGTTTCAAGGCAGGATACCAAGCTATATATATGCTTACCCCTAGACAATATACAAACATGATAAAACTTTAAAATTTTATAACTTAGGCACAGTGAGACATACTGGGAACCACAGGTATAAAACTGAGATGGGTCCAAGAGCAAAAACTATAAACTACTGTGGTAAACACATACCAAAACATGTACCTCTAGTGACAACAGAATGGGTAATGCTAACTTCCTGCTGAGAATAACTGGAACCCAACAGCTTATGGAAAAGCAACCCATTTGCTCAGTGTACTGGCACAGATCTATAATCTCAGCACTTGGAACATACAGGCGGGACACCAGTTCAGTCATCCTCAATTATACAATAAGTTCAAGGCCCATCTGGGCTACATGAGAAACTGTCTCAAACAAACAAGCAATAGGAAGGAAGGAAGGAAGGAAGGAAGGAAGGAAGGAAGGAAGGAAGGAAGGAAGGAAGGAAGGAAGGAAGGACAGAGTGAGAAGAAGAAAGTTAGTTTTATTAAACATTATTTAATCAAGGAGACAGGTTATAATTTCTTGGATAACTCCTAATATAATATAGAAAAAAATGTATGAAATGAATAGGAAAAAAAAACCTCATATAACATACAATCTAAAAGAATACCAATAAATAAACAAAGCAAGCTCAGAGGAAACAAGCAACAGATAGAAAGGACTCAAACAGATTCATGGACTAGTATTCCACTAAAGAAAAGGACAAAGGCTGTGAAACTGATTCTTTTTTAAAGATCTTTTTCTCTGTTCTCAAATGAAAAAACATTCAAATTAAGAGTAAGAAAAAATTAAAAGTAAAGGCCTGGCAAAATGGCTCAGTGGGAAAAGATAGTTGCCTCCAAGCCTAATGAGCTAAATTCAGTACCTGGAGACCCACATGGCACATGGCAGGAGAAAACACACTCCTGCAAGTTGTTCTCTGACCTTTACACACAGTCTCTGAGAAACATGCATATGAGCAAAAATAAACAAATGTATTATGCTTGACTATAAAAAAAATTATGGGTAAGAAACAGCATGACAGGCTGGTGAGATGGCTCAGCGGGTTAGAGCACCCGACTGCTCTTCCGAAGGTGATGAGTTCAAATCCCAGCAACCACATGGTGGCTTACAACCACCCGTAACAAGATCTGATGCCCTCCTCTGGTGCATCTGAAGTCAGCTACAGCGTACTTATGAAGAATAATAAGAAATGAATCCTTGGACTGGAGAGACCAACCGGAGCGAGTGAGGCTGTCTGGAGCGAACGGAGCCAAACGGGACGGCTGGAGCGGGGCCAACCGGAGCAAGTGGAGTGACTGGAGCGAGCGGAGGCCGGCTGGAACAGGGGGGGGGGGGGCGCGTACAGGGCGGCCGGGAGCGAGTGGGGCTGGCCGGAGCGAGCGGAGCCGGCGGGAGCGAGCTGGCGGAAGCGAGCAGTTGGTCTAGCAGAGCAAGAGGGTTGACCGGAAAAAGGGAAAAAAAAATAGCATGACAGCCCAAAGGGAAAAAGGTTGTATTTACATGGCTGATAGCAGCAGTAGGAGTAAAAGAACAACAGGAACAGAGGGAGATGCGTAGAATGGTAAAGAGTTGACTAGGCAGACAATTTTGATTTGTATGAACCTAAACCACAACCTCAAAAAATTTAAAGTAAAAATAGACTGAAAATGAAAAACAGATAAATGGGGCTGGCGAGATGGCTCAGCGGGTAAGAGTATTGACAGCTCTTCTGAAGGTCCTGAGTTCAAATCCCAGCAACCACATGTGGCTCACAACCATCTGTACAGCTACAGTGTATTCATATGTATAAAATAATAAATAAATCTTTTTTAAAAAAAGAAAAACAGGTATAGTCATAGTGGATGATGTCAAAACCTAAGTAACTGAAGGAATAGCACAATAATTTTAAGATGCAATCAACTATCATTCTTTTTTTTTTTTTTCTTTTTTCTTTTGGATTTTTCGAGACAGGGTTTCTCTGTATAGCCTTGGCTGTCCTGGAACTCACTTTGTAGACCAGGCTGGCCTCGAACTCAGAAATCCTCCTGCCTCTGCCTCTCGAGTGCTCGGATTAAAGGCATGCGCCACCACGCCTGGCTCAACTATCATTCTTATTTAGCATTAATGAAACAAAGAAGAAGGCAAAAATTAAAGAACAGGTATCTCCTTCAAATGAACAAAATGTATTTTCAAATACTGAACAAATCCAGACACACTGAAGATGTCTTAATAAAATAAATGACTAAAGGCAAAAATCTTGAGCACAAAACAAGCAACATAAAACCAAGAAAACTGGAGCAGGAAGAGAGCTCGGTGGATGAGAGCATGAACTTTCTGACAAAAGACTTGAGTTCATTCCACACCATGTCAACTGGTTCACAACTGCCCACAATTCCAAAGTCCAGGGGTAGGCACCCACACACATATGTCCAGACCCTACCCTCAACATGTGCATAATTTTAAAAATAAATAATTTAAAATAGTAGAAATAAAATTAAAAATCTGGAATATCTTATAAATGCCTAAAAACCTAATTGTTTTTTTTTTTTTTTTCAAAATATGTTTTCAAAGCAGGGATGGGGCTATCAATCGGTAGAAGAATAGTTGCCTAAGAATGCATTGAGCCAGGGGTTCATTTCTCAGCACAACCACATGGGAAGGAGGAAGGGAAGGAGACAGGGAGAGAGAAAAGCTTTGACACAGGCAGGTTGGGAAGGATGAAGAAAGGAAACTGAATAAAGAAAATATGATATATCAAAACATGGAATAAAAGACGAAACACTGGATGCAGCAGAAACTGTGCTCTAGGAAAATTCATCCTACTAGATAAGTGTCCATATTAGGAAAATATTAGGAAAAGACAGAAATAATTCAGTGAAAAACAACCAGTGAGCCGGGTGCAGTGGCGCACGCCTTTAACCCCAGCACTTGGGAGGCAGAGGCAGGCGGATTTCTGAGTTCGAGGCCAGCCTGGTCTACAAATGAGTTCCAGGACAGCCAGGGCTACTCAGAGAAACCCTGCCTCAAAAAAAAAAAAAAAAAAAAACCATAAAAAAAAAAAAAATCAGTAAACTATACATTCATATCAAAACAGTGAGCTATACATTCATATCAAAACAATCAGTGAGCTATACATTAATATCAAAAAGTTAGGGGAAAAAAGAGGAGCTCAAGGCCAGTCTAAGCTACATAACAAGAGCTTTTTCTAAAAACAAAATTAATAATAAAAATGCCAGGCTAGTTGGCACACACCTTTAATCCCTTTCAGTAGGGAGGTTGAAATAGTCTTGATGAGTTCAAGACCAACCTGGTTCTCATAGTGAGTTCTAGGATAGTCTGGGCTACATAGTGAAAATTTGCCCAATTATAAAATATAGAGGAAAACTACAATGATTATAAAATGTTCATGGGTTAGAAGATTTCTATTATAGAAATGTGGATTTTACTGTTCTATAGATTAAATTAATCTCATTAAAAGCACATAGTTGTTGGTGGATTAGTTCTTTGGTATATTAAAACTGTATGAAAATGATTTTAGTTAGATACCAAGGCAACAATAGTACACATCAAAGCAACAATATTTATGAGTGATATAACAAAGAAAAATGATTATCTTGCATATCTGACTTATTAAAAAGTCAACCCATTGGTGAAATAGAGAAAGCATGAAGTAAATAATAGCAGGTACTATTGAGTGAAAAGGCTGAGGCTGGAAAGCTGAGTCAGCAGTTAAGAGCACTGGCTACTCTTTCAGAAGACCCAGGTTCAATTCCCAGCACCTACATGACAGCTCCCAACCATCTGTATCTCCAGTTCCAGGAAATCTGACACCCTCACACCAATAAAATACCTCATAAAATAAAATTAAAGAAGTAATTTAAAAATAAAAAATGTGAAAAGGCTAATGGTAGATCCCGTGTGACATCACAGCATTAGGGAGGCTGAGACGGGAAGACTCACAGAAGTTCAAACCCAGCCTGGACAACAGAGTTCATCCAAGTCTAACTAGAGCTATACAGTGAGACCCTATCTTGAAGAAAAAAGGTGGGGAATAAGTCACAAACTGAAAGAAAATAGGTAAAACTTTCATGACTGGCCAAAGGATCCTACCAAAAGATATAAGGAAATCCATGAAATGGAACTTCACAAACGAAACTACCTAAAAGACCAATAAAAGTCTAAACGTACTTAACTTCCTTAGCAACCAGAGAAATACAAATTAAAACAAAAGTCCCACTACAGAGCTACTCAAATGGTTAGTTATACCACTCTGTGAGGAGAGGTCATATGTCAACACAAGTTATTACAGACCACTGGGAGGCAACTATATTGGTGTAGCTACTCCAAAAACTATGCTAAAGGAACTGCAGTGTAAGTCACAAACCTTATGTGTGAACCATCAGTTGCACTCAACAGAGACACACACAGGACAGGGTGGTAGAGTGGGTCAGCCAACAAGGCAAAGGTACTAGGTTGTTTCAGCACATCAAATAGCCCAAACATTCACTAACACTCCTATAACAGAACACAACACACTAAGGAAAATGACTGACTATACATTCCTTTAGAAAGTAAAAGTTGAAGCCAATAAAGCCAAAGAAAAAGAATGCATGCTGCATGTCTTTTATACAAAGTTAAAAACAGGCAAGAATTATAGTATTATAATACTATAACTAGTATTACTAGTTACTACTAGTACACTGGTAATAAATACTGTTTAGAAGAATCTTTTTAAAAAGAATTCTGAATTATTGACAATATTCTCTTTTTTTTTTTTTTTCATTCTTTTTTTTCTTTTCATGATTCCGGAGGTAAACACTAACAGTCTGTCTACTGGCCAGGTCAAGAGGAACATCAGATGGGAAGAAACAAAGGGTAGACGCACACACCTCAGTGTTCTTCTTCTCGATCTGGGACGCACAAACTATGATAATGCATTCACTCTAAGTCTGTCTTATACATTCTTCTATATGTACATTATAAATTTTTTTTTAAATATTTCTCACTTAAAGGACACTGTAATCAAACTGAAGCCAGAAAAATACGGGCATACTTTTTCACAGATGATCTTGGTCCGTCTTATTTGAAAACCATAGCAAGATAATCTAAGACACCCTTTAGGGAGAGCTTGAGCTACCTCTGTCTGGTTTCTGCTGGCAGTTAGTGTAAGGTCATCTTCATCCACCTGGGAATTTCTCTGCAGTTCTTCAGCCTTGAGTGTAACCGATCCTTCACTTAGCTGTGCCTGGGACTGTTCATTCAAGTCTCCTATAGGAAATAAACAATATTCAACTTAAAGGCATGTTGTTACCCTTTGGAAACAATCTGATAAGAAAGTACCAGTCAAAATGATTAAATGCCAAGGGGGGGAAAATATCTTTGTACTGTAAACATTAAGTTGTCCTCAGAAGAATGTTTAAATAACAGACATTTGGACAAAGGACAGGCTCTGAAGGAAGTCTATGAATTTATATCTCCTCTAAATTATTTATATAAACTAATTTAATATATTTGGGCTTCAAAAATTGATTTCAAAATTATATACTTCTTCAAAATAATAAAAAATGAACTACACCCAGGCTTTTTATCCTTCATCCTGTATTGAAGCACAGACCCATCCTGGGGTGTAGAGATGGGTCAGTGGTTAAAAAGCACTGGCTGTTCTGTTCTTCCAGAGAACCTGGATTAAATCCTCGGAAACCACACAGCAGCTCCGTAGGCACTAGGCAGGCATGAACATGATGCATAGATACACAGAGAGATAAAATACTCATAAACATACAAAAAAAAATTTTTTTAAAAAAGAATGGAGCACTATTATGCAACTTCATAATCAAGCAGCAAAAGATATTGGATTAGCAAAAAGGAACAGTTCAATAACTTAGCTAACTAAGAAAGTCTGACTTAAAATATTTTCTATTAGTTGAGAGTGGTAGCACACACCTTTAGGATCTCTGAGTGCAAGCCAGCCTGGTCTACAGAGTGAGTCCAGGTGAGCCAGGGATACAAAGAGAAACCCTGTCTCAAAAAAGAAAAAAAAAATCTACAGATATTGCAGGAATGTTATATGTATTCTACTTTAAATTTCAAAGCATCTCTAATTTCTATTATTCCATAACAGTAATAATTTGATAAGCCAAATTTAACTAGGTCATTTTAAATTATTCACAAATTGCTATAGTAGTTTATAAAAAAACTTAGGTGGATTTTATATCTCTTCTCTACTTTCAATTGAAAAGGAAATGTGGGGCTGGTGAGATGGCTCAGTGGGTTAAGAGCACCCGACTGCTCTTCCGAAGGTGATGAGTTCAAATCCCAGCAACCACATGGTGGCTCACAACCTTCCTTAATGAGATCTGGCGCCCTCTTCTGGAATGCCTGAAGACAGCTACAGTGTACTTATATATAATAAATAAAATAAATCTTTAAAAAAAAAAAAAAAGAAAAAAGAAAAGGAAATGTGAGTGCCAGGCAGTGGTGGTGCACACCTTTAATCCCAGCACTTGGGAGGCAGAGGCAGGTGGATTTCTGAGTTCGAGGTCAGCCTGGTCTACAGAGTGAGTTCCAGGACAGCCAGAGATGCACAGAAAAACCATGTCTCAGAAAGAAAGGAAAGGAAAGGAAAGGAAAGGAAAGGAAAGGAAAGGAAAGGAAAGGAAAGGAAAGGAAAGGAAAGGAAAGGAAGAGAGAAATGTGAAGAAAACAAACAAAAAAAAACCCACCCAACTCTACAACCCATGTGGAGATCTTATAAAGCAAAACAATGTGTACATCTTCACCCAGAGAATACAATCTCACAATTACAAAGTTAAGACAACAGATCCTTGAAGTCTTCCATTTAATCCACTACCTGAAGAGAAACCACGGTAAGGCTGAGTTGCTTCTCTCTCCAAATCACTTCTTGACAAATCAGATTGTATTAACGCAACAGGTTCTCTCTCCTCTGGTGATCTAATAAAATAACCAAATGATGGCTGCAAAAATAATTAAACACAAATTAATTTTCCTTACTTTCCAACCACTTTGAAAAGCCCCAGATTGCTTTATCTACTACTACTAAAACATCCAAATGACTTCATTCTTGCCATTTAACTTCAAAAATCTAGAGGCAAACTTTAAAAGTCCATAATGAACCTTTGAGCTGGTTATCCATGCTAGCACCTGTCTGCTCGTGGAAAGACCTAGGCACTAACTACATCCAACATGGGGAGAAGAGATGCTTCAGACAGAGCCTTTGGTTCCTTCAGTCACAGCTATCGTTTAATCACTGTAACTGATGTCAAGTAAGCCTTCCTAAAAAGTCAAAAACAAGTCAGAAGCCGCACTTCAGCAAGTGTTATGAACAACACTCACTGTTTATTGACATTGTTCTGAATGGGGGCTGGTAAAAATGTTGTAGAACTTAAATAATGCCTATCTTGCTCTATAGATTAATCTGAAGAAAACATGCTTTGAGAGGAAGCATGCTCCCATTGACTTTCATTAAGTTTCAGAAAGATCTAGGTTCAAGCAGCTTACTAAAGAGAACTGAATTTGCACTTTCATGAACTGAATTTACATGACTTTCACACACAGATCTAAAATATGACTTAAGATTCTAGTTGATATTCATTTGGAACTTTCTTCCCTGGATCTAGTAAGCTGACTATATGAAACTTCACAATACCAAAACAAAACCTCTGAGTCAGATCTCTTTTCCTAAGATCTAATGCTATGTTCATCTATTTAGGAAGGAATTCAGAAAGCCATGCATGGCTTGTAATCCCAACACTCACTTAGGAGGCAAAGACAAGTCTATGACTTCAAGGCCAGCTTGCTCTACAATTTTCAAGTTAGCCAGAGCTAGCTACATCCCCTATATTAAAAAAGAAAGAAAAAAAAAAGAAAAAAAGAAAGAAAAGAAAAAAAGAGTTCAGAGCCAAGTATAATGGCACACAACTACAATTGAACACAGAGTAAGATGAGACAAGAAAACTACAAGTTCAAGGCCAGCCTGGGCTACATTGTGAGACACTATCTTAAAAACAAGACAATACAAAAGGAATGGTTATTTTTTCATTTCTTTCATAGTCTCTAAAACCCCATCAATCTACGTCTTTCAAGCATTTCATATTTTAATTTACTACATGGGTCAGATGGTTCAAAAGCATGGTTTCATGTTTAGGTTCTGAGGGGCTGGAGAAATGGCTCAGTAGTTAGTGTATACTGCCTGTAACTCCAGCCCCAGGGTCTGACACCCCCTTCTGGCCCCTACAGGCACTATATGGATATGCACAAATCCATACACACAGACACATGTATATACACATAATTTTTTTAAATTAATTTAGAGATTGGGGAGATGGCTCAACAGTTAAAAGAACTGACTGCTCTTCCAGAGGACCCAGGTTCAATTTCCAGCACCCTACATGATGGCTCTGCTCACAAGTTCATGTAACTTCAACGCCAGGGGATCTAACTTCCTCTGACTTCCATGAGCACCATGCAAGTGCACTGTGCACATACATATATAAAGCATAATACTCATAAACATAAAATAAATAAATCTTCTTTAAAATGTTTTATGTTCTACTCAAATTGAAGAAACTGATTTCATTACATTATGCCATAGTTTGGATCTAGAATGAGCCAGGGACTATGTACTAAGGACCTAGAGAGCAGTGTGGCACTCCTGGAAGGTGGTAGAACTTTAGGAAGATAGAAGGAAGTTGTATCACTGAGTGCATGCCCTTGAAGGGAACATGAGAACGCCAGCCACTTCCTTCCTTGTTTCTCTCCCCACCCTTTTTGCTCAGCTATCTCTTTTCATTCTTTTCTCTCCCCTCCTTTACCCCTAGCTCCCTCCTAGCTACCATGAGGTACAGTTTCCTCTGCCACACACCAGCTATGATGTAAAATGCTGACACAGGCTCAAAATAACAAAGCCAAACCACCATGGAGTGAAACCGTAACTCAAAATAAACTCTACTTTCTTTAAATGAATCTTAGCCATTGTTCTCCATCTTACTAGGAAACTAACACATGCTCTTAGTGAATTTAGCTTTAATAAACACTCTGCAATATAAATTTAACAAATTATGTTGAAACTCAAGTTCCCTATATAGAATAACTCTTGACTGCTTACACCTTCCTGTTACAATAGGTCATCCTTGTCCCCAGCCTTCCCCACGTCTCTTCCCACTGAGTAAGCCTCTGCTGTCTGTGTTTTACTGGCTTTCACCATGATGCAGGCTCCTGGCAAAGGGAGTGGCAATGTGGAACTGAACCTAAGCAACACAACCAAGCTACTTGCTCACTGACTCCAAGTCCTTCCTGGAAGTTCAACTGAGATACCACCAATATCCTACCCCACTTATCTTCGCCCTGGCCCCTCACATTAGCTCTATCTGCCTTTGATGAACCACTTGATACCTGTCTCTGGGCCTCACACTCATGGTTTTCCTTTAGCAGAAACACTGTTCCTCTGGATCTCTGGATGGCTGCCTCTCTGTTCCATGTCATCCCCTCAGACAGGATTCTAAGCAGCAGAGTGAAGCAGCTTTCTGCTCAGTCATTCCTTATAATGCTACCACTGCATGAACTGCTTGCATTTTAAAAATCTATATAACTACCACTTTTTTAAAATCAAAACATTCCAACATTTTAAAACATTTTACAGATGAATGGAATAAATGAATCCTAGAATTCTTCCTACCAATTGACCATATGATACCAAAAGTTACTCAGTGCATACCTGTGTTGACTACTTTACATGTGCAACATGTTTCAACCTTACAAAATCCCACAAAGAGCACTACACTTTAGAAATGGAGAAATTAGGCACAGAAGATAAACTATCCAGTGCCATACAGCTGGTTAAAAGGCAGAACCAGAACTGAAACCAGGTCTGACTGACCACAAATCCTAAGCTTTTAGCCACTATTCTGCCAACCTCCCATTCTGCCTGTGCATTAAAGCTGCTAGATTATAAATAGACCATCATAACAGTCTAAGTAAGAGAAACCTGGGATTGTAGCTGTCCCCACAAAAACTCATATTGAGGTTTGCTCCCCAAGACTGTGAGATGGTAGTGTCTCTCAGGGGGTTATGTTGTAAGAAAGATGTGTTCTCAGGAAAACATTAAGGTAGGTCTCAGAAAAGTGGTCAAGTAAAGGTAAAAGAGGGCTATTTAAAGTAAGTATGGTTCACTTCGCTTTCTCTTACACACATCTCTTTCACACATACCCATTTCCCCACCCACTATGAGTTGCTACAACAGCTTATCCAATCTTGGGTCTTGTGGTCCAGCAACACACAACGGACATGAGTGACTTTACCACTTTCATACTTACTCTTTTCACATCCTTACCACCACCAAGGCAACCAAGAGCTTCAGATCTTTCTGCAAAGAACTCTCCTAATGACAGGCGTAGATAACTGCCATTGTCTTTATCAAAATCCGATGTGCCAAGTGATTTTCTCAATAAATGGTAATTAACTGTCGTTACCCAGGATGTATCGCCAAGTGCCACTGAAGTGTTCTGAACATCTATTTTTTCATCCTAGAAAAAGATAAAGTTATTGTTTCATTTTTTTCCTCAACAAGGCTTCTCCTTGTTTTTCTAATGTGTGAAAGTAAAAATAAAAGAACTAGGAAAACTTAAAAACTAACTTTTTCAAAATGTGGTACAAAACAATTAGAACTTAAACTTAAGTTTGAATAAACAAAAACTTAAGAATGAATAACTACTAAAGTCTACAGAAGAATTTGTGTACCTGTTACAATATGTACTGTCTGAATAAGTTACTTAAACACTAACTGTCACAAAGTTATACACATCTTTACCACACACAATAGGTTTACCTTCTGTAAACCGTATATTTTTAAAGCACAGAGAGATCCATGGAAATTTTAGAAACAATTTTAAGTAAATTAAAGATAAGCCTAGGGGCTAGAGAAATGGCTCGGTGATCAAAAGTGTGAACTATTTCCTATAGAGGATCCAAAGACCATTCCTAGTAGCCACATCTATCTGATGGTTCATAGTTGCTTGTAATAATAGCTCCAGAGAGATCTGGTACCATTGGCCTCTGCAGTGACCTACTTATGCATATATTCACATAATTTAAAGTAATTTATTTAATTCTTTTTTAAAATTTTTAAGCCACTAGTCTGACAATGACAACATCACCTTGGACCCCAGGACACATGGTAGAAGAAGAAAATCAACTCCCAAAAAGTTGTCTTTTGATCTCTATACATGTATCAGCACACACATGCTGGCCCTAAACATCCCTACCCCAGGCACACAATAAATAAACAAGTACAGACCTTTAAAAATAAAGATACAGTTACTGTTCTGTTGTTATGGCTATTATGTACAGCACTGGAAATGAAGGGCAGGATTTTATACGCCAGGCAACTGCTATGCCTGTAACCTATATTCCCTTACAAAGATATATTTTAGTCTATCAGTTTTCAGCTAATGACTTAGAACAAAAGAGTTAAAGTTGCCATCCCATGAAAAGAAAAAGTGAAGTAATTCTATACTAACTGCTTGGAGAAGTTTTTTATCTCAATTTATATTAATACAAGAAAAATTTAAATTTAGGTAGGAACAAATAATTTCAGACCTGTATGAATGGATGTTCTTTATTGAATTCTTCTTCATCTTTTGCAATTAAGTCCAATGCTTCAGCTTAAAGGAAAACAAGTTTATATAATTACATTCATATCAGCACACACAAAAAGCAAATTTAAAAAATGAAATAATAAGAAAACACTTTGTCATGGGGACAGGTGCACATGTGGGGGAGGTACACCTCTGTAGGTGTGCCTGTCAGCTATAGAGGCCACAAGTCAACTGCAGGTGTCTTCCTGTAGTGCTCTAAGTCTTGCTTCTGAGCTGAAGTTCACCTCTTCAGGATGTTGTCAATCCCCTAGCATCTGCCCACTTTACCCCAGCCCTCAAAGGGGTTGTAGGTGCATACCACTGCCACCTTCCAATCCCAGCTTTTATATGAATACTGGGAATCAGAACGCAGGCCCTCATGCTTATACAGCAAGTATTTTTATCCATTACACAACTCCCTAGTTCACGAAATACAAATATTTTAAAGTGTGTAAAACTTCCATTCACAGGGCTGATGAGATGGCTCAGCAGGTTAAGAGCACTGACTGCTCTTCTGAAGGTCCTGATTCAAATACCAGCAACCACATGGTGGCTCACAACCACCCGTAATGAGATCTGATGCCCTCTTCTGGTGTGTCTGAAGACAGCTACAGTGTACTTATTTATTATTATAAATAAATTAAAAAAAAATTCCATTACCATGATTTATACAATTATATTAAGCATGTAAGGTTGTCAAATTTCCATTAAAATGCACAATACTCTGACTGATTTCAGTTGCGAAAATTTGCCCTAGTTGATTTGTGAAAAGTATTTACACATAATTCCCATTGAGTGCAAGCATGATACCAGGTGCCTAGAGTGGCAGCCATTAAGGAAGCTGAGGTAGGAGAATCATTTGAGCCCAGGGGCATAAGACCAACCTGGTTAATAGCAAAATTTCTATCCATAAGAAAAATTCCAGACCAGCCTGGTCTACATACTGAGTTCTAGGGAGTCAGAGCTATGAAAAGAGAACCAGTCTCAATGTCTCAAAGAATCAAAAAAAAAAAAAAAAAAAGGAAAGAAAGAACAAAAGAGAGAATGGAAGAAAAAAAGAGAGAGAGAGAGAGAGAGAGAGGAAGAGGGAGAGGAAGAGGGAGAGGAGGGGAGGGGAAGGAGAAGGGGAAGGGGAAGGGGAAGGGGAGGGGAGGGGAGGAAGGAAGGAAGGAAGGAAGGAAGGAAGGAAGGAAGGAAGGAAGGAAGGAAGGAAGGAAATCTGTCTAGAGCTGGAGAGGTGGCTCAGTGGTTAGCAGCATGTACTACTCTTCCAGGGGACCAGAGTTCATTCCTCTATCAGGTGACTCACAATCACCTCTAACTCCAGCTTCAAATGAGATCCAATTCCTCTATAGGCACCTGCAGACATACATTATAATTTTAAAAATAATAAAAATAAATCTTTAAAAAAAGAAGAAAAAGAAAGAAAGCGGTTTATGTATATACAAGCTTTTATCTGACTGAAAAGCCTCTCTACAAGTTAGTAACAAAGATGACTGCTAGAATTCCCATGTACTTATGTGGTCAGAAAGTACCAGACTCACAGAGTCCCACACCCCAAAACAAACAGGAAACAGGTAGTCAGTCCTCTCCTATCTGACCTTAAAAATCCTCATGAGCACCTTTGCTCTCACAGGGGACCTGGGCAGGGGAGGGAGGTGCTGATCACACGTCCTAGTCTCTAGGCCAAAGAGAAGCCGGAGCCACAGCACTAGAGTGCAGAACTCCACCTGAAGGGGATTTTAAAACATACATGAGACCAGGGTCTGGCCTGCTAGTCTGGGGTCCAGGCCTCTGCCTGCTACCTCAAGATTGTGAAGAAAGGTGAAGATTCAAGAAAGGTGAAGAGTGAACCAGAAAAGATTGATGACCCAAACAAGGATATTGTCCTCTCATGTGCCCACAAAGGACTAATTAGAGTCAAACTATCCTTTTGGTCAAGTAGACAGTCTCATGTTAACAACTTGAGATACAAATAAGAACAGACACAGTTCTTCTAGTCAGGAAAATCAGAGTGCAAAAGAAGTTCAGGGATTCTACTACAAGAACAATGCTAAGTATGTGTCTGCAATCACCGTAACAGAGGACCTATGACTGAACATCAGGAACCATGAAGGCCCCAAAATTGGAAGCAAAATAGTATAATCTATACAGGCATGTTTTTGTGAATGTGCAACTAAAGAGCTAAAAACACTACGGTAAAATGTGAAAGCAGCAACCAACCAAATCTAACAGGCAAGAAAGGATGGGGAGGAAACTCTGCTCATAGGAAGATAGCACAGATGGACCTTGATTCGCTTGCATACGCTAACCATCATGCAATGTTTACTCCATCGGCCTGGTACCTCAATACGATTATACTTCAAAGGACTTTTCCTAGGGAATCTCCCATTTAATCTGCAATGCTCTAGTGTTGCCTTTTCTACCCCTCAAAAATCAGCCATGGACATTAAGAAGAGTTTCAGATTTTTAGAAAAATAAACCTAATTATCAGCTAACCTAAAATAATGATCTCATTTGTCACCTGACTTCTTCACTGGTTAAACACTAAAGCAGTCCCCTGTCTTCCCCTAAACTTTACTTGTTAGAACAACAAACAGAAGAAATGTAAAACCTCATCTGTGTCTCCTTCTACCAAACACTGTAACTGTTTGCTTCATCCTTTGTAGTAAAGAATTTACAGAAGGCAACTGTATTTATGACTGCCAAATACAAGCCAACTAGATTCAAAACATCATCATAAACAATGAGTCTGGCACAATAAAAGTGGTTATCTCCATACTTACAGCCAGATCTGAAGTCTTCATTCATTTCATTATTTGGAGACATCTGTAAATCTTGTTGATCAATAAAAGATGTGTAGTAGGCAAGGTCAGTGACCCATCTTCCGTCCTCATTTTTGTAGACTACATTCTGTGAGAGATCTACTGCTAAAGAGTAAATTCCAAAACCATTGAATGATGCATGGAACAACTAACTTAACAATGGTGCACAAGTCTGCTCAAAATCGGTTTAAAAAAGGAAAATTCGTTTCCCCCAAAAGAAATACTTCTGACGAAACCAAGACAAGCTAACCCTTAAGTGTATACAAATGGGGATAATGGAGAGAAAGGAAGGGACATCTGCACTAGCTGTCTGCTTAACTTTATTATTTCTGAGCAACAATCATGAAATACTAGTATGTTTTTAAAATCTTTAAAAATCCATAATAACATAGGGAAGAAGTCATGGGGTCCTCTTCTACACGGGGGAACCTCTGGTATTCAAGGGCTGATAGGGGGAGAAGAAATTTTCTTAAGTAATGTAATTATTAGGGAGTTATGGATACTCCAGAGGACAGGCTCACAACCATGCTCACCTGCTCAGATGAAACCCCAAGGAACACAAAACAAAACCAAACAAGACATGAAGGTGGGATGGGGACTTGGTGGGGAGGAGTTTGTGGGTGAAGAGGGTAAGGGAGGATTGAGGATGAATATGACCACAATATATTACATGGTTGTTTAGCCTGGGGTTTTTGTGGGAGTGGGACTGTCTCTGACTCCTTTGCCTGCTTTTGGGACCCTTTCCTCCTGTGTGTTGCCCTATCCAGCCCTGATGTTGCCTTCTTATACCATGCTCAGCTGACATCCCTAGAGGCCTACTCTTTTCTGAAGAGAAATGAGAAGTGGATCTGGAGGGGGCGACTGGGAGGATGAAGGGAGGGGAGGCTGTGGCCAGAATATATTGTTTATGAATAAAAAGAAAACTGTTAAAGAATTTTTTTAAATCCATAAAAACATTTAAATACTTCAACATAAATAATCAGTGAGTTCTATGTGGAAGCTTAGCCTAAACATCTTACACACTTCTTTAATTCTATTTAAAATTAAATAGTCTACTTACAGTCACTAGTCTTTGAACCAGTCTCATAAAATCCACATGCTCTCCTTTCAGAAGTTGGTGACCAAAGAGCATCAGGAGAATTAATTCCATTGTTACCATTAGTCTTCAAAGATGCAATGTCTCCATCTTTTTGAATAAACACTGTAGGAGTCTCTGTATTTAAACATCTATCCACATTCGGAACTGTTTCTAAATCTGAAGCAAAATGCTCATTTTGGTGAGGAGATTCTGAATCCTGTTTGATATAGTCAGCTGGGTCAAAGCCATCTTCTGTTTCATTTGTGCTGTGATGATAAGTAGATCCGAGTGTCTCATCCACAGCACACAGCCTCTTCACCAGAATATCCTCTCCGCCACAGTCCTTGAAGAATTATTAATTGAACAATAGTAAGTTTTGTTTTTCACACTCATTTTGACATTTAATGGACAAAGCAATGCAACTGCTATAAAATGCTTATTATATAAATAAATGGCCTATATAGTATTTAGTATATCCTGGACTATGTATGAGCAAAGCAATTTACCAAAACCCAACTTTAAAATGTGCTCAGGCTCAAGTCTATTCACAGATAAACTGTGAGGATAACAAGTTCTCAACTTGGTTATTATAATTTATTTGTTTGTTTGTTTGTTTGTTTAATGTCTGTGAATACACTGTTATTCTCTGAAGAGAGGAGAGCATTGGATCCCATTACAGATGGTCTTGAGCCACCATGTGGTTACTGGGAATTGAACTCAGGACCTCTGAAAGAGTAGCCAGTGTTCTTAACCACTGAGCCATCTCCCCAGCCCAGTTATTATAATTTAAAAAATAAAATAGGGGCTGGAGAGATGGATCAGAGGTTAAGAGCACTGACTGCTCTTCCAAAGGTCCTGAGTTCAATTCCCAGCAACCACATGGTGGCTTACAACCATCTGTAATTGGATCTAATACACTCTTCTGGTGTGTCTGAAGACAGCTACAGTATACTCATATACATCAATTAAATAAATCTTTAAAAAAATAAAAAAGAAAAAGAAAAAAAGAAAAGAAAGGAGAGAAGGATATTCATGGACTGACAGTACTAATGTGTCTTATCAGTTGGGGCCCAAATGAACTAGAATGCAGAAGCCTTTCAAGCTCTTTAAAGAAGATGGTGTCTGCCAATATACTGTCAGAAAACCTCAAAGTAAGAAGCCCAGGATCAAAGCACCCAAGATTCGGCATCTTGTCACTTACCAACTTGTCCTACAACTCAAACACCAACGCTCTGCTCTGAAGAAACAACACACGAAGAAAAGGGAAGAGGAGGCAGCAGAGCAAGAAAGTGAAGAAAGCCAAGGAAAGATACCAGGAACCAGCTGCCAAGAGATGGATGCTATCCTCCCTATCCTGAGTGCAGTCAAAATAAATCTCTAAGACTAACAAATAAATGATCAGACCTTAAAAAAAAAAAAATGTGGTCATAGCAATTATACACATCAACAGACTTACAAACCAAAAGCACAAAAGCAGCCCTCTCTGTCCATCACATCACAAGACAAAACTGTAAGTTACACATTTGTAATTACCAATAACAGTCTCTACAAAAGCAAACCCATTAGTGTGACAAGCTGCATAAAACTAGTATAAGTAAAAGCCTTCAAGTGAGCCGGGTGGCAGGGTAGTAAATGCCTTTAATTCCAGCATTCAAGAGGCAAAGGTAGGTAGAACTCTGAGATCAAGGCCAGCCTAGTGTAAATTGTGAGTTCCAAGGCAGCCAGGACTTAAAAAAAAAAAAAAAAAAAAAAAAACCTTCCAGTGAAGGACTGCATCTTCTCAAACCACTTGCCAAAATAGCCCTTCTTTAAGCTGCTACTGGGTCTAGAGGGCAAGTTATTAATACAGCCTTGGATTGGTAAGTCAATTTCAGTCTAGGTGAAGGAAGGAGGGGAGGAGAGCGAGGCTAGACAGACACACACAAATACACAGACACAAAGGTTTGAGTTAGAAATGCCTACCATATTTCAAGGTAGGAAAACCAAGTGACAGCAGAACAAAGAGAAAAGTCTTAACATGAAAACATCCTTGAGCAAGGTAAAAAACAGTGTTTGCTTTTGGTTTCTTATTCGTTTCTTTTTAATTTTGTTTTTAGACAGGTTCCCATGTATCCCACGCAGGTGTGAACTCAACTATACAGCTGAGTTGACTTTCAAGTTCCAACTCTCTTGCCTCTACCCAAATGCAGGAAATAAATGCACAGACCGCCACACCCAGCTATGTGCTTTATTAAATGACTACATCCTAGGCTAAAGAACCTTCCAAATAAACAACGAAACCCACGACAGCAGATGTTTAAAGCCAGGAAAATGTATACACTTGTATAGCAGTGAAGCCAATAATACATACAATCAAACACAAACCATAGGAATAGTAATTTTATATTTTTTCCATATTTTTCAGAGGTCAACAATTTTCTTCTGAAAATCTGGTATCATACAAATGTGAAAGATTACTAGGAAGTTAAATAAAATGTTCATCAAACTTACTCTGCTTTGATTTGGAACAATATCCTTCAAATTGTGTGCCGCTTCCTTCTCAGTTCTCCAGGTATGAGAATAAAGTGATATCACATTATCTACCTGCTTTTTATTATCTACAGTACCTACACAGCCACCTAAAATAAAGAAAAAAGGTTAATGGAACAATGTCAAAGTCTAGATAGTCTAATACAATAACTGTCTTCTTAGTTAATACGTAGTATCCACATGATAAATTCTGCAGATTGGAAGCAACTGAAAACCAGCATCATAGGGGATGAACATGGGAAGGCTGGTAGCATACAGAGAGCTGATCTCTCATTCTCAAAGGTCTGAATAGGACACAATCATTCAAAATGGCCATCCAAGAACACACTACTGAATTTCGACCAGTACCAATTCAAGCAGACATGATTACAATTATTTCTAGTGCCTTTATATACACAGAACTGGTAAAATTAATGTCACAGGCAGTTTCACATTAACATATAAAACAAAACCACTCAGTAACAAATTTAACCAGGAGGTAACTGACCTCTTGCTTAGACATTAAAAACTCTTTTCAAACTTTTTAGGCTAAAGATTCCAAAGGAAAATGAAAATAAACTAAAAACTAATCACAACAAATTTTTTTTTCCTGAAAAGGTAAACTCAAACCCAAATTTAAGAATGAAGGAAAGCCAGACATAGAGGCTCATTCCTAAACTTTCAGTAGTCAGTAGCCTAAGATGGAAAGACTGCAATCTAGAGTACACAGTAAGACCCAGGCCAGTCTAGGTTACTATATGAAATCTTGTATCAAACAAATCAAAAAAAGGGGGGGGGGGGAATCACATTTCAATACTTACTAGTCCCTGGCAGACAACCCTGGCCTTCCTCAGACTCTGTGTGAGTAGTACGAGAATTTCCTGAAGTACATGCATCATGAGGAATCAGAGGACTGTTATTTTCTGATTGAAACTCACAGTTTAAGATACTGTCTTCATTTGCCTGTAAGAAAGTATCCTCTTTTAAATTAAAAAAGAACATTTTGAGGAAAACAGAATGTCTGCCTTACTGAAGGATGCTAGTTAGACAATAAGAAAAAAAATCAGAAAAAACACCATGGCAAACACCAGTGTATAGTGCTTGGTTCCAAGAGTCTTTAGCAACAAACCTAAGCATCAGTTTGTTAGCACTTGCTGGGGACAGGATGTTTACAAGGCCTCCATGTGTCATCCCACAGATGACTTAATCACAAAGAAAAATGACCTGCATAAGAGACCTGAACAATGACATTACCAAAGAGCAGCCTGGGAGAGCCAACGTCAAACAGAAGGCTGGCAGAAGCACAGATGCATCCATTGCTGTGAGGCGGGGCTTACACAGCAGCCATTCCTAACCAACTTACTCATGTGGAAAATGGATCACTAAAGTTCTTGCCAAATGTCTAACTATTCTAACTAGGGGATATAGTGATCAGAAGGTCCATATTACCAGTCTACAAAACAAAGAGCCTAAATTGTATAAAATGCTTAATGCATGAACAAATTGCAAGTTAAAATAAAGAAACCCAACAACCACAGTTTAATCATATAACCTTTGATTAAACTATGAATCACAAACAGTAAAAATAAAGAATATTTTAGAGATAACTGAGCAAGTTTGAATATGTTCATTAATTTAAACCAATGTATCAAGAACTGGAGAGATGGGTCAATGGTGAAAAGCTACTCTCAAGAATTTGGGTTTGGTTCTAGCACCCGTATAGTTGTTCACAACCATTTGTAATTGCAATCTCAAGAGATCTGACACCCTATTCTGGCCTCTGAGGGCACCAGGCATGCAAGTAGTCTAGGCATACATACAACTAAAACATCCATATGTATAAAATATATTTTAATTTTAAACTACTGTATCAAAGGGATTTAACAGCATGTGGCTATGTTGGAAAATGTTCTTATTCATTGGTGATAAATTTTAGTGTATAGTCATAAATCATTTGCAATTTGTTTTCAAATGACCCAGAGAGGAAAAATACTATGTCAACAAGATGTTAATTGCTTAATGAAGACAAAGGATGCCCACTGAGTACACTTTCCTCATTTTCCGACCTTCTTGTATGGAATCATGCTGGCCTTGAAGTCCTAATCCTCCTGAACCAGCTTCTCCAGTGCTGGAACTCTTAACCTCCCCTTTTACTTTCTTTGGTTTTGGTTTTTCGAGACAGGGTTTCTCTGTGTAGTCCTGGCTGTCCTGGAACTCACTTTGTAGACCAGGCTGGCCTTGAACTCAGAAATCCGCCTGCCTCTGCCTCCCGAGTGCTGGGATTAAAGGCATGCACCACCACGCCCGGCCCCTTTTACATTCTTAAGGGGGACCAAAGGGAGAGAAAATAGAGAAGAAAGTCCATTTTTTTCATCCATTTGAAGTCCACAGGAAAGCCATAGACTTAAGTCTATAACATTAACATGGAATGAACCAGGTGTGGTGGCAGGAAACTCATCCTAACAACTGGGGAGGTGGAGGAGTTCCAGGTGAGTTGTAGGCCAGCCTGGTCTACATAAAACCATAGCTCAAAACAAAACAAGCCGGGCGTGGTGGCGCACGCCTTTAATCCCAGCACTTGGGAGGCAGAGGCAGGCGGATTTCTGAGTTCGAGGCCAGCCTGGTCTACAAAGTGAGTTCCAGGACAGCCAGAGCTATACAGAGAAACCCTGTCTCGAAAAACCAAAAAAAAAAAAAAAAAAAAACAAAAAAAACAACAACATAAAAAATCTAATAAGACAGTGATTTACAAGGTCAAATTTCTTTATAAAATCAAAAACAAATACCAAAGACTAGAACACACGTGACTGGTATCACTTACAGGGAACTTAAAACCATCCGCTGGTGACTCCTGTCCTCCTGATTCATAGATCATCCCTGGAATGGCTAGTTGTTCAAAATATGCTTCTAAATGATCATCATAAAATTCTTCATCATTAATATCATCATCTATGGATTAAAGTAGAATGAAAAATAAGGTAGGTTTTCAAGTAAAAACTGAACAACTGAACTACACATAATTTTTAATCATAAAGGCTGATAAAACATGGCAGGGCAGTGGATGACATATTTTAATTTTATACCAAGCATAAGAAAACTATCATAAAGCCAGAGGAGGTAGTGTATATCTATAATAGGAACCGGGCTGAAAAGATGGCTCAGTAGTTAAGAGCACTCCAGAGGACCCAGGTTCAATTTCCAGCACCCACATGGCAGCTCACAACTATTTGTGACTTCTGTTCCTTGTGATTTGACACCCTTAAACACATATACATGCAGGCAAAACACTAGTGTAAATTAAATAATAAATGGAAGGAAGGAAGGAAGGAAGGAAGGAAGGAAGGAAGGAAGGAAGGAAGGAAGGAAGGAAAGAAGAGAGGGGAGAAGAAAAGCAAAAGAAGAGGAAAAAGAAAAGAAGGAAGAGAAGAGAAGAGAAGAGAAGAGAAGAGAAGAGAAGAGAAGAGAAGAGAAGAGAAGAGAAGAGAGATGGTTCAGAGGTTAAGAGCACTGACTGCTCTTCCAAAGGTCCTGAGTTCAATTCCCAACAACTACGGTACACAACCATCTGTAATGGGATTTGATGCCCTCTTCTGGTGTGTCTGAAGCTACAGTGTACTCAAATATATAAAATAAATAAACATATTTTGAGGGGAAAAAAAAGAAAAGAAATCAGGGAAGGGGGGAGGGCTTAGGATACAACTTAATGGTAGAGTGCTTGTCTAACATACAGGAGGTCTAGCACTGAAGACCCAGACCACAGAAGAAACAAGAAAACAGACAGAGAAAGATTGACTGATCTAGTTATCTGTGACACAGAAGATCCTGAACTCAAGGCCAGTATGACATTTCCTCTCATCAATTAAACAAAAATAATAATGCCTTTAACGCCAAGACAGAGGCAGGCAGATAGATGTCTATGAGTTTCTGGGCTGCATAATCTACCTAGGGAGTCCTAGACCAGCCTACAGAGTGAGACCCTATCCACAAAGAAGTAAAACAATAAATCTTGCTACTCAGAATAGTCAACAGAAAAGCCAGGCATGATGACACAGGCCTTTAATCCCAGCACTCAGGAGAAAACAGCTGACTCTCTGTGAGTTCAAGGTTACATTCTGGTAACAAGGCTGTTACAGAGAAACCCTTTCTCAAAACAAAACAAGTCAAGAGAGTCTTGTTACAGGCAGAAGGAGAAGACAAAGAAGACAATGACCAAAAGCGTACTAACTATTGCAATACAGACAAAAAGTGAAGCACCAAGGAAAAGGCAGAGAGCATCACTCATTCTTTAGTACCAGAGGAATCGTCCAAGGTTGTCAGTGTTAAAAGTTTCTCGTTGTCTAATAAGCTGGTATGGCTGAAATCACTGTTTGGATTCACGGCTTGGAGATGCTTCTTAGGATCAGGCATGGCAATCTAAAAGGAAACAAAAGGGACAAGGCTATAAAGAAGACCAAGCATTTCATCTGCAGTACAGTTAATAAATGAAAACTACAGGCTAGTCAACGAAGAATCCCAGTTTCCAAGGACTAGTAGCATCCCTTCCTGCCCTACTCTACTTCCTTGCTCCACTATCAAACTGCATCCACAGCTTACAAATCTAGTAACATGATCAACATACCTCACAACTGAATGTGGGCAATACAAGGCTTGCTACAGGAAGTGAATACACTACAAAAGCTGGAATAAATATCCTTAATCCAAGCAACCTTTCCTATCATTATTTAGAACTACCTATTTCTCTTCTCTCGGACCCAAGGACCATGAGCAGTTTACCACAATCACATCCCAGAATGAAAATTTAACACTTCCTTGTCCATGGATACAATGAACACTAAAACCATGGATACCAGTTTAAAAGTTGACTGCAAAATGTACCTAATTATGAGATAAAAAACATTGCATATCAGTGTGATTTTACATTAATACAGGATGGGACTGAGCTAGTCCAATAAATACATAAGATACAAGTTAGTGCCAGAACTTTTATTATTTTTTGAGACAGGGTCTCACTATGTGGCTAGCTTGAAACTTATGAAGTAGAGATCTGCCTGCCCCTCTGCCCCTCTGCCCCTCTGCCCTGCCTCTGGAGTGCTGGGATCAAAGGTGTAGACGACCAAATCTAGACAGAACTATATTTGAATCTCATTACCAGAGGTAAACCACTCCTTTGTTTTTGAGGCAGAAGGTGATGATTCCAACCTGATAGAAGTTAGACTCACCTAGGAGGTGTCTCTGGGGTTTTGTTTTGTTTTTTTCAAAGATTTTTTATATCTAAGTACACTGTAGCTGTCTTAGAAACGCCAGAAGAGGGTGTCAGATCTTATCACCAGTGGTCCTGAGCCACCATGTGGTTGCTGAGAATTGAACTCAGGACCTTTGGAAGAGCAGTGTTCTTACCCACTGAGCCATCTCACCGGCCTGGTTATCTGCTCTTAAGTACCTTGACTAATAAATCCTGTAGGTGGCACCACTCCCTAAGCAGGGAATCCAAGATAGTATAAGTAATCCCAGCACTCTTGAGACAGAAGCAGACAGAGGCAGGCGGAGAGACCAACCTACATAGTGAGCTCCAGGATAGCCAAGGCCTCATAGAGACATCTTGTCTCCAAAACCAAACAACAACAACAATAACCGTAGAGAAAGCAATCTGAGCATGAGCACCATGCACTCACTGCTCTCTGCTCCTGATTATGGATTTGATGTAATCAGCTCACTCAAGCTCCTGCTACTGTCAATTCCCAGTCATAATGTAGAACTGTGGGCTAAAAGAAAACCTTTCTCCCCCTTGTTTTCAAAGGGTATTTTTTTTTTTTTTTTTTTTTTGGTTTTTCGAGACAGGGTTTCTCTGTATAGCCCTGGCTGTCCTGGAACTCACTTTGTAGACCAGGCTGGCCTCAAACTCAGAAATCCGCCTGCCTCTGCCTCCCGAGTGCTGGGGTTAAAGGCGTGCACCACCATGCCTGACTCAAAGGGTAATTTTATCACAGCAGCAGGAAGAGAAACTAAGACACAGAGTCTTCCCATATAGCCAAAGCTGGCCTCAAATTCATAGCAAATTTTCACACCCCAGCCTCCCAAGTGCTAGGAATATTGGAATATACCACCGAGCACTACTTACTAAATTTCCATTTTTACTGAAAAAGTTTTGTTATATACAAGCTTCTATAGTTCTCTCTCTCTCTCTCTCTCTCTCTTTCTCTCTCTCTCACTCTCCTGTGTGTTTGTGTGTGTGTGTGTGTATGTGTGTGTGTGTGTGTGTGTGTGTGTAATAAAAATGTTTATTCCAATACAGCAGGGTATGTGTGTAATGTAAACCTTTACTCCATTACAGCATCCCAGGAATGGGTAATATATAAAAACTGACCTTGTGTTCTTGATTATTTGTCCATGATTTTAAGTGAAAGTCAAGAGCTGAATCTATTAAAGAAACAAAAACAAAAAAAATGAAGGGACAGATTATTTTTCAACCTAATCATATTTAAAAGCAACAAATAAAAGAACTAAACATTTTTTATCTTGAAACAGAATAGATAATACAGGATGATAATACAGGAATCCACTCTTGCCCACCAGGAGTCAAAGATTTGGACTCTGTCCAGGCCCACGGCAATGCAACCAGCCAAACATGGACAGAAGCCACGAACTACAATAAATCCTTCCTCTAACTAAGGTTTTCCAGGAACTTGTCACAGTTAAGAGGTCTGACTAGTATATATCCTACTCTATTTTATTGTTTTAAGTTCTGTCAAACTCATTTCCAAAACAGGTCTCCATTTCCTTCCTCTTTCTTCATTGTTGTTGTTGTTTCGATTGGTTTGCTTTTGTTTGTTTGTTTTTTGATTGTTTGGTTGGTTGCTTGGTTTTTCGAGACAGGGTTTCTCTGTGTAGCCCTGGCTGTCCTGGAACTCACTCTGTAGACCAGGCTGGCCTGGAACTCAAAAATCAACCTGCCTCTGCCTCCCAAGTGCTGGGATTAAAGGAGTACACCACTATTGCCCGGCTGTTTTTTTGTTGTTGTTGTTTTTTTTTTAATTGGTTTTTTGAGACAGGGTTTCTCTGCACAGCCCTGGCTGTCCTAGAACTCACTTTGTAGACCAGGCTGGCCTCGAACTCAGAAATCCGCCTGCCTCTGCCTCCCGAGTGCTGGGATTAAAGGCGTGCACCACCACGCCCGGCTGTTTTGTTTTGTTTTGTTTTTGAAACAGGGCCTCTCACTATGTAGTCCTGGCTGTTCTGGAAGCTAAGCTTTATATATAATATAAACTCTTGGGCCTCAAACTCCCCTGACTCTGCTTCCTCATGCTAGGATTATAGTGTTTGCTACCATTCCCAGCCACCATTTTCCATTTCTACCATCAAAGTTTCAGTTTCAGTTTCTGTAAATCTTGAACAATGTTTGCTATTTTTTCCTTTTTTTTTTTTGTTTTTTGTTTTGATTCTATGTGATCTGTATGTCTGTGCACCATATGTCTGCTACCCCCTCAGACATCAGAAGAGGTATTAGACCTCTTTACAGTGGAGTTGTGGATGAGTGTGAGCTGCCAGGTAAGTAAGAGGAATCAATCTGGATCCCTGGGAGAATAACAAGTGCCCCTAACCACCGAGTCACCTCTCCACGCTAGTCTTTATGTTTGTGATATATCTATTTTGGGTATGAAGCAGTATATCATGATCTTGACTTTCTTTTTCTCATGACAATTGCTATGAAAAACCTTTCTGTGTGTTTACTGGCCATGTGTACAAATTTCTATAGAGAACTGTCTACTCAAACTCTTTGTATATTTGTCTTTTCAATATTAAAGTTCTTTATATATTTTTATACTAGTTCCTTATTGTATATATAACATGTAAATAATATATACAGAAAATAATTTTAAATAAATATACTATAATGTTAATTATATACAGAAAAATATTTTTCCATTTTTGGTTGTTTTCTCACTTTCTTGACAGCTTACAAGTATAGCTCATACTAATCTCTTCTATCTTCATAGATAATTCAAATTTTACATCAGGAGAAACACAAACATACCTAAATATTGTTCAAATTATAAATGTATATTTGCTCATCAAGCTTCTAACACTCAAACATGGTATTATAAGTACTGAATTACAGCTCCAACTTATATCAAACCAAAAGTATATAGTTTTCAATTTCTAGTTTTGAGTTCTTTCACAAAGAGAAAGAACAAGTTAGGGGAGAGGAAAACTAGGTGTGGTGAGACACATCTGCAGTCCTGGCATTCAGGAAACTGAGGCAGGAAGATTGCTATAAATTAGTGCAAGCCTTGGCTACACAGCAAGGTACAAAGCCAGTTAGAGTACACAGCAAAATTGTCTTCAAAAAGCACAAGTAGCAGGCAGATAGTGGTGGCACACGCCTTTAATCCCAGCACTTGGGAGGCAGAGGCAGGTGGATTTCTGAGTTCGAGGCCAGTCTAGTCTACAGAGTGAGTTCCAGGACAGCCAGGGCTATACAGAGAAACCTTGTCTCAAAAAAAAAAAAAAAAAAAAAACCCACAAGGGGCACCAGGAAAGAAAAGTAACAAGAATTAAGAGTACCACACAGGAGCCACAAGCAGGAGCATCCTATAATTGCTGAGAACACCTCACACTTTGTAGCTTTCCTACTTTTATATATCTACTTTAAAATAAATTTTTAAAATGAGTCACCTTTGATTATTTTAAAAGTATAAACTTGATTGTCTAAAAAACAAAAATTTATTTTAGAATTTCTAATTTATCCATTACAATAATACAAAAATCAGTTTTGACTGGTGGGAGGAAAAGTGAGGAATATTAGCAATGGAGTCTCTGTGATAAACAGGACAGTGGGGGCTGGAGAGATGGCTCAGCGATTAAGAGCACTGACTGCTCTTCCAGAGGTCCAGATTCAAATCCCAGCAACCACATGGTGGCTCACAAACATCTGTAATGGGATCTGATGCGCTCTTCTGGTGCACCTGAAGACAGCTACAGTGTATTTGCATGTAATAAATAAATAAAAAATAAACAGAACAGTGCTTCACCTACCAACAGCATGGTTCCCAAGGTAAAGGAAATTCATCAAGAGAGCTCTACTAAAGCCCGTGACAAACCAAAACACTGCTTACCACAGGACAAAAGCAGAAGACAGATACCAAGCAAAGGACAGGAAAATTAAAACCATTAAAATGTATACATGAAATAATCTCTAACTTCATACCTGGTACCTGTTGCAGACGAGACACTCTATCCAGAGGGCTCTGACCCTGAACAGATGCAGTGTTAGCTTGCTTCTCTTTTGCTGCTGGTTTCATGAGAGCGTGTGACAAATCTGGACTTTCTATGCAGTTCTTTTTCCTTATAGCACAACTTTTTGAGGGAGTGAAATTATGATAAAAATGTTAGTTACCTTTAGGTAAATCTATAAAAATACCTGTCATTCAGTTCTGTATTCTATCTTTCTAGAAATGCATTCTGGGGACTGGATAAGCATGTAGACTCCTGTGGCACAGTGTTCACCAGATATAAAGAGAATAATCGTTACCACCCTGCCTCTCAAGTGGGGGGGTGTGGGGGTGTTCTTTACCACTTAAGTGTTATGCCTAAAAGACAACCCAACTTCTCTTTCTTCTCTCTCTCTCTGTCTCTCTCTCTCTCTGTCTCTCTCTCTCTCTTGTTGTTGTTTTCAAGACAGGGTTTCTGTATGTGGCCCTGGCTGTCCTGCAACTTACTCTGCAGACCAGGCTAGAACCCAGAGACCCACATGTCTTTGCCTCCCAAGTGTGCCACAAACACCTAGCTAAAAACCTAGCTATTTCTAACAATGAGTTATACTTTCAGATACTAGAACAGTGTTTGCCAAGACAACAAAATCTCTGAATTAATAAAGGTTTTGTAGTTATTTGGTTTTGTTATGATAGAGGGTCTCACTGGTTTCTTGGTTGCCCTTGAATTTACATGAAGGCCTGTCTGGCCTGGACCTTTGATATTCCTGCTTCTACCCAAGATTATAGTATGCCAACATGACTGGGAAATAAAGTGTCTTAGTCTGGGTTTCTTATGCCTGCACAAACATCATGACCAAGGAGCAAGTTGGGAAGGAAAGGGTTTATTCATCTTACATTTCCACATTGCTGTTCATCACTAAAGGAAGTCAGGACTGGAACTCAAGCAGGCCATGGAGTGATGTTCCTTACTGGCTTGCTTCCCCTGGCTTGCTCATCTTGCTCTTATAGAACCCAAGACTACCAACCAGCCCAGGGAAGGCACCACCCACAAGGGGCCCTCCCTCCTTGATCACTAATTGAGAAAATGCCTTAGAGCTGGATCTCATGGAGGCATTTCCTCAACTGAAGCTCCTTTCTCTGAGATAATTCCAGCTTGTGTCAAGTTGACACAAAAGCAGCCTGTACATAAAGGTTTCACAAGTTTATTTCTACTCCTGCCTCTGTTCTCATACCTAACTTTCTATCTGTTTCTATAATTTTGTATTCAGATGAAAATGTTTTTTGTTAATAGCAATTTTCCTTCTAATAGAGACCAAGGCCAAGCTTAATTAAATTCAGTAAGGAGATCAACAAAAACAAAACAAAACCATGAGCTTCAAGTTAAAGAGGTAAGGACCCTGCCATGCTTTCATACACAGCCTTTGCCCTAACTACAATTTACTTCCTATTCTTCTCTATCCCTTTATTAAAGCTGCCATATATTAAATACCTCTAGCTTAAACCAAAGCACACTCATACATAATACAGGGAAATCTCACTTTCATAAAAGAGCGCAGGGGTAAAAATACTGTAAATGACATAAAAGTCTCAAATAAGTAAACAAATAGAAAAACAAATAATTTCTAAAAAGAAAACATATATAAAGTCTATCAAGAGGCAATTTACAGCATAAATGAAAGTAATGAATAATTAATGTCTTAGCACATTCAACCTTGCCAAAACTAAAATACAGTGCTCGCTTCGGCAGCACATATACTAAAATTGGAACGATACAGAGAAGATTAGCATGGCCCCTGCGCAAGGATGACACGCAAATTCGTGAAGCGTTCCATATATAAAAAAAAAAAAAAAAACTAAAATGCAGAGTTAAACAGAAACCTTAATTAAGACTGTCTATACACACACGCCGGTCATGGTGGCTCACCCCTTTAATCCCAGCACTCGGGAGGCAGAGGCAGGTGGATTTCTGAGTTCGAGGCCAGCCTGGTCTACAAAATGAGTTCCAGGACAGCCAGAACTACACAGGGAAACCCTGTCTCGAAAAACCAAAAAAAAGACTGTCTATACTAAAACCACCAAGAACTTCAAGTTAAGTTTTAGTTTTAGAGATTCTGGTTTTTCAGAATCAGTGTATGCACACAAATGTATACATTATTTTTACCTCTAAAATGAAAGATCAAAATAATACTAGGCCAGCAAGATGAATTAGTAGATAAAGGTTATTTGCCACCAAACCTATTTCCCAGGACCAGTACAGTGGAAAGAAAAAATAAACTCCAGTAAGGTGTCTTCTCACATCCACACAGGCTTCCATGATCAAGCACACATGTGCATTATACCAATCCCCCACCCCACCGCCACCCCGGCAATGTAATATTTAAAATAAAAAAAAAAAAAAAAAAAAAAAAAAAAAAAAAAAAAAAAAAAAAAAAAAAAAAAAAAAAAAAAAAAAAAAAAAAAAAAAAGAAAGAAAGAAAGAAAAGGAAAGGAAAGGAAAGGAAAGGTAATTACAGCCGGGCGAGGTGGCGCATGCCTTTAATCCCAGCACTTGGGAGGCAGAGGCAGGCGGATCTCTGAGTTCGAGGCCAGCCTGGTCTACAGAGTGAGTTCCAGGACAGCCAGGGCTACATAGGGAAACCCTGTCTCGAGAAAAAAAAAAAAAAAAAAGAGAGAGAGAGAGAAAAGAAAAGGTAATTAGGGGCTGAAGAGAACATGGCTCAGTGGTTACGAGCACTGACTGCTCTTCCAAAGGTCCTGAGTTCAAATCCCAGCAACCACATGGTGGCTCACAAACATCTGTAATGGGATCTGATGCCCTCTTCTGAGGTGTCTGAAGACAGCTACAGTGTATTTACATATAATAAATAGATCTTTGGGGCCGAGCAAGCAGGGCTGGAGAGAGAAGAAAAAGTGTCTGGAGACAGCTACACTGTACTTACATAATAAATAAATAAATAAATAAATAAATAAATCTCTTCTCTAGTTAACAGATAATTAGCTTGGATGCTTTGTCTTCCTAACAACTGCCAGTATTTTTACTTTTTTCAATGACAGCTTCATTTTCAATCAGAAAAAAAAATTTTTAAAGGCTAAAAATGTAGTTAAGAGATGTACAGAAAGGCCTTCCTGACAGACACTAAGAAGTAATAATCAAAGACAAAGTCATCCATTTTCCCCAAGTCTAAGGCAAGAACTTACTCATCACCCTGAAAGCTGAGTTGTAATCGTTCTCTTGGCTCAGGGTTGTCACTCTGGCAACTGGGAGATGATGCAGAAGGAGCTGAAAACCTCTCTTCAATTAAGTATGATTCCTGGACATCAGGACACCTACACAAAATTGTTATGATTTAAATTACTTACAATTAAAACCTTGCTGAGTGAACAATATAGGATTTTCAGTAAAGCACTTGCCTAGTATGCATAAAACTCTGGGTTTGATCCCAACGCTACCTACTCTGGGTATGGTAGTAGCAGCTTATTTATAATTCTATGTAGAAAGAGGAAGATCAGAACTTAAAAGTCATCTTGCGCTACAGTAAATGTGAGGCTGGACTGGTCTGCTTGATACCCGTCTCAAAATTAACTAATGTCAGAGGGCTAAAAAATAAAACAAACCACCATCAAATAAAAACACACAGGAGCCCCAGTGTTACCATAACCCCTTTATCCCAAAGGTCAAAATGCTATCCCTCATATTAAACTGTTAGAATAGTAGTCAGATTGTTTTTTTTTTTTTTTGGTTTGGTTTTTTGAGACAGGGTTTCTCTGTATAGCCCTGGCTGTCCTGGAACTCACTTTGTAGACCAGGCTGGCCTTGAACTCAGAAATCCACCTGCCTCTGCCTCCTGAGTGCTGGGATTAAAGGCGTGCGCCAAGTGGTCAGATTTTTAACCACAATCAAAATTTACACATTGCAAAGATCATACATGAAATCATGTGTACAAACTACATATATCACATGTGGACTAATATAAATAAAATGTACTAAGCCAAGCATGTACTTGTTTATAAAACTAGAATAAGAAATATAAAAAAATAAAATAATATAATATAAAAGGTAGTTTGGTTCCTAAAAAGTAAGAAACTTGATCTGAGTCATTTAAAATTATTTGAATACAAGATAAGTTAATTCATAATCATACAGCAAGGGCTAGGGAGGGAGATCAGGGTAAAGTGCTTGCTTAGCACGCACCAGGTCCAGGGTCAAGCCGCAGTACTAGGGAAAGAAAAACAAAAATCAGAAGCACTCAGTAAACTTAGCTAGCAAGGAAAGGCAACCACACAAACCTAGGGAAGCAGGGAGCTGACTGAAATGAAGAAAAAAGGAAAACTGTCGCATAACAAGATGCAATGACTGCCACAGTCGCAGGTCAACACCGAGAAACAATCCACCAGCCTCCTTTCTCCGGCTAGAGAACTACGCGCAGACGTACCTTCAGGCATATTCTTGAACATAAACAAGAAAGCATATGAAGCCAGTAGGCTGGGAGAATAAGAGAATAACAGTTATCCAGAGAGAAGCACTGGGCGCCAGAAACCCAAGGCCTAACACATCCCACACTCTACCCTCTCATTCAGCATACTGCAGGGTTTATAAACCTGAAAAAAAAAATACTTGTTCAAGTGAGTCTTACCTGTTGCCAGTGCTGGGTCTGTTCTTGGCAAGTGTAGAAACAGCAATGGGCAAGCCAAAATTTGATGAAAGAGTGACATTTCCCAAAACCTCACTATTACCAAGTAGTGAATTGGCTAAAAAGCTTGGAAATGACTCTTCTGCTATTCCTCGGAAATCTTCCATCTCACTGCAACAACAGCATTTGAAAAATAAGTTGAAAATTTTATTAGCATAACATCTTCCAATGATTAAAAGAACAATGTCTCTTTAAAAACAAAACAAAACAAAAAAGCCGGGCATGGTGGCGCACGCCTTTAATCCCAGCACTTGGGAGGCAGAGGCAGGCGGATTTCTGAGTTCGAGGCCAGCCTGGTCTACAAAGTGAGTTCTAGGACAGCCAGGGCTACACAGAGAAACCCTGTCTTGAAAAAACAAACAAACAACAACAAAAAACACCAAGATTTCTGTAACATCACTAAGAATGGTTACTAACAAATGCTCTGAGCTACAGGAAGCCTCACAACACCTCACCACCTTACAATTAAGAACATACACACCAAACACTAAACTCTCCTTCTTATAGCCAACAGAGCACAGAGATACAAGTTGGATTTACCCACTGTGGTAGTTTGAATAGGAATCGCCCCTCACAGACTCTTGTGTTTGAATGCTTGGTCTTTAGGGTGTGGCATTATTAGGAGGTGTGGCCTTATGGGAGGAAGTATGTCACTGTGGAGGCGAGTTTTGATGTCTTATATGTTCAAGTTAGGCCTAGAATAGGTCTGTGTCCCTCTGCTGCCTGTAGATCAAGATATAGAACTCTCAGCTCCTTCTTCAGCACCATGTCTAACTGCATGCTGCCATGCTTCCCACTATGATAATAATGAACTTAACCTCTGAACTGCAAGCCAGCCCCAATTAAATGTTTTCTTTTATAAGAGTTGCCATGCTCATGGTGCCTCTAAGACGCCCATGGTTTAGTGGAGGAAGGAATATGAAGAATCACAAACTTAACTACTGAGAAAAGCAAAGATAGTATAAAACTAGTGACTTTTAGGGTAAGTTTAGAATTCTGGTATTGAGAGCTGGCAAGATGGCTCAGGGGCAGAGATGCTTGCTGTCAAGCCCAATGACCTAAGTTTAATTCCACACAGTGGAAGAAGAGAATCAACTCCAATAAGTTGTCGCCAGGTAGGGCAACAAAGGAGCTGTGGCATACATGGGTACCTCTGATCATTTTAATTCCTCCTGCTATATCAGTTATCAACTTCTAATGTTTCTAATTTCAAATGCCTCTCTAGAGATGAGACCCATTACTTACTCCCAACGCATGTTGTCCATTACATTTTGAGCCACTACACAAGAATTCCAACTATCCTGCCTAGGTCTAGCCTTATATACCAGTAATCCAGTTTCAGACCAGCCTGGGCTACACAGCCAGTACCATGCCAGAAAAAAGAAGGTCCTATATTAAAGGTTTGTTGGTTTGTTTGTTTTTAACTAACTAAAAACACAAGCCTGACAACCTAAGTTGGATCTCTAGGATCCATATGATGGAAGGAGAGGGTCAACTCCCATAAGTTATCCTCTAACATGTGTATGCACACATGTAAAGCTAACCAAAACAAAAAACCCCATCTATGCCTACAGCACATACATTCCTAAAACATTCCTTCCTGGAGCTGGAAAGATGGCTCAGCAGTTAAGAGCACTGACTGCTCTTCCGAAGGTCCTGAGTTCAATTCCCTGCAACCACAACCACATGGTAGCTCACAACCATCCATAATGAGATCTGCCGCCCTCTTCTAGAGTGTCTGAAGACAGCTACAGTGTACTTACATTTAATAAATAAATAAATCTTTAAAAAATTCTTCCTAAATTTTCCCTTAGCATTCCATTATCCACCAAGTATTATGAAGAAAATACAATGTTATTTATTATTCTATTGTATTTTAAACAAGTAGCCACCTATGCGATGTCTCCTATTGTTTTTTTTTTTTAAGGAGTATAGTGGCTTCAATTTTCACACATTGATATACTTGTATTTAATGAGTCACATTCATGGGTACATAAAAGATTACTTCCTGTAGTCATTACAGGTCTATGTACTTACTTAGTTACATACATACATTTAAAAAGTACATGCTATAGAATCCGAAACACTGGGTTGCCAGCAATCATCATATAACTATTGGCACCCTGTGACACATGTCAAAATTAGGTAGCCATTTCATATATAACTTTTTAAAACTTACCGTGAAGTTCGCCCACAACGCTGAAATCTGAAGAAAAAGTTGGTTCGGTCGAAATGAAAACAGCAGAAGCATGACTTCAAAAGGCTAAGTGGGAACGAATGCACTGTCCTATAGAGAGCTGGCCTCCAAACGACTGTGTCAGAAGGGACCTCATGCTTAACGACACAAAGTCTGAAATCGAGAGCAGAGCAGAAGGAGGGGGAGAGTAAGATCAGACTTTTATTTTGCATTAGCTGTTAGGGGTGAGTGTGAAGGAAGCTTAGCAGACACCGGTTGACATAAGAACCCTCCCCTCAGAGCGAACAAAAACGTTACTTCCCGAGGCAGAGTCAAGAGAGATCACCACAATACAGCAAAGCAGGCGTCAGAGCACTTTGCAAGAAGAAAACACCGCAGAGCTCAGAGGCCATGGGAAGGGAGCAATCCCTAGCCGGACAGGAGGGAACAAGGATGCCGCCGCTCCAAAGCCCGGGCAGGGAGCCAGGGCCACACGCCGGCGCCTGATCTCACAGAGCAGCCCAGCCTCCGGCCCGTATCCCCACCAGGCCGGGCGGTCACCGCCGCCGCCTAGAAAGTCACAGCCTTGCCCTCTCCCTCAAGCCCACGGCACGGACGACCCCTCCTCACCCGGCCACGACACCCCCAGCTCCGCCAGCCACGAGCGCCAGGAAAACGTCCGCTAGAGGGGCGGATCCGCGGCGCGGCAGTGCGCAGGCGCGCGGCCCGGAGGCCTGCGAGGGCTTCCCTCCTGTAGGAGTGAGGGCGTGGCCTCTGAGCCCGCCCGGGATTGGGCTAGGCTCGAGCAAGGGGTGGGCAGAAGCCTGTGATTGGTAAGGACCGCGCGTTCCTGGATTTGAAGGCCCGAAACCGCGCAGTTTAGACGGGAGAAACCTTCCGGTTGGCGCGGTTGTGAAAACCTTGGGATTTAATCCTGAATTTGAGATCTCCTCAAAGGTCCGTAAATCGCCTCTCCCCACTAGGTTGTTTTATTTTTAATTTTCCTTTCGCCGCTTAGTGGACTCATAAGCGTCATGGTTTGCTTTTAACAAATCATTCCTTAGGGTACACACGTCACGAAAAGCTACACCTAATCGCCTGGAGAAAGCTGAGACCAACTGGGGGAAATTTATTTTAACTGCCATTCTTCCTAAATCACACAAACCCCATCACCGTCTTTGCTCCGCACAAGTTTTGTTTGTTTGTTTGTTTGGGGGTGGTTCGAGACAGGGCTGTCCTGGAACTCACTCTGTAGACTAGGCTGCTCTGGAACTCAGAAATCCGCCTGCCTCTGCCTCCCAAGTGCTGGGATTAAAGGAGGATTAATCTAACCTGCTCTGAACAAGTTTTACCTGAAAAATGTATCGAGTCTGTCTTAAAACTTCAGTGTCTCAAAGGGGGAAGGACTTACTCTCTTCCTAAACAAACTCCTTACCTTCAACAGCTTTTGAATGTCTATTTAAAGACAGTCAAACATAGTAAAAGAGAAATGCAAAGTCCACAGTTGCTGTACCTGATTTTGGCCTGCTGGGGAAAGACATGTTTATTTGATCATTTTCCTTTCTGTGTCCTTCAAAAGCCTCCTGGGTGGTCACTCTTGGTTAACCTCTTCAGGGTGTCTTTCCGGAAACAATGCCTATTATAATGGCGCACACCCATAATCCTGGCGTTTGGGAGACTGAGGCAGTAGAGTGGCACGTTCAAAGTCACGTTGCCTTAGAAAAACTAAGACTAGCCGGGCAGTTGTTGCACACGCTTTTAATCCCAGCACTCGGGAGGCAGAGGCAGGCGGATTTCTGAGTTCGCGGCCAGCCTGGTCTACAGAGTGAGTTCCAGGATAGCCAGGGCTATACAGAGAAACCCTGTCTTGAAAAAAACAAAACCAAACAAAAAAACAAAAAAAGAAAACTGAGACTGTTTACAAAAACAAAAAATAAACAAAAACAAACCTATCTTCTACTCTGCTGTCCACCTGTCCCCTTGTCATATTTTTTCCCTTTTGTGATAATTTTATGTCACATCCAATGAAAACCTAAAATCAAAAACTTAATAAACCCTCAGCTATGGGGCTCAAAGCAATCTATACAAACTACCGTTCTTTCACAAAGATATTAATCCCATTGGAGGTGAGCTGTGCAATGAGCTGAAGAGTTCCTTTGTGTCATTTAGTCAGTGTCCCTGGGTTCCCAGCGCATGAACTATCCACAATCCTCAGGTCACTAGAACTTATCTTAAAACACTCAGCAACCTGTTGACTCTCCAGAGAGGAACCAAAGTCTATGCATGCAAGAAAGCCTGAACTCTTGTTTGTTTGTTTGTTTGTTTAAGACTTATTTTAGGTATGTGAGTACAATGTCACTTTCTTCAGACACACCAGAAAAGGGCATCAGATCTCATTACAGATGGCTGTGAGCCACCATCACAGCCACTAGTGGTTGCTGGGAATTGAACTCAGGACCTCTGGAGGAGCAGTCAGTACTCTTAACCACTGAGCCATCTTTCCACCCCCTCAAGGCAGCTCTATCAAGGCAACTCCCGTCCCAAGCCTGAACTCTTTTTTTTTTTTTTTTTTTTGAGACAGGGTTTCTCTGTATAGCCCTGGCTGTCCTGGAACTCACTCTGTAGATCAGGCTGGCCTCGAACTCAGAAAGCCGCCTGCCTCTGCCTCCCAAGTGCTGGGATTAAAGGCCTGCGCCACCATGCCCTGCCCAAGCCTGAACTCTTAAGGATAGACTGCCTATATGTAAACCAAGTCTTCCTGGTCTTGGTTATGTGCCTTGATTTGTAAAACGGGGATAACTGGAGCCTTCACACACCCAAGAAAGCACTTGCACACGGAAGCCCTCGGTACTCTTACTCAACAGATCGGTACTCCTACTGTCTTAACCTGTACTTTACCTTCTAGAAAGAAAGACTGAAATTCCCAATGTAGTCTGCAAGGCATTTTAGAACTTAGGGCCAGTAGAGGCCCTACAACCATTACTAGATGTGAAGCCTATCCAAAACATAAAGTAAATATAAACAGGACAGCTCCAGGTCCAAATGCTTTCAGTGGACTACCTCAGCCAGTATCCAGTCTGTTACAGGATATGACTTCAGAGGAATCTCATTTAAACATCATGTGTAGTAAGAATTTTGGATTCTTTAAACATCTGGGTATGTGAATATCTTTGTTTTAACCCGGGTGTGGGATAAAAGGCTGCTTCACAGCAGGTGACTGATTTACCTTTCACCAGCAGGGGTGTGCTGTATGCTAGCTGAACATAGTTTAATTCTCAGGATTCTGGAGAGGGTCTAAGAGAGAGCACAAGAGGGCTGTGGAGGCTCCTGCCGCTGGCTGCTGTTGTGCTTTGGCATGTGTTTGTAAGCGAATAGATGAGAAGCGGGAGATGCTAAGACTGGACTGCCCCCCTCCACAAAACCCAATGCCCCAGTCAGCAGGAAGTTGTCAAGAGGTCTACATCCCCTTTCCCCTCTAACCTTTCCCTCCTACCTAGTGTCTGGGATTGGAAGCGAAGTAGAGGTATACTAACCCAATAAAATAGCTTAATTTAAAAAAAAATCAACCAACAGTCATGTTCCCTGAAAACAGCCCTATTTCTCCACCTTAGCCAACCTGTGAGAATGCCACATCCCTTCTACATTCTACCAGCTAAAGCAAATCAATGGTTTTATGTCAGTGGTGCAATCCTGACTATAAAGCAGAGTCCCTGTTACTCACTATATTCACTATACTACACGAGTGTCTTCTCTCACTAAAATGCATCTGCAGGCTGACTGATCACCTTTTTATTTTTCATATATCCTCTAGTGTACACCATTAGTATACTGGTCAAGCTAGCTATGAAATACTACATTAAGTTGGAGAATGGTCGGTCTCAAAGACTCATTCTAACTCTGTATGTAACAGAGCCACTGAAATCTCGATGACATAAACTGTTAATTCTGATCACAGCATCCCAAGTGCTGGAATTACAGACATGTACCACCATGTCTGGCTTATTTGGCATTAAACACAACTCAAATATTTCTTTAATTAAACTAAGATCCTTTCTATATAATCTTTATCCTCTCCAAGAGTGTCTGCTACTCTAGCTGAGAACTCAAGTTAGGCTCCAAACTCCACTGTCCATCAGCTCACAACTGCCCAGAACTCTTCCAGCTCCAGAGAATCTGACACCTTCTTCTGGACTCCAAGAGCACCTGCATTCACTCATGCACTTACCCATACATAGACATAATTAAAATACAATTTTTAGAGAAGATAACCTTTTGCCTTGAAAATCTTCAACAATTCAAAGAAATGGCTAAAGACTACTAGCTCCGCTATTTTAATAAAGCTTGATTTCTAACTTCATCTACAAACTAATGCTGAGTTGGGCTTGGTGGTCCATGTCCATAATGCCAACATTCAGGAGGCAGAGGCAGGCAAAACTCAAGAACCAGCCTGGTGTACACAGTGAGCTCCAAGACCAAGGCTACAGAGAGAGCCTGCTTCAAAAGAACTAATAAGGATAAGAATGCTGAGTATTGAGACTGAAGACACTTGTCAGTTCTGAATGTTAATTTGCATGTTGACATTCTATCTCTAATGACATTCTTATTTATGTTAGGGTTTGTGTGTAAACTCACTCTCAATGTAGTATTTGTGTGGAGCCAGAGAACTACCTATAGGGGTTGGTTCTTTCCTACCACCATGTGGTTTCTAGAGAGTGAACTCAGGTGGTCAGGTCTGGTGGCAGGAATCTTTATCCACTCAGCCATCTCACCTGGCACTGTACCTTTTTTTTTTTTTTTTTTTTTTAATTATTCTTCATAAGTACACTGTAACTGACTTCAGACGCACCCGAGGAAGGCGTCAGATCTCATTACGGGTGGTTGTAAGCCACCATGTGGTTGCTGGGATTTGAACTCATCACCTTCGGAAGAGCAGTCGGGTGCTCTTACCCACTGAGCCATCTCACCAGCCCGGCACTGTACCTTTTTGTTTGTTTGTTTTAATTTGGTTTTTCAAGGTAGGGTTTCTCTGTGTAGCCCTGGCTGTCCTGGAACTCACTCTGTAGACCAGGCTGGGCTCGACTCAGAAATCCACCTGCCTCTGCCTCCCAAGTGCTGAGATTAAAGGCGTGCGCCACCACTGCCTGGCAGTGCACCTTTTTTAAGCATAAGACTTGCTTATCCCCTGGGGGTTGTTCTGGTTTGTTTTTTAAGCTTTTTCTTGTGTGTGTTTGGTTTTGTTTGCCTTTGTGACATGGGAAAAGGATGTCATGTCTAAATTATCTTAAAGTGCATCTATTTTAGCCACGTATGAGTACAAGCCTGTAATCCCAGGGAGGTAAAGGTAGGTTATGTGAGGAGCTCAGGACTGTGCTAGGCTACATATTCATTTCCAGGTCAGCCTATACAGACTCTCAAAACCCAAGTACATGTGGGTTTTTTTTTATAAGACAACAGATTCACATTTTTTAAAATATTTTTATTAAATAACCTACTTGGAGAATAATTACAAAATCTTTTAAGTATTAATTCCCAGTAGTGAAAGGCATTTTCCTTTAAAAAAAAAAAAGACAAAAATATCCTTATGATTTGCTGCTTTATACACAGGAATGATTTATTTTACAGTCATCTGTAACATCAGCTTATAAAATTCAAAACATTTCTTAATGTCTGAAATACAGAGTGAAGTTCACAATGATATGCTTTCCTATGAAGCTACCTATCAACAGACAAAACTGAACTCTATGATAACAATTCCACACAGAATTTACAAGACAGGCACTTTGAATCAGATACTGGGAATCTTTCACAGTTAATATTGCTTTTTTTGAAGTTCATCTCATCAAAGGTAACCAACTAGTGAAGCCAAGGTTTCCTTGTGCAGAAGTACAAAAAAAGGTTTGGTTTCAAACACTTGAGTTGTGATACATGCAAGACATGCCCTAAATAAGAAGGATCTTCTAAAAGAAAATGAAGAAACCAAAAAGCAGCCCAGAATAAAAGCATTTACAAGCATCTGGATAAGGCCTTTACATCAGTATTTTACACCCCTTCATTCTCAGGTAAGGGGTTAAGAGGCCGAGAGAGGTATCCTCTGCGAGGGTGAGGATATTGGAGGTTGGCAGTGTCAGCATCGCAAGAGTGCTCGAGCAGAGGAGCAGGAGGAGGAAGGAGCTGAGCACAACTGGACCATCTTGATCCAGCCCGTGGGGAATCCAGAGGGGGAAAGAAATACCTGAAATAATGAAGACAGGAACAAAACACCAAAACAAAAACAACAGGGGGAAAAGGAGGGAGGGAAACAGAAGAAAAAGAGAAAAGCAGTAAATACAAAGAGAACCAAAGAAGAGAAAACATGCTGGAAGGAAGGAAAAAAAAAAGCTTGTATATTCATGCCACAACCAATAGAACAGTACAAATCAAGACTTGCGCTTGAATCTAGGTTGCTGAAGTATAAAAGTTTGAAAAAAATACAATCTGTTAAAGTTAAAATGCCCCCCAAAATTATCAGTACATATGTTACAGAGACATTCGTTTTATAAATGTGAAGCCTTGTCTAATCCCATCTGATTCTTTCATTTACACATTGCTTTCCACTGTCAGCAGTCCTGCATGCGCTGCAGCAGCAGGCACACCTCATAAGTGCATACATGATACTGAGAACCTACTCTAATACACTACATGGGAAAGCTGGTCACTGCCACAAGCTTTGAAAAATACAACCATTGGACAGCCCTAGTTTCCTGAAAAAAACTTAGAATAGCTACAGAATATTGGTGCAAAAAAGGCTCAAAGAATTGTAGCCTGTTATTCTACCATCTTATAACTTACCCGTAATATGTATGCAGTTTAGTGAATGAAAAGGTGTATAACTTTGTCATCAAAGTCAAAAGTGTCAGAAGACAGGACTCATTGAAACAACACATTAAAAATCCTGAGACATGGAATTTCAATTGCATGCACATTTTCTGAAAAATGTCAACTCGTGTTTCCAAATTGTCTTAAAAGAAACCAACTTGTATAGGATCATACCATAAACATTCATGCATATATTAGAAACAGCCATCTTTGTAATGAGTATGAGATGAAAACTTAGAAGTGTTTCCACTTCTAAACTAGCAAACTCTAATGTGCTGCTTGGCTACAAGCCATTGTATAGACTGTGGTGCCAGGTTACTAGTATTTTTATTACAAGAAAAAGTAGTTGTGTGGATATCATCTGTAAAGTGGTTGTGTGGACAGTATCACCTGTAAAGTCACTGTGTGGATAATATCACCTGTAAAGTAGTTGTATGGATAATATCACCTATAGAGCAATTCTACAAAAGGTAAACACATTACCACTCAAAACAATCTTTAAGAAAATATTTATTTGATTTTCAAATTAAAATTATAAAAACTCATCATTTTAGCTTATTGTTTTAGAAAATAAAAGACATATTCCTATATTCTCCAAATGGAATAAAATTATATTTTCCCTCCTCCCAACTGCTTATGAGGATAATAGCAATGTTTCCCCAAGTTAGACTCCAGAACATGCCAAAAAATTGTTTTGGTGATGATGTGTCAACAAAAAGCCTTTCCATTTATAGTGTCAGGAGGCTGACTAGTACAAAAGTTATATACACTGTCACTTGAAAGGCCTTTTGGACTGTGTGTAGTAGTGAACGGGCTGCTGGTGCATCTTGGAAGAGCTCAAACGGCGCTGGGGAGGGGGAAAGGAGTTGATTTCCATTCCTGTGTGCATGCAACAAGCAGCAAAACAGCAAAGTTACTCCAGCTGCCTGGTACTCAGCTGTGCTTTCTGTTAAAGGACACAACACAAACGGAGAAGGAGATGCATCACAGATCGAACAGAGATGCTTATTGGCACAATAAGAAAACAGATCAAAGCTATTTATGGAAGAAAATAACACAGTACTAAAGCTGTAACCTAAATCCAGATTTTTAAAAATTAACTCTAATATGCTTTCCATCATAATTTGTTTTCTCCATAGTAACTGGAAACACTTTCTATAGTTGCAAATACTTAAAACCTCAAACCAAACAGCAAGATTTCTTTATTAAAAGAATACAGCAGTATTCAAAACAATAGAAAAATAAAATCTATGTTCTGCTTAGGATGACAATAGGGTAAACACAGAGCCATTTTAAGGTGGAACTTTGAAGTTTCCCAATCTCTATTCCAAATTATACTCAAAGGCATATTATTAATTTTTTATATTGCAAATTTACATATTTGAATTATGAATGAAAAAAACTGACTCTAGATTATGTCAAATTTTGTTTTAAATGTATACAGAATAGCCTAAACTTCAAAATCTTGTATTTTACCACTTTCTCTTAGTTACTGTACACACAAAAGACCAATCATTTCACACACTGGTCTCACAAAGCTGTAGTTATGGACTTTATTTAAAATTTCAATGTGATCTGATACAAAGCCTACCCAAGAGGCACTAAAAACACCCGAATGTTTATCTAAGAGTCAACTCTATTAAACCACATCTCCTTTCACTGCTGCAGAAAAGAACACAGAGTCATAAAGCTACTAACATTTTTATGACCACTGAATTTCACAATATAATTCAATGGACTTAAAAATTGTCCATACTATAACCAAGGAAGCCACCAAATACAAACAGTGAAATTCCAAGAGTAAGTGTCAAAATTATTGGTGAATTACTTTATTCCATCTTAAAATTCACCTTTTAGTATGACTAACAGGAGAGGTGGCTCAGCAATTAAGAGCACCGGCTGCTCTTGCAAAGGACCCAGGTTTAATTCTGAGCATCCACATGGTGGCTCACATGAATCTGTAACTCCAGTTCCAAAACACTTGACTCTTTGGCCTCCCCAAACATTGCACACATTATGGAGCACAGATATACAAGCAGGCAAAACACCCACACACGTAAAAAGTGTGCATGGGGGCAGGGGGTGGGGTTTCTAGTTTTCCCACAGAAGAGCCTACCTGCTAGCAGAAGTTCCATTTAATGAATTTTGAAGATTTGGAATATTTGAGCTCAGTGAAGGATTTGAGTTTCCCAGCTGAGAACTCCCATTTACTGGGCTCCCGTTACCTTTCAAAATACCAGTACACTTCCAATTGTCCATGTAATTAGCTGAAAGAAAAAAAAGCCAAATGTATTAATATGACTAATACCTATCCATATAAATACATATCTTCTCCTAAAGCTACAGGAAATGAAACAAAATATGAGCTACATTTTTAAAAATATTTGTGTATAATGTATGCCTGCATTTCCATTCATGCCCATATGCACGTGCACAAACATGCACGTGGAAGCCAGATGTTGACCCTGGATGGCTATCTTCCCCTTGAGCTCCCCATCTTGGTTTTTGAGATAAAGTCTCTCTCTGAACATAGAGTTCACCAATTTGACTACACCAGCTGCCTGGGTAGCTCTAAAAACCTTATTGCTTAAACTCCCTTGAGCTAGGATTACAACTGCACACTAATAGGCCTGGGTTTCACATAGGTGCTTAAGAGCTGAGCTTGGGTTCTCACGCTTTTACAGCAAGCTCTTTTTTGTTGTTTTTGTGTTTTGTTTTGTTTTAAAGACAGGATTTCTCTGTGTAGCCCTGGCTGTCCTGGAACTCACTCTGTAGACCAGGCTGGCCTCAAACTCAGAAATCAGCCTGCCTCTGCCTCCCAAGTGCTGGGATAAAAGCGTGCACCACTCGGGAGGCAGAGGCAGGCAGATTTTCTGAGATCCAGGCCAGCCAGGGCTATACAGAGAAAACCTGTCTCAAAAAACCCCCAAAAAAGCATGTGTAGTGGCTATCCCTGGTTGTCAACTTGACTATATTTGGAATAAACTACAATCCAGAATTGGAAGGCTCACCAGTGACCCTAACCTGGAGGCTGGGAGATAGAAGTTTCTGATCTGGATCTTGGTATGGAGATCTTGAAGCATAGTAGCTATGGATTTCAGAAGATTAAGACAGGGAGATCTCCGAGCTCAAGGTCATCTGGGATTAAAGGTATGATGGCACACACTTTTTTTTTTAAAGATTTATTTTATTTATTATATGTAAGTACAGTGTAGCTGACTTCAGACACTCCAGAAGAGGGCGCCAGATCTCGTTACGGATGGTTGTGAGCCACCATGTGGATGGTGGGATTTGAACTTATCACCTTCGGAAGAGCAGTCAGGTGCTCTTACCCGCTGAGCCATCTCACCAGCCCCGATGGCACACACTTTTAATTTGGGCTATACCTTCTGCTGGAGATCATATAAGGACGTTGGAAGGGAGACTAGCTCTCACTCCACCTGCTTGCCATGTGGGACTGAGCAACTGCTAGATCCTTGGACTTCCGTTCACAGCTACTACTGAACCATTGTTAGGAATTGGACTGCAGACTGTAAGTCTTCAATAAATTCCTTTACTATATAGAGACTATAAGTTCTGTGACTCTAGAGAACCTTGACTAATACAGAAGTTGGTACCAATTTGTCTTAGTCAGGGTTTCTATTCCTGCATAAACATCATGACCAACAAGCAGTTGGGGAGGAAAGGGTTTATTCAGCTTACATTTCCACATTGCTGTTCATCACTGAAAGAAGTCAGGACTGAAACTCAAGCAGGTCAGGGAGCAGGAGCTGATGCAGAGGCCATGGAGGGATGTTCCTTACTGGCTTACTTCCCCTGGCTTGCTCAGCTTGCTCTCTTATAGAACCAAAGACTACCAGCCCAGAGAAGGCACCACCCATAAGGGGCCCTCCCCCACTTGATCACTAATTGAGAAAATGCCCCACAGTTGGATCTCATGGAGGTACTTCTCCAGCTGAAGCTCCTTTCTCGGTGATAACTCCAGCCTGTGTCAAATTGACACAAAACTAGCCAGTACAGCGTGCACCACCACTGCCTGGCTACAACAAGCTCTTTACCAACTGAGCCATCTCCACACCTCCAGCCAGCTACATTTACTTCTAGATAAGTACAGTCTTTAGATGAAATACATTAAGGTTTTCAAAGAATTACTAATTTAAACCAGCCAAGATGACTCATACTTGAGGCAGAAGAATTGGTCTGAGTTTGGGGCTAACCCTGGGCCACACAGTGAGTTCCAGATCAGCCTAAGCTACAGAATAAGACCCTGTATCAAAAACAATTAGTTGTTTAAAAACCATGAAAACTTTTTACTATTTTCTTTCAGAGACAATTAGCTGAGACAATTATCTAATCTCAGAGATGAAGAAGTTAGTATCTGGGCTGGGATAATAATTCACTCAGGGAAGTGCTTGACTTGCAGCCACGTGGACTGGAGTCAGTGACAGAATCCACCAGGTACAGTGGTGTGCCCTTGTGATCCCAGCAACAGACTATCAGGGACAGATCAATCCCTGGTGCTCAACAGCTGACCAGCCAGCCTAGCCTACTTGGTGAGTTTCCAGGCAAGAAAGACCTTGTCTCCAACACAAAGATGAGTCATAACTGAAGAACAATACCCAAGGGTGTCCTCTGACCTCTGCAAACACAAGTTAATATCAAAACAGACTTTAAAAGAAATAAACCCAAGTTCTTTGGCTTTCTTACAATTAATCTAAGTAAGGATTGGAGCTGTCTTCTTGGCTATGCACATTACATGGGCACTGTGTAGATTATGGTCAGAGATGTGTATTGATAAGAAAACCTCTGCGTAACAGTTTAGTGGTTCATCCAACATGGTCTCATTCTTTGAATGCAAAACTAGTCACTGAAGTCAGTAAATCAAAGTTAAAGAGCCTAATGGGAAACAACGAGGCTGTCCTACTTTATGTTTAGAAACTAAAAAGGACAGAAGTACTTAAAATCAAATTGAGGATAGGAAAGTTTGGGCTGGCCCTACAGAATATACCGTAAGACAGAAAATGGGAGGCCATCAAGGCTTAACCAAACTGAAGCAAAAACTGCTGAGGGCAAAAGACCCACTGCAGTTCTACAGGTGATGTTCAGAATGGAGTCAGCCACTGTGATGCTACAGTCACCAAAGGCAGTGTCAACTACAGTCACCAAAGGCAGTGTCAACTCAGTGTGGTACAAGAAACTCACAATCAGAAAAATGATGGATTTAAAGTCTCTGAGTGAGTGAATGAGTGAGTGAGTGAGTGAGTGATACAGAAAGCGTGTGCACACATGCACAAGTGCGTGTGTATGTGTGTTTTATTTCAGCATGTGCCACAGCACCCTTGCAGAGGTTAATTTCAGCTATCAGCCCCCATTTCCACCCTGTTTAAAATAAGGACTCTGCTGTTTTTTTTTCTTTCACTGACCTATGTTTACCAGATGAAGGACCCTAGGCTTCTTAGAAGTTTCCTCTCTCTGCTCCCAGTTCCCTAAAGAAGCAGGGGGTTACAGACATTCACACCCATGTCCTTACTCATGGGAGGCAAATACTTTTACCAAAGACAAATGGAGGCCTCTCCAGGGTTTAATAAAGCAGTTATCCACATTACCTTTTCCTGGAGATACCCCATGTTCTAATTAGTTTTAAAACTGGCTTTCTTCCACATAGAAATAAAACAATTCAATTGGCCATTAATTCTATGAACTAGGTAATCTGATATTTCAAAACAGTACAAATATAGGACAATTATTTTAAACAATATTAAAAAGAATTTTAAATATATATTTCAGAGTTTATACTTTTAAGTAAAAAGTAAATAAGAGGAACAACTACCCCTCAATTAAAAACTTTACCTTTCCACAACCTAACACAGCCGTCATCTCCTGAAGACGCTAGGACTGTCCCTGTTATGTTCCAACTCACCCTCCAGACCTGAGAATTATGATTATCAAACTGAGCCACAATATGGATTTCAAATTTTGTTGGACCACCAGAGGAAGTAAGTTCTTTCCTAAAAAAAGATTAAAAAAGTTTTCAAGAAGTGTTTTGTGTGTGTATATACATTCACACATAACACACAATTGAAGTAAGAAATACAAATAAATACACTTAACATATTCTTTCCCGATGTGCACTTATGTCCCCTGCCCACTCCCCCACTCCCTACTCAACTTTTGGACTACGTGAACATCATTCCATTTGACTTCTCCAAAATCTGGACTTAACTTCACCCCACAGATGATACTCAGTGCCTCTTTTTTTTTTTTTTTTTTTTTTTTAAAGAAACAAAAGAGCACAAACAAGGTTCAGAATCTAACAAATGTAACCATTTTACAAAACAGAGTAGTAGAAAGAAAGCATAGAATCAAGGAACTGAAACAATTCAAACTAAATCCTCACTCCAAAAGCCACATAAAACAATCACAAGAGAACTCAGTCTGGTTCTCTACAAAGGAAGAGAAGCAGAAGGAAAGAGTACTTTCAAATTCCTCGTTTTTCTACAACTCACCTCAGAGGTTTTAATGTGAAAATTCTTACATCTTTGGTTGCTACTGCCAAGATGTGGAAAGATCTTCCCAAGTTTGGAGCAAACGCAATATCATGGACAGGGTCTGTGACTGTCATAAGAGTCTCAGCTTTTGCATATTTTCTAATTCAAAGAAAAAGGAATTAAAATTTTCAGAAATAAAACTCACAAAACTTGAGGCTGGAGAGATGGCTCAAGGTCTAAGGGCACTGGCTGTATCCTGAGTACCACAGTTGGATTCCCAAGACATACTTCAGGTGGTTCACACCTGCCTGTAACTCCAGCTTCAAAGGATCTAAATATTCTTCTCTGGCCTCTGCAGGCACCAGAACATAGGTGGCATATACTCATGGATACACATGTACACGAACAAGCATAAATCTTAAAATAAAAAGTTTGAGCCAGGCTTGGTGGCATACTGCTTTAAGCCCAGCACTATGGAGGCAGAGGCAGGAAAACCTTCTGTGAGCCCCAGGCCCACCAGGACTATGTGTGTTTGTTTGTTTGTTTCTTTCTTTCTTTCTTTCTTTCTTTCTTTCTTTCTTTTTTTTTAAAGATATTATATGGTTGCTTAATTTACTTATTTTATTATTATTATTTTAAAGATTTATTTATTATATGTGAGTACACTGTAGCTGTCTTCAGACATTCCAGAAGAGGGCATCAGATTTCATTAAGGATGGTTGTGAGCCACCATGTGGTTGCTGGAATTTGAACTCAGGAACTTCAGTAGAGCAGTCGGTGCTCTTAACTGCTAAGCCATCTCACCAGCCCCTATGTATGTTTCAAAATGAATGATGAATAACTAATTTTTTCTTTTAAATGTCAGAAACGTAGAAAGGCTCATCAACATATCTCAATGTTTCTCAGAAAATGCTTGCCTTTTGGGGGACACTCAATAGTGGCCCCCCAAATGACTTAACTCAGGCCCAAACTGGAATAACTTTATTCCAAAAAAAAAAAAAAAAGTAGTTTTTATTTATCTATTCCTTATTCATTATCACTAGGGTAGGAGGGACCCTAAAATTCAATGCCCTTAGATAAGACAAGACAGGATAAACAGGGCAGTGGTAGCCCACACCTTTAATCCCAGCATTAATTAGGGTAGCAGAGGTAGGTGGATCTCCGAGTTTGAGGCTAGCTAGTCTACAGCCTAGTCTACAGAGTAAGTTCCAGGACAGTCGGGGCTATACATAGAAAATGTTTCTAAGAAGAAACAGAGTGAAAAAACACAAAACGGGAGATGCCTAGAATGGCTGCACAGCCCAGGACCCTGGAAGAGTCAGCAAAGGCTGCCAAGAGCACAGCCAAGAAAGAGCACAGCCAGGCCAACAACTGGATTGCAGAGCTCTGGCCTCCACAGTCGGATCACCAGTAGGTAAAGAAAAAAATCCTGTTGGATTGGCCCAAAAACCAAATAAGGCCCAGTCTGCTCCTTTACAATTTAAGTGTATCTTAAAATACCTAATCAAAACTTAGCTAAAGCCGGGCGATGGTGGCGCACGCCTTTAATCCCAGCACTTGGGAGGCAGAGGCAGGCGGATTTCTGAGTTCGAGGCCAGCCTGGTCTACAAAGTGAGTTCCAGGACAGCCAGGGCTATACAGAGAAACCCTGTCTCGAAAAACCAAAATAAATAAATAAATAAATAAATGATTTTATTTATGTATATGAATATACTGTAACTGTCTTCAGACACACCAGAAGAAGGTATCACATCCCATTAAAGATGGTTGTGAGCCACCATGTAGTTGTTGGGAATTAAACTCATGACCTCTGGAAGAGCAGACAGTGCTCTTAACAGCTGAGCCATCTCTCCAGCCCTGGCCTTTTTTTTTTTAATTATCTTTTTAAAAAAGGATAAGAGCCTAGCATGGTGGTACATGTCTTTAATCCTAACACTCCATAGGGAGGGAGAACTGTATGAGTTCAGCCTGGTCTACATAGTGAATTCTAGGCCAACAAAGGCCACACACACACACACACACACATACAGTGAGCCTGTCTCAGACAGGAAGAAGGGAAGGGAATTGGCTGATGGCATACACCTGTGACTTCAGCATTTAGGAACTAGACAAGATCATTGAGTTCCTGGCCAGCCTGTGCTGTTAAGTGTCAAAGCTTTTTACCCTGCTTTTGTGTTGAGACTTCCTAAGCACCGAGATAAATGCATCACGTACCTGCATTACCTTCATGTCTTCCCCTTTCTCAGTGTCCCTACTTTATGCCAAAGCCACTGACATCTCTCAACTAGATGACTTTAACAACCACTCATGCTCCCTTCTAATCACACCTCTGAAGAGTTAAAGTACCCTCTGGCCCTGTACTCCAACCCACGTGGCCAGTAAGACAACAGACACCAACAGACACCACAGCAGTGGAACAGGGTCCTGTGCTTCCTGTCTTCACATGCCATCTGCCTGTTCTGTCACAACTGCAGTGCTGATGAGGTCTTGCTCCCATCTTATTAGATACAGTCTTATTCACATGGAAGGCTTTCTGCCTCTGTCTAGCTGACTTCTACTCACCCTACAGGTCTGATGAACATTCCTAATCTAATCCTCAAACCAGCTTTCCCAGGGTAGGAAACTCTTCAACATCCTGATTCTTTTAGTTCAGAAAGTTTGTCCCACTCCGTAGTATTATGTTCCATTTTTTCGACAAGGTGATACATATTCAGGTACCAGTTTCTGTCTCCTCTTCAGTCTACTCTTCACAAACTGGGTGCATCCCTTAAGTGCCAGCTACTCAAAAGCCCAAAATGGGAAAACTGAATGAACTCTCCTTCAAGACCAATCAGGGTAACATGAGACTGTCTCAAAAAGCTAAAAACAATGGGGCTAGAGAGACAGCTCGGCAGTGGAGAGCATGTTGGCTCCTGCAGAAGTCCAGCACCCACATCCATCCACAACTGTAATTCCAGAGAATCTAGTGTCCCCTTAAAACATGTGACCATGCACGCACATGGCACACAGAAAAATGAAGCCAAAAGACTCAGAAAATAAATCTTTTTTAAAAAAGGAAAAACCAAGCCGGGCGTGGTGGCGCACGCCTTTAATCCCAGCAGCACTCTGGAGGCAGAGGCAGGCAGATTTCTGAGTTCAAGGCCAGCCTGGTCTACAGAGTGAATTCCAAGACAGCCAGGGCTACACAGAGAAACCCTTTCTCTGTATAAACAAAACAAAACAAAATGCATAGCACAGAACTTGTTATCTCTCAGGAAACCAGTAACAAAGAATAATGTACAATGCAGATAATAAAGGACAATCATTTAAAATGTAAACACAATTTGGAACAAAGCAGTACTGACCTGGTATTTTCATTGTATTCAAAAATCTGAACCTTGGCCATTGAATTTGGACTGCTGTCATCACTTCCCACAGCGATCATGGGGGGATGAGCACGAGAGCTAGGAAGGAAGGCAAACACTTATGTAATACAATAAGCTGCTGGCTTAACAGGATTCAGACCTGGACTCAAGGAGACAGACAACCTACAAGTCAGCCTGATGTCCCCATCACATCTGGATGTTCACCACAGCCCTGCCACATGTTCGTGTGACGACCTCACACACTGTCCCTCATGACTGCTTCTCAAGAAGCGCTTCTTCTAAACAAGGGCATTCCAACAGTTAACATTGGGAAAAAAACTAAACTAAAGCTTTGTTACTAAAGCATCACATAATTAGAGCCACTAATCTAAACAGAAAACTTAGATAAACTATAAAGAGCTATGGTAATAACAAAAGGTATGGAGAGATTATTCTATGTAAACAACAGCTTCATGAAAGAGTATATCTATAATAAATATTCACATAACCTGGCTGCTAGTTAAATTTCAGAGTCAACTAGTGCTCACAGACAAAATATCTATCTATAACCATGTTAATATTTACAGAACCCAAACATTATAAATATTCATCGTGTATTTATAACAATGTAACAGAATTGAATAGAAAGATGTCTCAGCATGAAATAGAAGCAAAATAAGCTCATTCATTCTCTACATCTCTCTGCTCTCCCAGGTTATCAAGACAGAATGTCTCTGTGTAGCCCTGGCTGTCCTGGAACCCACATTGTAGACCAGGCTGGCTTCAAACTCAGAGATCCACCTGCCTCTGCCTCTCTGCTTCTGCTTCTGCCTCTGCCACTGCCACCAGAATACAGGGATTACATGCTTGCACCACCATCACATGGCTAATTTTCTCCTTTGTAAGAGAGGAATCATTGAGACTATATAGATGGCTACAAGGTTAAGAGCACTGGCTGCTTTTCCAGAAGACCTGGGTTTGATTCCCAGCACCCACATACATGGTGGTTCACAGTGGTCTAGAACTCCAATTCCAGAGAATCTAAAGCCCTCTCTGGCTTCCACAGACACTGGATGATGGTAAAGATATACGGGAGGCAGAGGCAGGTGGATTTCTGAGTTTGAGGCCAGCCTGGTCTACAAAGTGAGTTCCAGGACAGCCAGAGATATACAGAGAAACCCTGTCTCAAAAAAACAAAACAAGAGCCGGGCGTGGCGGCGCACGCCTTTAATCCCAGTACTCAGGAGGCAGAGGCAGGCGGATTTCTGAGTTCGAGGCCAGCCTGGTCTACAAAGTGAGTTCCAGGACAGCCAGGGCTATACAGAGAAACCCTGTTTCGAAAAACCAAAACAAAAACAAAAACAAAAAAAACCAAACCAAAACAAAACAAACAACAAAAAATAAAAAATAAAAAAAGATTTACAAACAGGAGAAATACCAATATATATAAAATAAAAATTCTTTAAGTTTTTAAAAATTTAAGAGAGGAGTCATATAATCTAAGAACTAATAAATCACTAAGTACAGATAAATTTAAAACTTCAGTTACCAACATAACTATAAAGATTGCCACAAATAAAATATATGCTAGTCATACTCAGTTATCAGTGCATATAAACAGTTTAAATCTAAGAGAGCAAGAACAATCATCTAAGTATGTAGCAGTAGCTACCAGAATTAAAAACTAGAATATAAGCAACTGACAGCATTTCCTTTCAGAAAAAGAGAACTTTTCGTTTTTGGTTTCTACTCTTCTAGATATTTGTACATTTTCTTACCAGGTGATTAAAATAAACAAAATAAAAAGCAAACATGGGGGGGCCGATGGCTCAGCAGTTTGGTTAAGAGCACTAACTGCTCTTCTGAAGGTCCTGAGTTCAAATCCCAGCAACCACATGGTGGCTCACAGCCATCCTTAATGATATCTGATGCCCTCTTCTAGTGTGTCTGAAGATAGCTACAGCGTACTTAGATTTAATAATGAATAAATCTTTAAAAAAAAAAAAAAAAGCAAATATGGGAGCTGAAAAGATGTCTCAGCAGTTAAGGTCATTTATTGCTCCTCCAGAGGACCCAGTTTCAATTCCAAAGACCCAGATGGTGACTCACAACAGTCTATAACTCCAGTTCCAGGAATCCAATACCCACTTCATGCCTCCAAGGACACCAGACACATATGTGTTTCACAAACACACATAAAATAAGTAATAGCTTTGTTTAAAATATTGTGAAAGCAACCATTGCGTAGTCATACAGTCAAACTCAATGTGGAGCATTAAACAGGAATAACAAAGAGACAGACACGATGACCAACATTCAGGAGGGTGAAGCAGGTAAGTTCAACCCCAGAGCTGGCTGGTTACACAGCAAGTTCTATACGATCATAGTCAATAAGGTAAGGGTCTTTTCAATTAGTTCATTAATTAACTGATTAAGGGATTCACTAATTGGAAGCTTTAAAATGTGAAGAAATGATCACAAAGTATTTTTCTGTGAGAAAAAGATCCTTGAGGAAAATGTATGAGTTCTATACATGACTGAGTATAGTATGTCTTCTTGGGTTGGTATGTATCTGGTTATTTGCACAGATCTGTCTCTTAAAAATATTCTAATCGGCCATGGTGGCGCACGCCTTTAATCCCAGCACTCGGGAGGCAGAGGCAGGTAGATTTCTGAGTTCGAGGCCAGCCTGATCTACAGAGTGAGTTCCAGGACAGCCAGAGCTATACAGATACACAGAGAAACCCTGTCTTGAAAAAAAAAAATTCTAATTTATTTTTATATACATAGAAAATTTTTTAGAACTTCTCACCAAACTGTTGATAAGGAATGAGTTCCTCCATTTTATGGAGATAGGAAAGTGGAAACTGTCTTCTGGATAATATTATCTAATTACAAAAAGCATCTGAAAAAATTAAACCAGTAAATTCTTGGCTTGAAAAATCACCTGCCTGCTTTAGAAGAATTTGCAGAAGTTTGATGTGAGCTTACCTGGAAGGGTTCCAAGAAATACAGCTGCAGCACAGCTTACATGAGATCTCGTGCTGGAGAGACCACTGGCTGAGATTCATCACATCAGGGGCCTCGTATATTCTTACTATACCATCTGCTGAACAGGTTGCTAACATCAGACCCATATGTTTGGGAGCAAATTTCACATCAGTAACAGATGTTCTGCTGTCCACTAGAGTTGTCCTCTTCACCTGGAAGAAAAAAAAATACAATTTAAACAATACATGAAAAGAACTGTGATGGATCTGAAGAGCCAGTGTGCTACATTCACAGGCAACTCTGCCACTCATTAGGTTTTCATTCTTGCATCAGAAACGTAAAGCCACTCTTAGTCTCTATTTCCAGTGAAGCACTTTGCATATATAATCTCTAAATAAATTAATAAAAACTTATGCCTTTAAGAGAGAAGAAAGGGGGCTGGTGATATGGCTCAGCGGTTAAGAGCACCGACTGCTCTTCTGAAGGTCCTGAGTTTAAATCCCAGCAACCACATGTTGGCTTACAACCATCCATAATGAGATCTGATGCCCTCTTCTGATGCATCTGAAGACAGCAACAGTAAACTTACATATAACAATAAAAAAATATTTAAAAGAGAGAGAGAGAGAGAGAGAGAGAAATTCTGCCTTTAGAAAGCATTATATATTATGTTAGTAATTTCACTAAACATCACCACCAAACCAGAAATGTTAGCACTTTTATACATAACCCTGTCATACAAAGCATGCTGCAAGCAGTAAATCAAACAAAATTGACTCCTTCAACAGTAAATGTAAGGATTGTGACCCCTGCGGCATTAGTAAAGGAAGGGACTGCATACAGCACGCCTGCAGACTAGACACCCTTACGAAAGAAGCAGAAAAGAGTAAGTTCTCACTGCACACATCCTCTTACAGTTTTGAATTTTATATTGTGTGTGTTTACTAAGAAAAATAAATTGGGGCTGGTGAGATGGCTCAAATCCCAGCAACCACATGGTGACTTACAACCACCCGTAATGAGATCTGACGCCCTCCTCTGGTGCGTCTGAAGTCAGCTACAGTGTAATTATGAAGAATAATAAGAAATGAATGCTTGGACTGGAGAGACCAACCGGAGCAAGCGGGGCTGTCCGGAGTGAGCGAGGCTGAACGGGGACAGCTGGAGCGAGCTGGGACGGCTGGAGCGAGAGGGGTTGAACAGAACAAGAAAAATAAATAAATAAATAAATAAAATGTAAAAGAGCACTGACTGCTCTTCCAGAGGTCCTGAGTTCAATTTCCAGCAACCAGATTGGCTCATAACCATCTGTAATAAGATCCAATGCCCTCTTCTGGTGTGTCTGAAGACAGCAACAGTGTAGGAACATACGTAAAATAAATTTTAAAAATAAAAAAAAAAAAAGAAAAAGAAATTGATTAATCTCAGCACGTGGGAGGTAGAGGCTGGCGGATTTCTGAGTTTGAGGCCAGCCTGGTCTACAGAGTGAGTTCCAGGACAGCCAGGGCTACACAGAGAAACCCTGCCTCGAAAAAAACAAAAACAAAAACAAAAAAGAAAGAAAAGAAAAAGAAATTGAAAGGAAAATAAAACACTTCATACGATAAGCTTCAGTGAAAGTGGTAGAAAGTCTTATAATCTAGTTTAATTCTCTACTTTGAGAGTCGAGGAACAGGAGCAGCACACAGGTAACAATCACCTGAGGTAGAGCTTAAAGTAGATGCAGGGAGGGGAAGCTTGGAACAGTGCAGCTCCGTGATCAATAGTATATGAAGCCTTGGGCATAATCCCAGACATCACAAAAGGACTACAATTCAGAAGCCTAAAACAAAATCATATAAAATACAAAAATACACAAAATCTGGTGCAAAGAAAAACCCTCTGGGTTCCCCATTGGAACAAGGAAAAGCCTGGGCACCAGTGCGAGCCAAACTCAAGTGAAACAAACAGGAGAGAATATGGAAAGAAGAGCAAGGAGCTAATCTCACCCAGTGACTCTGTCCTCGAAGTTTATCGTTTGATTCTCCCACTATTTCTTCCCATACAGCTGCTGTTCGGTCAAAAGAACAGGAAGCCAAAACTTGTCCAAATTCAGGATGAGCCCACGTCACACGCCATACAGATCCACTATGTGTCTGTTTAAAAAGCAAAACTGATTTTACTCACTTCAAACATACCATTTTACTTGGAAAATAATAGAACACAAGTAGTTTTACTTCAGTAAGACAAGAAAGACACATGTAACATTTAAATAAAAAGTTAATTTCTTTTTTTTTTTTTTTTTTGGTTTTTCGAGACAGGGTTTCTCCGTGTAGCCCTGGCTGTCCTGGAACTCACTGTGTAGACCAGGCTGGCCTGGAACTCAGAAATCCACCTGCCTCTGCCTCCCAAGTGCTGGGATTAAAGGCGTGTGCTACCACACCCGGCAAAAAGTTAATTTGTAAAAACCTAGAACTTAGCCAGGTGTGGTGGCGCATGCCTTTAATCCTAGCACTGCAGAGGCAGGCGGATTTCTGAGTTCGAGGCCAGCCTGGTCTACAGAGTGAGTTCCAGGACAGCCAGAGCTACACAGAGAAACACTGTCTCGAAGAAGAAAAAAAAAAAAAAAAAACCTAGAACTTTTGGAAGATATTTAGGATAGTGGACTTCTGGAGTTGTACTTATTATTATTTATTCTTTTCTTATGTATGAGTGTTCTGTCCACACATACACCTATATGCCAGAAGACAGCATCAAATCCCTTTGTAGATGGCATGTGCCATCATGTGGTTGCTGGGAATCCAACTCCAGACCTCTGGACAGTCAAGTCTTCTTAATTGCGGAGCTATCTCATCATCCCCTAGAGTTGGTATTCTTTTTACATTAATTTTTACCTCATTTTGAATAAGACCTGCTCTTCCAGAGGTCCTCAGTAAAATCCCAGCATTCACACAGTGGTTTACAACCATCTGTAATAGGATTCAATGTTCTCTTCTGCTGTGTCTCAAAATAGCTACATGTACTTACATATAATAAATAAATTAATCTTTAAAAAAAAAATTGTTGTTAGGCAGTGGTGGCACACGCCTTTAATCCCAGCACTTGGGAGGCAGAGGCAGGTGGATTTCTGAGTTCAAGGCCAGTCTGGTCTACAGAGTGAGTTCCAGGACAACTAGGCCTACACAGAGAAACCCTGTCTTGAAAAAGAAAAAAAAGAAAAAAAGAATTGTTTGAGACCTGTAACTTCTACAAGACAACAATATCACAACAAAAAGCAAACCACTCACTTCTCATCTGTTTATCTAATCTTCTAGGCTCCACCTTCGATTCTGACTTTAAAAAGCTATCAACTGGGCTGGAGAGATGGCTCAGTGGTTAAGAGCACCGCCTGCTCTCTGCTATTACGAAGGTCCTATGTTCAAATCCCAGCAACCACACGTGCCTCACAACCATCTGTAATGAGATCTGATGCCCTCTCCTAGGGTGTCTGAAGACAGCAACAGTGAATTTACATACAATAAGTTAAAAAAAAAGTATCAACTAAAAGACACAGTGTGCTATATATTTGGTTAGCCAAGTGTTAGATTCTTTTTTTTTTTTTTTTTTTTTGGGGGGGGGGGGGGGGGGGGGAAGGTTTCTCTGTATAGCCCTGGCTGTCCTGGAACTCACTTTGTAGACCAGGCTGGCCTCGAACTCAGAAATCCGCCTGCCTCTGCCTACCGAGTGCTGGGATTAAAGCTGTGCACTACCACGCCTGGCTAGATTCTTTTTTTTTTTTTTAAGATTTATTATTTATTTATTATATGTAAGTACACTGTAACTGTTTTCAGACACCCCAGAAGAGGGCGCCAGATCTCGTTACGGATGGCTGTGAGCCACCATGTGGATGCTGGGATTTGAACTTATCACCTTCGGAAGAGCAGTCGGGTACTCTTACCCGCTGAGCCATCTCACCAGCCCCTAGATTCTTATTTTAATTCAAGAATGAGGTCTGCACAAAGTTGTCACAATTTTTAAATTTTTCAATAATCAGGCATGGTGGCATATGCCTTTTATCTAGGCAGGTGCATCTCTTTGAAGCAGGTACATCTCTGTGAACAAGGCCAGCCTTGTCTGCACAGCAAGTACTAGACCAATCAGGGCTAAAAAGCAAGATCGTTTCTCAAAAATTAAATTACGTAGCCAGGTATGGTGGCAAGTGCTTGTACTCTTAGCAGATGGAAGGCAGATACATAAACAATGTCACAAACCTAAGGACAGCTTGCTTGATTTAAACTGCAAGCTCCAGGCTATCTCAAGCAAACAGTAACAAACTTTTAAATCAGGATCCGTTAATCAACACAGAATATTTACTGGATGTTTCTAAATAGCCTTTCAAGTCATAGGACAGTACTAAAATGTGAGACAGGGGCTTCCTTTGCACATGGCATGATGATATACACAATAGGGAAACTGAGGCAAAACTACTACTGCAAGTTCAGAATAGCCTGGGCTACAGAGCAAGACCCTGTCTCAAAGAAACAAACTGGAGGAGGTCTGTGGAATAGCTCAGTCAGTAAAATGTTTGCCAGGCAAGCATGACTTTCTATTTTTGATACAGAGTTGCAAAATGTGTGGGGACTTTAACCCATCTATTCCTACCATAGACCCAAAGAAAAAGTTGATTAATTAGCCTAACCTATCATTTACTGAAAGTGTGTGTTAATTAATTTAGAATTAGAATTTAAATTAAAATTTAATTAATTCTAGTATTTTGCTATAATGGCTTATAGCACAAACATTTCTCTTTTTTACTTTTTTTTAAGATTTATGTATTTATTTCATGCACATGAGTACACTGTAGCTGTCTTCAGACACCCAAGAAGAGGGCATTACAGATGGTTGTGAGCCACCATGTGCTTGCTGGGAATTGAACTCAGGACCTCAGGAAGAGCAGCCAGTGCTCTTAATCGCTGAGCCATCTCTCCAGCCCCCGAACAAAAACATGTTTTACATTGAAAACCTAGAAGTAATTCCAATGTCCATTAGCAGATGAATCAATAAATAAAATGTGGCTGATACTATTCTGGCAATGTGGTAATAACACATTATATAAAAAACCAAACACACTGAGTATTTAATTTAATACATGTTTTTAATGCCAGCACTTGAGAGACAGAGGCAGGTGGATATCTATGAGTCTGAGACCAACCTGGTCTGGGATAAGTTCTAGGACAGCCAGGGCTATACAGTAAGAACCTTTCTCAAAAAAAAAGATAGAGCAGGGGCTGGCTTCTGACGCCCTCTTCTGGATCGTCTGAAGTCAGCTACAAGTGTGTTTATTTAAAATAAATAAATGTTTAGGCCTGAGCGAGGCGGGCCAACTGGAGCAAGCGGGGTTGACCAGAACAAGCAGAGGTCCTAAATTCAATTCCCAACAACCAAATGAAGGCACAACTATCTGTACAGCTATAATGTGTACTCATATACAAAAAATAAATAAATATTTAAAAAAAGAAAAAAGAGAAAAGATGAAGAAATACATAAAACGCAACATGGATGAAACTAAAAACTACACTACTGGAAACTGGCCAGGTACAAAGGACTGTATGTATGGTATTACAGTGTTGTGTGTCTCTTCCTAGGGGTATCCAATAGAATTCTATCCAATGCATTCTATCCAAGTCTAGCTGAGCAGACCAGAGACTCTGCTTGGGTTACTTACAGGAGTATGAGAGTGGGTTAACACAGAAAGATAACTATCACCAGGTCCATCAGCCTGGCTGACTACCTTCAGTCAACCTCCTACCTTGTCTATATAGGAACACCCAAGACCACAGTCAGCTTCAAAGGAGGGTCTGCTGACTCTTCCCCATCTCTTTCTAAGAAAGAATATTAACAGCTCTACAGCCTTCTGTATTAGCATGGAGTCAGCCATCACTGTGCTGTCTACTCATTCCCTTACTGTGACTACAAGGCCAGGGTATTCTGGGAGTCACCAAGGCAACTCGGCTTTGTGACGGCAATAGTCATGTGAGGCCAGAAGAAAATAGCACTGCTACAAACTATGGTCACATAACAAATACTCAGAAACTGCTTTTCCTAAAAATTATGGATTCCGGGGCTGGAGAGATGGCTCAGCGGTTTAAGAGCACTGACTGTTCTTCCAGAGGTCTTGAGTTCAAATCCCAGCAATCACATGGTGGCTCACAACCATCCGTAATAATATCTAATGCCCTCTTCTGGTGTGTCTAAAGACAGCTAAGGTGTACTCATATATAATAAATAAATAAATCTTTAAAAACAAAAAAATTAATTAAAAAAATTATGGATTCCTCAGAGGTCCACAAGGTAACTGAAGAGAGGATGGAAAAACTGGCATCTCTGCCTTCGTCTGAATAGGTCAAGCTCTTGTTGCTCTACACAGGCATGCTAAGTCACTGAAAGGAGTATCTGTCTAGCCCATCTGATCCCCCTGTCAAGGCTGAAGCCATTGAAAGAGATCTGTCCTCAGTGAACCTGTGTCATGTTTGGTTATGAAAAGTACCATCCATTACAGGACAGACCACCCCACACCCCTTTAAGGCAATCAATTATCAGTAAGTATAAGGCAGAAGTAAACATCCTGTGAGGACCAGACTGAGGAAGAAACAGATTGATCTTCAAGCAATGACAGTCATGGGGTCTCTTTAGACCAATTTTTGAAACTAGAGATAATGATTTAAATCTAAAACTCATGTTAGTACCTGAAAGTCACCATCTGCAAGACTAGTATTAGAGCAATAGTGGCAAACCTACTGTGGAAGAAACCAACCACTTTCTGACTGACTCAACACTGCTAAGATGGCCAAGAACCTGCACCTAGGTAGGTCACTTACAGCTACGATTCTGACAAAGGATCTTAACACTAAAGTAACTCCTAATGACAGACTGCTATGCCCATAGATCAGAGCCTTGCTCAACCCTCAGAGAAGCTGCTTCTTGCAGTAGATGGGAATTACCAGAAACCCACAACTGGACAATGTGCACCCACAACAGACTTTGGAGACTCAGTCCTACATGGGATGTTTTCATCAAAGCCTCCCTTCAAGGCTAAGGCTCTATACTGAAGAGTAGGCAGGAAGATTTGAACAGCCAGAAGTGATAGACAACACCAAGCAAACAGTGACTTCTAGCACAACAGAAGCAATGCACATACAAACTCAGACACTAAGGAACATACAGGGGTTCGAGTCAGAAGGATCCCAGGGCTGAGAGAGAGACCTGGACACAGCGTCCCACTCCTAAACAAGACGCTGTCTATATATGATACCTGTTAACAAAGGAAAAATCCGTTTTCGTTAGTGGAGTCTCACTGTGGGTATCAACCACACCTCAGGCAGGCCCCAAGAACAGGAGCCGCTGGCCAACACAAAGACCTCCATCAACAGTTTATAAAGTTTTTGCTTTCTTTTGGCTTTTTTTTTCTTTTGTCTTATAGTCTTTTGCTTGTTTTAATTTTCATTTTTGTGGTTTTTGTAGGGGAGGTTTTATGGATTTTTTTGTTTTTGTTTGAGAAAGAACATAAAGTTGGGTGGGCAGTAAGAGGAAGGGAAAAAACATGAAATATGCTAAAACCCTAGAGGTAGTTATTGCAGAATGATACAAAAATACTATTTTTCCACTCTATGTTTTTGTTTTGAGACAGGGTCTCACTCTGTATCCAAGCTGGCCTCTAACTCATGGCTATCTCCTGCCTCAGCCTCCCAAGGCACTGAGATTCCATACCTGGCCAGACCTACAAGTAGTTTTATTATCAAATTTACTATTACTTTAATAACAAAACAATAATTTAAGAAACAGGAACTATATTTCCAGGAAAAGAACATTGTGTCAGGTTTATCTTATTCTCAAAGCTGAACACCAAATCATTAATACTAAAATAGCAAACATTTCAATTTTCTCAAACCACGTAAAAATAAACACTAACCTTCCAGCTAGCCGTACAATGCCAGTCTCCGCTCTCGCTCTTATCCCACACCTGTAAGAAAACAAAGGCACCTGAGTGTGGACACAAGGGACCCTCAGTTCCACAAAGGAGCTCGGCCTCAGGCTGACAGTCACTGAAAACCGAGCAGCACTGAAGGCGGGCTCAGACAAAAGCAGCCATGCTCCCTCCCCACTTCTTCCTCCTGCCACCCCTTCCTCCCAGCCCTGGTACTGCCATTAGGGGCTAGTGGTGTACTGGAGACTAAGCCCAAAATCTCATGCAGTACCAATTATGCTCTACTAAGGAACCCTGACTAATGAAAACACTGTTCCTAACAGTTTAGGTTCCTGTATCAGGTGGAACATTTTCACAAACCAATCAATATATAATTTTTTTGTTTGGTTGGTTGGTTTTTTTGTTTTTTTGTTTTTTCGAGTCAGGGTTTCTCTGTATAGCCCTGGCTGTCCTGGAACTCACTTTGTAGACCAGGCTGGCCTTGAACTCAGAAATCCACCTGCCTCTGCCTCCAGAGTGCTGGGATTAAAGGCATGTACCACCACGCCCAATATATAATTTTTTAGTGTGTATTTCTGTTTAAAAACACCTGATTTGACATAAACTAATACCTAACTAACAGCCTGTACTCCTGCCTGAAGGGCACGTATCTGACACATTTTCTAAGCCACACCACACCTTGCTTGTGCTTCTGAACAATAGAAAGCATTTCAGTACTGCCCCTGGAAACCATTTTTAGCCTTTGAGCTCACCAACAGAAAGGATAAAAAAATAAATGCACAGCTCTTACCTAACTCTTACGCTCTTGCCTCTTTCTTGCTCCCTTACTCCCAATTCCCTTCACCACTCTCTCAACGTGGCCATGGCCGGTCCCCATTTTTCTACTCTCTCCTTCTTTCTGCCTTTCTCTGCCTCTATTACCCTCTAAACTCCCCTCCCCATGCCCTGAATAAACTCTATTCTATACTATAAGTAAATAAATAAATAAGCAAATAAACAAACAAACAAACTGCAGCACTAAGTGGATTGTGAAAAAAGAATTTGCAGCCAGGCGTGGTGGCGCACACATTTAATCCCAGCACTCCGTAGGCAGAGGCAGGTGGATTTCTGAGTTCCAGGCCAGCCTGGTCTACAAAGTGAGTTCCAGGACAGCCAGGGCTACACAGAGAAACCCTGTCTCGAAAAACAACAACAAAAAAGAATTTGCTTACAACATAAACCAAATACAAAGGAAATCATCCTCTTCCATCTAAGCCAAGAAAATGTAACCAGGAGACTTATGGAGATGGGAAAGGAAGCGATTGAATACAGTGTCAATTTAGAAGTGAAAATATTCTTCAGATACACTGCACCCCACATTTCTCTAACTGATTGCAAAAGCACACTGGGGCCAAGCTTGATGGCATAACCTTTAATCCTAACTTCTGGGAGGCAGAAGCAGATGGATCTCTAAATAAGTTCCAAGCCAGCCTGGACTGTGAGTTCCAGACCAGATTGGGACAGAGGGTGGGGGGCATACAGTGGCTATTCACTTTGAGGTAACAAATTTTAATGAGGTAAAATAAAATAAAATAAAATAGCAGCAACCAGTGCTTGATAGATGTCTCAGCATATAAGAGCACTGAGTGTTCTTCTACCAGGACCCAGGTTCAATTCTCAGCACGCTACACCCTCTTCTGACCTCTGGAGGCACTGGAGGGACAGATACATGTGCAAACATTCATCCATTCACACAAAATAATAAAATTAAACAAGATAACATTGATCAGTGGTATGTAAAACAAAACTAAAGTAAAATATTCAATAAAAACATCAAGAAAATCATAGACTATAAAAAAGTTCTAATTTAATCTATCAAAAATGTATTAAGAACTGGTAATTGCTAAGAAAATGTAACTATTGGGAGAAAAAGTAATTCATCATGAAAGGCTTACAGACACACACACACACACACACACATGCGCGCGCGCGCGCACACAGACATTCAATGAAGAGGTTAGAAAGATGGCTCAGCAATTAAGAAAAAACACTTACTGCTCTTGTAGTGGACCCTGGTTCAGTTCTCAGCATCCACATGTGGCTCACAACTGCCTGAATCTCCAAGGGATCAGGGTTACTCCTGACCTCATACAGGCACACATACATGCACATATACAAATAATGAACCTTATAAAGTCAGCACTGGCATTCAACTATCCCAGAATGAACTTGACAAAATTCTGTTTGTTTTGTTTTGTTTGTTTCACTATTTAGTCCTGGCTGTCCTGGAACTCACTCTGTTAACCAAGCTGGCCTCTACCTCTTGAGTTCTGGGATTAAAGTCATACACCACCACCTCCCGGGCTTTTGTTTTTAAGACAGGGTCTCTCTACATAGTGCTGTCCTGGAACCCACTATGTAGACCACACTGGCCTGGAACTAATCCAACTACCCTGGCCTCCCAGGAGCTGGGATTAAAGGCGTGTGCTACCAAATCCAGCTTGATGACATTCTTTAAAAGACAGTAAAAACATTCAAAGAATGGAGAAGATTGGTAAATACAGTGAGTGTTCAGTTAGCAAGGAGCTTACTAGTTACTTTTTTTTTTTTTGGTTTTTCGAGACAAGGTTTCTCTGTATAGCCCTAGCTGTCCTGGAACTCACTTTGTAGACCAGGCTGGCCTCGAACTCAGAAATTCTCCTGCCTCTGCCTCCCGAGTGCTGGGATTAAAGGCGTGTGCTACCACGCCCGGCTACTAGTTACTTTTTTGAAAAAAAAAAAAAAAATTTACATGTGTAAATGTGTGTGTGCATGCTGAGTGAAGATCCCAGAGAAGCAGAAGGTAGCACTGGTGCACCGGATCTCCTAGAGCTGCAGTCACAGATGGTTGTGAGCTGCAGACTATCAGTGCTGAGAGCCAAGCTTAGTTCATCTTAAGAGGATACTCACTCTTAATCATGGAGCTATCTCTCCAGCCCCACAGTAACTTTTTCTAAAAAAAAAGTCTATCATTTGCACAGATTTTTTTTTTAAGTGTGTATAAACGCAAACCTCTTGAGTAAGATAAAGTACTCTAGCCAGGAGTAGTGGCCCACACCTTTAATCCCAGCACTTGGGAGGCAGAGGCAGGTAGACCTCTGAGTTCCAGGACAGTCTGTTCCACACAGGGAGTTCCAAGACAGCCTGAGCTAAGATGTAGTGTCAAAAAAGAAAAATGAAAGAAAAGAAAATGTACTCTGGACATCCTGACTGCCCTTAATCCAAACACCAACTATCTGGAACTCTCCCACAAGTCCAGAGACAAGTATACATGACTGGACCTGACTGTGCTCCTGAAGGCACAGCTCCAGCCCAGCTGCCTGCACTTTTTAACTCTCTCTCATGAGCTTTGAGGAACTCTGGATGACTGTCAACCGTTTCCACCAAGCAATTCCACCTAGCAACCTAGCAGGGACTGCTGTAACAGGTGCTAAAAGGTTGAAGGCTGTGAGTGGCTCAAAGACCACTTTCTCTGGTTCTCTAAGCAGGCTGCTAAGGCTCACTAAGTCAGAGTCAGCTGTAGGTCATCTCTCCTAGTGTGATATAAGCCTCATAAAAGGCTTCGAGAGCGGTCTTTTTCTTGCCTACTTTCAATAGCATGATCAGAAGTGGTTACACAAAATCACCTGCAGAGATGCCAGAGGGGTGACTACAGAGAAGCAGCAGAGATGAGCACTCCTGCAACCAAGCTGTGAAAGCCACAGGCAGTTTGTTAGCCTGACAGCTAAAGTAGCCCCTTCACTGGCTGTCTGTGCACGGAAGCAAGCATCGAAATGCAGAATTACGTTCTCTCCCAATATCGCTGTATTACCTTAAAAATACCATTCCTAAAGGCTATAACTTGATGTCTGCTACCTAAATCTGCTGCACTCGTTGGCCAACAAAGGAGCCAGGCTCGGTTCTCCCAACAAGATGAATCACAATCTTACACTCCCTCTTCTGACCCGCAGACACACCAGGGAGTGCACCTTCATAAGCGCAGACAGAACACTCACACGAATAAGTCTTTAAAATTGTGGGGTTGGGGGAGTGGAGTCGTTCCTGGTGGCGCACATCTTTAATCACATTACTCTCGGCAGAGGCAGGCAGATCATTTGGGGATACAGAACTGAGACCCTGTTTCCAAAAAATACATCGTAGCACGTTCAACGGACACTAGTGATAACCATCTTCAGAGACCACTTGAACAAGAATTAAAACCTGGTGTTCAGCTATTTGGGCGTTGTGAAGGAGTTCAGATAACCCCAGACTGGAAGACTACAGCCAGGTCTAGAGACTAAGAAAATCTCAGAAAACGTGGTTGTGTGTGTGTGTGTGTGTGTGTGTGTGTGTGTGTGTGTGTGAGAGAGAGAGAGAGAGAGAGAGAGAGAGAGAGAGAGAGACACTCTGGCTTGTATTATCCCTTCAGGGCATCCCATGTGTCCTGGGCAAAGGAACACAGGCGAGGCCCACAGAAATGAAACACAACAGCGCCATAGGAAAAAGAAGCCCAAAGTCAGCACAGCCGCGGCCCACGCCGCAGGCCAGGCACGCGCGTGCGCTTAGCGAGCGCCCGGAGGCCGCGAGCCGCCCCGCGCAGGCGCGGTAGGAAGACGCCGTGAGAGCGCGGACGGCCGTGACCCCACAATCCGCCCGCCAGGAGGGCTCTCGCCGCTTCCGGCGTGGCGGCGACGGCGGCTGCGGGTCGCGCGCGCCTCGGTCCGGGCTAATCCCATCTGCGCCGCCTCCCTCCCCTCCGGGCCGGGTCCCGGGCTGCGCCGCGCGCACCTTGACGCTCTGATCGCTGGAGCAGGTGGCCATCCGGCGCCCGTGGAAATCGAAAGACACATCGTGGATGAGGTCCTTGTGGTCCGCCGCGATGCTGCGCGCCACAAACATGGCCGCCGCCGTCTGCCGGGCCCGCCTCCGAGAGGGCGGCGGTGCGGCCCGCAGCCCCCGGACCGCCGCGGAGGCACGTACGGTACGTCGGCCCTTGCCTGCCCGCCCGCGTCCGCCCCGGCGCGCCACGCCCCGAGGGACACGCCCTGCGCAGGCGGAGCCTGCGTCCTGACCTCGCCGCAGCCGCGGACGAAGCTCGGAGACAGGGGAGGATGGAAAAGGGAAAGCGCCTTCCGGGGTCAGCCTCGGGGTGTGCGCCTCCGAAAACACGTGATCCGTACACCGAGCGAGTAGAGACGTCCCGCAACCGATTTGAGTGGGAAGCTCTACCGCTTAACTAGAGCTTCTTAGGAATGATGAAGCTGCCCAAAGTTGTGGCTTAGGGAGTCCCGCTCAGCGAGCGCCAAGTCCGCCAGAAGGATGAAAATGATGAGGAGTGAAGGACCTCAAGCAGCGATCAGTGCTGAAAGATGGCACAAGTACAGCAGGCTCAAGGGTGTCAACAAAACCAGAATGAGGAAAAAGAAGTTCTAGAAAGTAACCTGGGGTGATGGCAAGAACCAAAAAGATGTCCAATACTTACTTGCATGGAGCCAGTCTTTAATGGAGAAGTAAGTAAAACAAACAAAAATAGCCTGCAGAGAGAAACATGTGAAGGAAAGTGCTCAAATCAGGAGAGTCAGTCAAACTCGGGAAGTGGTGGAACATTCATTCTACGAGGGTTTTAGGTGAAAGGTCTCTCTAACTCCCACAGGATCAAACTCTCCACTTTGGCTCCATGAGCACTTGGTGCACAGACATATAGATGAAACATGCATACACATAAAAATAAGGATGGGAATCGTTTTCAAAAGCAGACTTTAAAGGGTCTCAAAATAACTGGTCCCACTTGTTCCCTGATGGAATTGTACAGAGACCTGCAGAGACTGATAATGAAATGACCTTACCAGTCTTGAGTTTTCCTTACTCTTCTTTATATTAATAAGATCTGCGGCATGGCTTGAATGACTCACCACCTTTCCACCTCCAGAGAATCTGAAACATCTGGATACATTGAGGATCTACACTCTTCCTTCACACAACAGATACACATACACACAGAGACATAAATAAAAGTAATCCTTTTTGAGATTTTATTCCTATTTTAGAGGTAGACCTCAAGTCCATCAGCTGTGCGTAAACTAATAATTTCATTAATTTCCAGAAACAAAAACAGTATATAAAAGTACAATTAAGGAGCCGGGCGTGGTGGCGCATGCCTTTAATTCCAGCACTCCGGAGGCAGAGGCAGGCGGATTTCTGAGTTCAAGGCCAGGCTGGTCTACAAAGTGAGTGCCAGGACAGCCAGGGCTACACAGAGAAACCCTGTCTCGAAAAAAACAAACAAAAAAAGAGTACAATTAAGTCTGTACTTTTTAAAAATTTATGAAAGCTGTTTATCATTTTTTAGAGATTTATTTATTTTTGTGTGTAAAAGTGGCTTGCCGCCGGGCGTGGTGGCGCACGCCTTTAATCCCAGCACTTGGGAGGCAGAGGCAGGCGGATTTCTGAGTTCGAGGCCAGCCTGGTCTACAAAGTGAGTTCCAGGACAGCCAGGGCTATACAGAGAAACCCTGTCTCGAAAAAAAACCAAAAAAAAAAAAGAAAAAAGAAAAAAAAGTGGCTTGCCTGCATGTTTGTAGTATAGCATGTATATGCAGTACCTGTAGAGGCTAGAAGAGAATGTTGAATTCCCTAGAACTGGAGTTATACATGGTCATGAGCTGCCTGGTGGGTACTGGGAGCCCAACCCAGGCCCTCTGCAAAAGCACCCAGTACAGCATCCTTGACTGCTGGGCCATTGCTCCAGCTCCTGAAAGCTAAGTTTAAAGACAGTAAACATTTACTGAAAGTAGAATATGGAATAGAAGGAATAGAATTTTTAGAAAATCAGCCCCGCCGGGTGTGGTGGCGCACGCCTTTAATCCCAGCACTTGGGAGGCAGAGGCAGGCAGATTTCTGAGTTCGAGGCCAGCCTGGTCTACAAAGTGAGTTCCAGGACAGCCAAGGCTATACAGAGAAAAAGCCAAGGCTATACAGTCTCGGAAAAACCAAAAAAAGAAAAGAAAAGAAAAAATCAGACCCGCTGGGCAGAGGAAGTACTCTTCTTTAATCCCAGCACTCATAAGGCTGAGGCAGGAGATCTCTGTGAGTTCAAGGCCAGGCTGGTCTACAGAGTGAATTCCAGGGCTACACGGAGAAACCCTTTCTCGAGAAAGAAAAAGAAAGAAAAAGCAGTCATAAGTTTTTAAAGCACAGGAAGGCACATGCATTATTGTTAGAGTCAGTGAACTTACACTGAGACCATAAACAACAGCATCCTAGTCTGTAATTGACATTAGGGCTCATCCTTGGCATATATTCTATAGGTTTGACAAACAGAAAATGGCTTGTACCCATCATTGCAAAATCATACAGAACAGTTTGTCCTAAAAATCCTATTCTAGGGAGGCAGAGGCAGGTGGATTTCTGAGTTCAAGGCCAGCCTGGTCTATATCTACAAAGTGAGTTCCAGGACAGCCAGGGCTATACAGAGAAACCCTGTCTCAAAAAAACAAAAAACAAAAAAAAGCTTTTAAAAAAGGGCTGGTGAGATGGCTCAGCGGGTAAGAGCACCCGACTGCTCTTCCAAAGGTGATGAGTTCAAATCCCAGCAACCACATGGTGGCTTACAACCACCCATAATGAGATCTAACACCCTCCTCTGGTATGTCTGAAGTCAGCTATAGTGTACTTATGAATAATAATAAGTGAATCCTTGGACCGGAGAGAGCAGGAACTGAGCAAGTGGGACCGACCAGAGCAAGCGGGACCGACCAGAACAAGCGGGACCGACCAGAACAAGCAGGGCTGACCTGAGCGAGCGGGGCCTGCCGGAGCGAGCAGGGCAGACCGGAGCGAGCAGCGTTGACCGGAACGAGGAGTTAAAAAAAAAAAAAGGGCTGGTGAGATGGCTCAGCGGGTAAGAGCACCCGACTGCTCTTCCAAAGGTGATAAGTTCAAATCCCAGCATCCACATGGTGGCTCACAACCATCCGTAACGAGATCTGGCGCCCTCTTCTGGAGTGTCTGAAGACAGCTACAGTGTACTTACATATAATAAATAAAATAAATCTAAAAAAAAAAAAAAAAAGGAGCATCTCAAAAAAAAAAAATCCTATTCTACTAGAAACCACTCCCTGTTCATCAACCCTTCCACATGTGATGTGTGGCTTGATATTGTACAGGCCTTGTGCAGACAGTCACAGCTGCTCCCCATATGTGAGCGCAATGTCCAGAAAACAGTTTCACTGCAGTCCTCCCCATACCTGGCTCTTGCAGTCTTTCCATCCCCTCTTCTGGGCTGTATCCTGAGACTTGGGAGAGACTTGGGATGTATCCTGAGACTTACTGCTGCCCTGTTTATGGCTGAGCATGCCACAAATAATTGCTCTCTGCACCGTGACCAGTTGTGAATCACTGTATTAAGTCCCATACTCAGTGAAAAAGAAGCTTCCCTGGCAAGGACTGAAAACAGCATTAATCTATGGGTACAGAGATAAAACGATAGATTTACACTATGTCAATTCAGCAAAACAATAATACTAGCCCATCGGCGGATGGTTTTCCCAGCAATGGTCTCCTACCCCATTTTGTACACTAGGCATGAGTTTCCTCCTGTGGAGCAGGCCCTAAATCCAATCAGAAAGCAGTTTGTTACCCAGTAACATTTATGCCACTATTGCAACCACGGGTATATCTTGCCAGACCAGTCATTAGTATAGCTTGCAGGGCGCAGAGCTAGGTAAGACTATTAGTTTTTCTTCCATAGCCCTTCTAGTAGTACCCAGCAAGGGAGAAGTCAGTAACAGCTTGATTTTTCCAAGCCTTGTGATCAAAATGATGTCCTCAGCAACAGAGTCTTACCATCAGCATTCTGGCAGGCAGCTAAGAGTATTGTTTTAGGAATCTCTGAGACACCTGTAATTTTGCTTTTTTTTTTTTTTGGTTTTTTGAGACAGGGTTTCTCTGTGTAGCCCTGGCTGTCCTGGAACTCACTTAGTAGACCAGGCTGGCCTCGAACTCAGAAATCCTCCTGCCTCTGCCTCCCAAGTGCTGGCTTATTTATTTTTAATGTCACTGTATTGATTTTGCTCATTAAGCTTCAACAGTGACTCCCTTAGATACATAAATTTAAAAACAATTTGAAATTGTTGTTCTATATAAACATCCAGTCAGAACGACAGATTTCAAATTGAGAATCTGAAACGCATATACACAAAAGTTTCGCTTGTTAAAAATAAAGAGAACAATTCTGGGTGTGGGGCTGCATTCCTGTAAATCCAGCAGCACTCAAGGCAGAGGCAGGGGCTGGAGAGATGGCTCAGTGGTTAAGAGCACTGACTGCTCCTCCAGAGGTCCTGAATTCAGTTCCCAGCAACCACATGGTGGCTCACAACCATCTGTAATGGGATCCGCGATGCCTTCTTCTAGTGTGTCTGAAGACAGCTACAATGTACTCATATAAATAAAATAAGTAAATGCTTGCTTCAAGCAGCTACTGGAATCACTTTTTAAAAGAAAGAAAAGAAGGTGGAGGCAGGAAGAGCACAGATTCAGGGCTACAAACAGATCTTATCTAGAATCAAAAACAAAAAGAGCAAAAGTATAACAGGACACTATCCAGGCGTGTAAGTGTGGGATACTGCTCTCTACCTTCAGGCTGGAAGAATGGAAGTAGTTTTATCCCCTGGTGCACTGCTGACACTGTCCCCCAAGGTAGCAATAGCTGAAGAAGTCAAAATCTTCGAAGTAAACGTTGACATGGTGACTCACACTGAGCCTAACATTTTGGGAAGCTGAAATGATAGAATTGCTGTCAGTCAGAGGCCAGGATGGGCTATAGAGTGTACCCTAAAAAATCCAAAAACACAATATAAGACATCTCCATACAAAGAATCCACAAACTACAAGTTGTGCAAGTCTTGCAGTTTCTGCTGTTCCCACTTCCTCACTAGAGCCAGAAATGAACACCACTGCACTTGCAGCTGTTGAAACCCTTCCTGGGGTGAGGAGCAAGGCTCATGGTAGAGTGTAGAGCCATAACATGATAGGACCTTGGGTTCATACACACATGCACACACATCCTACTCCTGGGAGCAGGAAGCTGGGCTCATTCGTTACCAACACTCCTTTAGCCTTCTAAGAGTCAGATAGGAAGTCAAGGCTTCACTGTTCCTCCCACATCCCAGCCCCTTCCGGAATCTCTCGTGAGCTGAAACAAAGAAAGGAAAGAAAGAGCAGCTGAGAGCCTGAGAACCAAGCTAGGCGATTGACATTATTTCATTGTCTATATGGCAGGAGGGAAGAGAAATGAACTCCTGCTGGGCGTGGTGGCACACGCCTTTAATCCCAGCAGAGGCAGGCGGATTTCTGAGTTCGAGGCCAGCCTGGTCTACAAAGTGAGCTCCAGGACAGCCAGGGCTATACAGAGAAACCCTGTCTCAAAAAAGCAAAAAAAGAAAAAAAAGAAATGAACTCCTGTGTGTGCAAGAAAAGTACTCTTGCCGGGCATAGTGGCGCACGCCTTTAATCCCAGCACTCGGGAGGTAGAGGCAGGCAGATTTCAGAGTTCAAAGCCTGGTCTACAAAGTGAGTTCCAGGACAGCTAGGGCTATACAGAGAAACCCTGTCTTAAAAAACTAAAAAAAAAAAAGAAATGTACTTTTCTGTGACAGAGGATACAGAAAAAGAAAAAAAAACAGTTTTATTTTTGAAAGATTGATTTCCAAATAAAATATCATGAACTGCAAATGAATTTATTTTCAAATAGAGAATTTAAGCATTTTTTAAAAATTAATTAAATTAATGCATCACAACTGAAATATACAGAATGTCTTTCTAATCATTAAGAAAATGACCCTGGGAACTAGAGAAAGTACCCAAGGAGCTGAAGGGGTCTGCAGCCCTATAGGTGGAACAACAATATGAACTAACCAGTAACCCCCAGAGCTCGTGTCTCTAGCTACATACATAGCTACATAGCAGAAGATGGCCTAGTCGGCCATCATTGGGAAGAGAGGCCCTTTGGTCTTGCAAACTTTATATGTCCCAGTACAGGGGAACACCAGGGCCAAGAAGTGGGAGTGGGTGGATAGGGGAGCGGGTGGGGGTGGAGTAGGATATAGGGGACTTTCCGGATAGCATTTGAAATGTTAATGAAGAAAATACCTAATAAAAAATTGGAAAGAGCCAGGCAGTGGTGGCGCACGCCTTTAATCCCAGTACTTGGGAGGCAAAGGCAGGTGGATTTCTGAGTTTGAGGACAGCCAGGCTACACAGAGAAACCCTGTCTCTGGGGAGAAAGAAAGAAAGAAAGAAAGAAAGAAAGAAAGAAAGAAAGAAAGAAAGAAAGAAAGAGAGCCGGGCGTGGTGGCGCACGCCTTTAATCCCAGCACTCAGGAGGCAGAGGCAGGCGGATTTCTGAGTTCGAGGCCAGCCTGGTCTACAAAGTGAGCTCCAGGACAGCCAGGGCTATACAGAGAAACCCTGTCTCGAAAAACCAAAAAAAAAAGAAAGAAAGAAAGAAAGAAAGAAAGAAAGAAAGAAAGAAAGAAAGAAAGAAGAAAAAAGAAAAGGAAAGGAAAAGAAAATGGCTCTGAAACTCCACAGTAACAGTGTTGGCAGCTGACCCTAGCATCATGCAGTTGCTAGGCAAGCACTCCACCATAAGCTAAACCCCTAACTGAAAAACCTGTTATTCCTCTCTGGTATGTTGCAGTGTCAATGCAAAACACAGCTGTTGTTCCAAAGCCTTAGATTCGCAGTCACTGAGAAGTAGGCTACAGCAAATTGGGGAGTCTCTGCTACAGCCCCAGGTCTGGGACTGGTGGAAGCCAGTGGTATTCTAAGCTATTGCATTCTAAATGCTTTTCCTGACAGTCAAAGAGGCATCTGGTCAGAGGCAGAGGCAAGTGAGAGATAGCTGGTAGCTACAAATGAAAGGGGCCAAAGACAGCCTGAGGGAGTTTTTGTCTTCTACTCTGGCCTGCAACTTTTCACTTCCTCCCAATCACACAATTCTCATTAGTCTGAAGAATCGCCAATGCTAGTGGAGAACTCTGTCCTGTTCATCATTGAAAAACCTCAGTTCACCTCTGGTAGTTCACCAGTGGGTTAGGGGAGGTTTGTTTGTTCTGAGACTTTTGTGTGTGTGTGTGTGTGTGTGTGTGTGTGTGTGTGTGTGTGTTTCGAGACAGGGTTTCTCTGTATAGCCCTGGCTGTCTTGGAACTCACTCTTTGAACCAGGCTGGCCTTGAACTCAGATCCACTAGCCTCTGCTTCCCAAGTGCTGGGATTGAAGATGTGTGCCACCAAGAGACTTCACGGTGCTTTAATTGGGATTTTTGGTTCTGTGTTTTTAAAGACTATTGGTTGTTCTGTTTCCCATTTTCCCTTCACAGCCAACTCTCCTCCTCCCTCTTTTTCAGGGCAGGCAGTTTGTTCTTTTCTTTTAAAAAAAAAACCCAGTCATTTCACCAAAGTTTTAGAAGTTGCCCATAGAGTTACAAACAGCAGCCAGGTCTTTAATCCCAGCACTCAGAAGGCAGAGGCAGGAGGATCTCTGAGTTGGACTAAATTTCCAGGAGAGAAGGGGGACTCTTCATAGGAGTTATGACACAAAAGACTGGCTGGGCCTAGTGGTGCAGCCTTTAAGCCCTCCAGGGGCAAAGACAGACAGATCTTTGGGAATTCAAGGCCAGCCTGATCAACACAGCTGATCAGCAAGGGCTACATAGAAAAACCCTCTCAAAATCAAGCAAGCAGCCGGGCGGTGGTGGCACATGCCTTTAATCCCAGCACTCGGGAGGCAGAGGCAGGTAGATTTCTGAGTTCGAGGCCAGCCTGATCTACAGAGAGAAACCCTGTCTCAAAAAACCAAAAAAAAAAAAAAAAAAAAAAAATCAAGCAAACAATGCCTGCAACCGAAATCATGCCAAGGTTCCTAGTTTCCCAGACTCCACAGTCATGTCCCTTTAAAATGTCTCTTCAGATATCTAGGTCTAAGTCGGGTGGTGGTGGTGCACCTCTTTAATTCTAGCACTTGGGAGGCAGAGGCAGGTGGATTTCTGAATTCAAGGCCAGCCTGATCTACAGAGTGAGTTTCAGGGCAGCCAGTGCTACACAGAGAAACCCTGTCTCAAACAAACAAACAAACAAACAAACAAAAGGTATCTAGGTCTATAGCTCTCCTGTTTAATTTTTCTGGAAAGTTCTGCCTCAACTAGTCTCGATGCCTTTTTACCCTCTATAATTTTTTTTCCTCGTTCCGGTCAACCCTGCTCGCTCTGGTCTGCCCGGCTCACTCCGGTCGGCCCCGCTCGCTCCGGTCGGTCCCACTTGCTCAGTCCCTGCTCTCTCTGATCCAAGGATTCATTTATTATTATTCATAAATACACTATAGCTAACTTCAGATTTGAACTCATCACCTTCGGAAGAGCAGTTGGGTGCTCTTACCCGCTGAGCCATCTCACCAGCCCTACCCTCTATAAATTTAATTGTAGTGTATATTTCCAACCTGTCTTTTTGGTGAGGATCTCACACACACACGCACGCACACACACACACACACACACACACACACACACACACACACACACACGCCGCCCCCATCCCTCCCCCCCCAGGTTCATCCAGGGCTCTGGAGTGCCTTAGCTGACAGCAGCCGGTAGGTGGCACCAAAGCATCTCATACAGAACTGTGAGCCTCAGTAACTGCAGCCTTGGGGATGTATGTATGCCCTCCCTGCCGGCTTCCATGGCCTGTGAGAGCAGATAGCTTCATTAGACTGGAATCTTTACATCTCCAAGTTCCACACCGGCTTTCTCAATAAATTCAAAGTGCCCTTTGATGACTTGATGGTAAGAACAGCCTTCCTCTCCTCAGTTAGAGCCGGAAGTCAGCTCTGTGGTAGGTGGAGAGGACCAGCCACCTGGAAGGCTCTGAGATCATCCTCTTGCCAGGACACCAGTCAGGCTGTCATTCTGGTGAGCATTGATGCAGCCGTGGTTTTAGTACACTTACTGTCTTGTTCCCCCCGGTGGCTTGGGGACTTTGCATATCTGTTGATGGAGGAATAAACCCGCCCACACTTATGTTCCTGCTCCTGTTCTTTCCAGGAGTGTGACATCTTGCCCTGGCTTAAGGGAAACACTTTTGTTGCCAAGGCTGGTTGCTATATTCTTCTTCAGAACTGAGGGCTGAACCTAGCTAGGCTCACACATGCCAAACAAAACTGCTACATGGACCACTGAACTGAATCCCAGTATCTTCTTGTGAGATACGGTCTCAGTTAAGTTTGCCCAGGCTGGAAGCCAGCCTGGTCTACAGAGTGAGTTCCAGGGCAGCCAGGGCTACACAGAGAAACCCTGTCTGGGGAAAAAAAAAAGTTTGCCCAGGCTATCCTTGAACTTGCCCTATAGCACAGGTAGGCCTTGAACTTTTGCTTCCCTTACCTTGGCCTCCAAGGTAGCTAAGGTTACATGCTTTTGTTACCAGTTTGATTATTATCCTTTGTATGAAGTATGTTAACCTACAGTGATTATATTTTACACTTTTTACCTGTCCTGCCAGTTTAAATAACACAAGTAACTTTGCAGTAGATAACATCCACAAGATTATGTATGGTTAAGGCCTTTGGTAGAAATATATAGTTTTTCTTTACAAAAAAAAATTGCTTTGACCCGGGCAGTGGTGTCACACACCTTTAATCCCAGCACTTGGGAGGCAGAGGCAGGGAGATTTTTGAGTTCAAGGCCAACCTGGTCTACAAGTGAGTTCCAGGACAGTCAGAGCTACACAGAGAAACCCTGTCTCGAAAAAAAAAAAATGCTTTGGATATGGGACCTCTAATTTGCTATGCAGTCATACATGGCTTCAGACCTTGAGTCAAGTAGTAAGACTACACAACTCCTGGTTTATACAGGGCTGGGGATCAAGCCTGAGACTGTGTGCAGGCTAGGTAAACACTGTACCAACTGAGGGACAGCCCCAGTGCTGAGATTTCTTTTAACGTTGCTGTCTTCAGGTTTTCTAGCAAAGGTAATCTAGAATAGAGTGTAGGGGGAAGCCATATCTGATTGTAGAACTGTGAGACACTCATGGCTGCCCTTCTCAGGGGATAGGCAAGGTACATATAGGATCCTACGCTTATGGGAGGCTTGACAAGAGAGATGAGTTCTGCAGTGGAGGGGCTTAGCGAAAGAGCATCCTTCAGGCTTTTGAAGTGAACCTAGGTCCTTAGCCAGGCTTCAACCTGAAGCCATAAGGATTTCCCTGGAGCTCAAGTGAGACATTTGAGAGCTATGTCCCTTCAAGCCTGAGGCAGCTGTGAAATGAGTGTGTTCCTGATCCTGAGTTCTGAATGGAGCGGAAGGGTGAAGGGAACATGGAGTGGCTGCAGAGAGGGCTATCATGTGGGCTGAACAGAGGGGACCTCATGGGGCAGTGCCCAGGGGGAAGGGGATCTGAGGGAATCAGAGGGCCTTGTTGATTTGAGTTTTTAGAGGGGCATATGGGATAGCTCAGAGGTAGTCCTTGCAGGGGACTGGAATCCATGGTGGGCAGCCCACTACTGCCTGTAAATCCAACTCCATAGGGGATCCAACACCTCTAGTCTTCACAGGCATCTGCACTCACTTGCCCTTAACTATGCCCCACCCACCCACCCACAGACACACAGGCACATAATTAAAAAGGATAAAAGTAATTTTTTATTTTTTTGATACAGTGTCTTGCTGAATGGCTCTGTTTGTCCTGGTACTTATTACGTACCAGGCTGGCATGGAACTCAGAGATCTGCCTGCCTCTCAAGTGCTAAAGGCATGAGACACCACAACCAACAGTTACAATGAATCTTTTAAAAAGGTAAATGTTACAGGCCTGGGTCATTTTACTGTGACTGAGAATGAGAAAAAGGCAGATCTTCCCCATGACCAAAATAAATAAATATAAATAATAAAAAGTCACAATAGAACCAGTATGCTGGTGAATACTGCAGTCCTAATGCCCATAGGGGATGGCAGGATTGCAGGCCCAAGACAGCCCTAAATGATACCCTATCTCAAAAAAATAGGGTCAGGAGCAACATTATAAAACAGTGGTGAGAGGCCGGGCATGGTGGTGCACGCCTTTAATCCCAGCACTCGGGAGGCAGAGGCAGGTGAATTTCTGAGTTCGAGGCCAGCCTGGTCTACAAAGTGAGTTCCAGGACAGCCAAGGCTACACAGAGAAACCCTGTCTCAAAAAAAAACTAACTAAATAAATAAATATATATATATATATATATAAAACAGTGGTAAAGTCACCGCCTATTTTAAGTTAATTATTCATTTATTTTTCAGTGCTGAGGTTGAGCCTCTGGGGATGTACCCTACCACTGATGTTTACCCCAATGGTCCTAACAGGTTTTCACAGGCAGACAAGCCTCTGAGATGGGCGGTGAAATAATGTCTTAGCTGAAGTCCGGGGTTCCTCAACTGGAGATGCATTTCAGGATTCTGCCTTCTCCTAAGGGACTCAGTTGACTTTCCAGGAAGTCTGTCACTTGGGTGCGAGTAAACTATTAACAACACAGGACAGTCATGGACTTTGGGCAAAAAAAATCTGTGTGGCAGGACTGGGGGGGGGGGGACAGGCAGATGTGGTCCAGTGGGAAGAAGTGGCCATTGAAGAAGACCAGGGACAAGGCAGTGTCAGGTCCCTGAGCTGCTACTATTTACTGTGGTGACTAAGGATCCAAGCACCGCCAGCACCGCCAGCTGTGACCTTTCTGTAACCTTTCTGTCAAGAGTTCACTATTTAAAGCCAGATATGATGGTCTGTTTTCCCTGTAACCCCAGCACTTGGGGCTATGGGTCAAAGGCCAGCAGGAGTCAAACACAAGTTCAAAGAATTCCAGTTCAAGGCCAGCCTGGGTTATTCCCAAAACTCCATCTCAAAAATAGCAAACAAAGGATTTAGTCCTTAGGGCACATCACTGAAAACAGCTAAGTTGCTGTTTAGCTGGCTTGGCTTGGCTTGGCTTGGCACTGTGAGTGCTATAGACGGGACAGCACACTAAGTTCTAGGCTGGGCACCCGAGTTTCCATTGCATAGATCAAGTACAGCAAGCCCCCACACGGCGAACAGCTGACAACAGCTGTAACAAAAGTAAAGTCCCCATAGAGGCCTGGCAGCAGAGAAGAAAGACGTTTCTATGTATTCTTTGCCCACAACACAGTAAACTCTCCAAAGGTGCTTGGGAAAAGGAGGTATACATGCTGGATCCTATTAGCTGCTATCCTCCTCCTGTCCTATGTAAGCAAGGACATCACAGGGCTCCACACACAGTGCTCACCACCATCATGACTAACATTTGTACTCCCTCTCTCCATGGTAACAGGGGAATCGCTGTTCTCAAGTCCTCGCGCTGTAATGGGACTTGTTGTCCTGGGACCTGAGAAAGGAAATTGAGTTCTCAGATAATGCAATGTACTTACTACCTCAGGGCCTGGCTATTTGGGACAACTGATGTGTGATGTCAGAGTCTAGGGAGAGAGAATTTTTTTTTTTATAGGTCACTTCTAAGACTTAGTGTGAGATGAAGGACAAAACTTTCTCAACCCTTTGACTTCCAATTTCTGTGATGGAGGGTGAATGCTGTCACTGACATCTGGGAACATACGTTTTCAACAGCACTGAGTGGCAGGATGAGGAAGGCTCTCCAAATGTCTACTACACCCAACCCCCTGAACCCACAAACAGGTTGCCTTTCATGGTAAATGAACTTTAAAGAAATTATTAATTTGATGAGGGATGGCTCAGCGGTTAAGAGCACTGACTGCTCTTCCAGGGGTCCTGAGTTCAATTCCCAGTAACCACATGGTGGCTCACAACCATCTGCAATGAGATCCGATGCCTTCTTCTGGTGTGTCTGAAGACATCAACAGTGTGCTCATATACATAAAACAAATAAATCTTTAAAAAATATTTAAGAAATAATTAAGACCTTGAGGTGGACCAGGCAGTGGTGGAACATACCTTTAATCAAAGCACACAGGGAGCAGAGGCAGACAGATTTCTGAGTTTGAGGCCAGCCTGGTCTACAGAGTGAGTTCCAGGACAGCCAGGGCTACACAGAGAAACCCTGCCTCTCTGGGGGTGTGGGGGGGATGTAGTTCATTATCATCATGACAGGAAGCATGGAGTGTACAGGCAGACACAGTAGCTGAGAGTTCTACATCTGGATCCACAGTCAGCAGGAGAGAGCCTCTCTTCTGAAACCTCAAAGCCCACCCATAGTGACACACTTCCTTCAAGGTCACACCTCCTAATCCTTTCAAATAGTGGAGCTCCCTGTGGACCAATCATTTAAATCTTTGAGTCTATGGAGGCCATTCTTACTCAAGCCACCACACAACCAACAGTCAAACTCATTGGTTCACCAAGGTGGACACTTTGGAGGCATCAGTACTTTGGTCTGCTGTAGGTTCCCTCTCTGGGTGAGTAGAAGTGTGTGTTGCATTTCCCAAGGAAAAGTTTTATCGAACACCACCCATACTTCAGGGCCAGAGGCAAATCCTGCCTGCTTTCTGTCACGAGTGGAATGTGGAATGCTAAGCACTGTGGCTCACGCCTTTAATCTATGTCCCCTTGAGGCAAAAAACAGGTGGAGCCCTGTGAGTTCTAGGTGAGGCAGAGCAACATAGTGAGGCCTTATCACCTCAAATAAATAAATAAATAAATAAATAAATAAATAAATAAATAAAGATTGTGTGTCTCTGCGTGTGTATGTATGTGTGTCTGTATGTGTAGATGTGTGTATGTCTATATATGTGTGTTTGTGTGTGTATGTATGTATATATGTGTATGTCCGTGTATGCATGTGTATGGATAATGTTAGGAACAAGCAAAAGAAACATATTCTAAGTACTAACTAAATTCAAGGCCCCAGGCCCTGAGGGAGCTGGGGATCTTGCTATAGCTGAACAGCTTCTGCTGTAAACAAGTGTCTGAGTCCAGACATTTCAGGAAGCACTTGTAAGAAGACAGTTCTTGAAATCCAGCCCTCTCAAGGACAGTTTCTCCATCTTGTTGGCAGAGTCAAAGAAGTTCATGTTCCCAGGTCTAGGAGCCTATCCTACTTCTCCAAATATTTTAATTGTCTCTCAACCAGTAAAGAATATAGAAGTTGTTATCTGAACCAAGGTGCATAAGTTGTAAAGAAATATGACCAATTGCCCGTTATGCCCTAATTGACTACCTACAGCTTACCCACCCCTTTGTTCGCTAATCATTTTAAAATTCCAGGCCAGAGTCCAGGAGAGGTCCTGGCTGCAAAAGTTGAGTTAAAGACCTGGAAGCCTGGTGCCCTGGATACAGCCCAGTCTCCAACAAGCAGTCCCTTCCTTAACTCACAATGTCAAACTACAGGTGGGTAACACTGCAGCTCCCCCCGGCTCCCCTGGCTTTGTGTTCTCATACTTTAAAAACATTGTACAATCCCCCTTTGGGGAGTTGGTTCAGATCTTAAACTGGCCACCCCCACTCCCAGCACTCAAAAGAGAAAAATTCTCAGGAGATTTAAGCTGTGGGTCAGTTTCTGAAGCAAGTTTTCTCAGCTTCCACCCCGAACCCCAACAGTGATAAAGTATAAAAAGAACTGTGATAAAAGATTTTCAAATCTGTGTGACATGAATGCAGAAAGCAGAACTGAAAACTACAGGTGGGGAGGGGGAAGAAAGGAGCAGAGAGTCTGAGGCAGGAAGTTAGGCAAGGATTGTGGGAAAAGGTCATGAAAAAGAAGAAAATGTCACATGAGTGCGAAAATGATGCAATAAAACCATTTACTTTTTTAAAAAAATTTATTTATTATTATACATAAGTACACTGTAGCTGACTTCAGATGCGCCAGAAGAAGGCGTCAGATCTCATTATGGATGGTTGTGAACCACCATGTGGTTGCTGGGATTTGAACTCAGGAGAACAGTCAGTGCTCTTACCCGCTGAGCCATCTCGCCAGCTCCAACCATTTACTTTTTATCATAACTTTTTTGTTTGTTTGGGTTTTTTTGTTTTTTTTTTTTCCGAGAAAGGCAGGGTTTCTCTGTGTAGCCCTGGCTGTCCTGGAACTTACTCTGTAGACCAGGCTGGCCTCGAACTCAGAAATCCGCCTGCCTCTACCTCCCAAGTGCTGGGATTAAAGGCATGCCCCACCACTGCCCGGCTTTATGTTAACTTTTAACAATAATAACTAAAGAAAAAAGTTAATCCACAGCCTAATTACCATAATTCTTTAATGTATTTGTTTTTCATGTATTTGTTTTAGATAAATGCACTTTATAATTGTGAAGGTCTGGGTCATGGCTATCTAGCCAGCCATTTTATGCTGTTATTACTGTTACAAGGAAACTTTCTCTTGTGTTGTTCCTGGGAAACTCTCTCTTGTCCGAGTTGATTGCATATTCTGTTATCTTCTATGCTTTAGTGTTCTTGGAAACCAATCTCAATAGAGGTCAGTTAGAACTGCTTTGTATAGTTAGCCACAGTGTGCTTGGACCCGAACCAACTGCCCGGCAGCACTTCCTGTTCCTGTGTGTGAGCTTCTACGGGTTTTGTCTTTGTAAGCTGCCCCTGAGATGGACCCCAACATAAAGAGAATCCAATGCACCTAAATATGAAGCCATTTGAAATAAGACTTCCATTTTGAATGGGGGTTGAGAAAGTTTTAAGTTTCTGAAACCTCCCTGGGAATTGACGTTCTACTTCACAGAAAGATATGTTTGTGGGCGACTGACATACTGTTTGGCAAGTTGGGACATGAATGCTAGACAAGTCAAGTTGACCCACCACGCTTAAGTAACCCAACCAATGAGGACAGGATGAATATACAACAAAGACATGTTCTAAGGAAATTCCCTACCCCTAAATCCTGATTGGTGAAATAACTTGGCACAGATGTTTGTGGATTTCAGAGCTCTGTAGGTTCCTGGCTCAGGGTTGCAATCAGCTCTAGAGTCTAGTCTACGACCTTGATCAATCAGTGCTGGGGCAAATGCTCAATACACTATTCCTGACTAGTCAGTCACCACTCAGGTTGGTAGTTTGTGAGCCAACTCATGGACCCCAGGGGTAATAATTTTATTAAGAAAATATGCAGCCGGGCCTGGTGGCACACGCCTTTAATCCCAGCACTGGGCAGAGGCAGGCAGATTTCTGAGTTAAAGGCCAGCCTGGTCTACAAAGTGAGTTCCAGGACAGCCAGGGCTATACAGAGAAACCCTGTCTCGAAAAACCAATATATATATATATATATATATATATATATATATATATATATATATATATATATATATATATATATATATATATGCAAAAAAAAAAAAAGAAAAAGAAAATATGCATGGGTCAGGCAGTGATGGCACATGCCTTTAATCCCAGAACTCAGAGGCAGAGGCAGGCAGATGTCTGAGTTCAAGGCCAGCCTGGTTTATAGTGTGAGTTCCAGAGCAGGCAGAGCTACACAGTGAAACCCTATCTCAGACAAATCAAACCAAAAAGAGGCAGGGGGTGGAGAGGAAGATGTGAGTGTTATTTCCAGTTGCAAAGGAAAAATAAACCAAAAACAAAAGCCAATAGGCACAAACCTATAATCCCTATAATCCCAGGAACAGAGAGGCTGTACCAGGAGGATCTCAAGATTAAATTGAACCTGGGCTACACAGAGACACCTTCTGTCAGGAGAACCAAAGAAAGAAGAGGATGAGGAGGGGGAGGGGGAGGAGGAGGAGGAGGAGGAGGAGGAGGAGGAGGAGGAGGAGGAGAAGAAGAAGAAGAAGAAGAAGAAGAAGAAGAAGAAGAAGAAGAAGAAGAAGAAGAAGAAGGACAAAAAGAAAAGTGAAACCTTCTATGGCTTCTATGGCCAGTGCTGTGTTCTTGTATGATGATGTAGGCAGTGATCCAAGTACTACACCATTATTAATGAATCAACAAGTCTTAGGTTTGACTCTATTGGCATATGCTGCTGACACAATTTAGAAATTGTTTCTCAGAACCAGTGGGAAGCTTAGTAGGTAAAGAGGCTTGCTGCCAAAGCCTTGAGTACCTAAGTTCAATCCCCAGAACCAACATGGTAGAAGGAAAGAACTCACCCCCACCCCTCCTTGGTCTGTATTCTCCACAAGCATATCGAGGCACATGAACACATGATATATATTAAGTGTCTGTAAAAGTTTAGAGGCTGGTGTTCAGTGAGGCAGCAGCAATACAGTAGTGGGTCTTGGCTGGCTGGCAAACCACCGTCCACATGCCTTTAGGTGTATGCTACTTTTCTCAGGAGTAAGCAGGTTGAACACAGCTAAGTCAAAAGGATCTTGTATTAGAACACATTTTCTGCTAATGTTACCATGAATTTGGCCTGTTTGACCCAGTGGAGTTTCAACCCATCTTAGGGCTTCTACAAGAGACACATGAAGAGACACCATGACCACAGCAACTCTTACAAGAAAACATTCAGTTGGGGGCTGGCTCACAGTTTCATTGGTTTAGTCCATTATCATCATGGCGGAAAGCATGGCAGCGTGCAGTCAGACACAGTGCTGGAGAAGGAGCTAAGAGTTCTACATCTAGATCCACAGGCAACAGGAAGAGGATGCAACACTGGGCAGGCTTGAGCATCTGAAATATCAGAGCCTACCCTTTGGAGACACACTTCCTCCAGCAGAGCCACACCTACTGGAGGCCATGCCTCCAACAACACTGCTTCCTATAAGCCTATGGGGGCCTTTTTTTTTTTTTTTTTGGTTTTTCAAGACAGGGTTTCTCTGTGTAGCCCTGGCTGTCCTGGAACTCACTCTGTAGACCAGGCTGGCCTAGAACTCAGAAATCCGCCTGCCTCTGCCTCCCGAGTGCTGGCATTAAAGGCGTGTGCCACCACTGCCTGGCAATCCCTTAAACTCCTGTGGAGGGTGAAGAAGAAAGGAACAAAGAGCTAATGTAGACATGACTGCCAGCCTCAGAGTTGGATTATCCTTAGAGAATAGATAGTAGGACTCTTGTTCTGGGCTCTGTCACTTTGTCCGACTGCCTCTGCCTCCCGAGTGCTGGGATTAAAGGCCTGCGCCACCACGCCTGGCTTCCTCTTTTTTTTTTTTCCATTTTTTTCCTATACTTTTTTTTTCACATATTTCTATTGATGCTCTGGAAGTTTCACATCATGCACCCTGATTATAATCCTTTCCCAGTCCTACCATGTCTTCCGCCCCTCCTTGTGGCCTACCCCTGTTGTGCCTGTTCAAGAACCGCAAAAGACCACCAAGGAGACAACTCCAATTTAGTTGGGTTTTTTATTTGTTTGTTTGTTTGTTTGTTTTCGAGACTGTCCTGGAACTCACTCTATAGACCAGGCTGGCCTCGAACTCAGAAATTCGCCTGCCTCTGCCTCCCGAGTGCTGGGATTAAAGGCATGTGCCACCACGCCCGGCTTCTAATTTAGTTGTATTAGGACCTTTTAATTCAAGCTTGAGCTTGAACCACAACACCATTTCTTGGTGCAGCAGGATGGGAGGGTGAAGCCCAGAACCCAGTTTCAAGCAAGCATTTACAGAGGTGAGCAAACAAGCAAGGGGTTTTCTAGCCTGGCACACATCTGGCACACATCTGCCTGGGGGACTATTATGGAATCTTGCTGCCCTTTATAATCTTGTTGGTACTGGAAGCCAAACCAAAAACGTAACTTCTGTCTTCCTTTTGATTGGTAGTTGTTAGAGAGTGAAGTGTCAGGGGCAGGCTTGCAAGCGGGAAACTGGTGTTAGATGTAAGTTTGTTGGGGAATAACCTGGAAACTGGTGCTAGACACAGGTCTGTTGTGGAGCTAGACACAGGTCTGTTGAGGAGTAACTTGGAAACTCATACTAGAGAGTTCTTTAAATTGAGTCTGAACCCAAGATCTGGTCTCTCACCCTGCTCCCCACAAAGAAGTAAAAATAAAAATATATATGACTCCACACTCTGCATTATATATATACTCAATGGAGCATGGTTTAACCCTCAGTGGCCTGCCCATCTTGTACCTGGGAGAGCCCAGGAGCCATCAATTATGGAGAGCTACTTTTCAGCATCCCTGGCACACTGGGCATCCCTTTAATCCCAGCACTTGGGAGGCAGAGGCAGGCAGAGATCTCTTGAGTTTCAGGCCACCCTGGTTTACAGAGTGAATTCTGGGACAGCCAGGGCTACAATGAGAAACCTTGTCTTGGAAAAGCAAAAAGCAAAACAAAACAACAGCAAAAGAGTTCTCTCCGATGGCTGTTGCTTTTTTTTTGTTGTTTTGTTTTGTTTTGTTTTGTTTTTTGAGGGGGTTTGGGGTGTGGGTAGGAATTGTCACAAGAAGCCTTCCAAGTCTCTCCCTCTCAACTGTGCACCTGCAGTTGTTGAGATCACAATAAAAGTAGCCTCCTTGCTCTTCACAGTCAGTGGAGCAGAGACCAAGGGTCACCACACAGCTTCTGGTGATAACACAGATCATGACCATGGCTCTACTGCATGACCTAGACAAGGCCATCCGAGGCTGCCTGGACCACACATCCACATGGCTTCAGGTGGCAGCACAGACAACAGACATCGAGTGACCCTTGCTGGTCACCTGGACCCTGAACATCAACACAAACTCCAGCTACACTAGGGCCTTGGATCCAGACATGGCCCTTAGCAAGAACCAAGACATCACCGTTGACTCTGGTGGCAGCACAAGCCTCTCATGTCAAGAGGGCTCTATGGGGGCCATTTTCGTGCAAACTGCCACACAAACCCCACTCTAATCCTTTTTTTTTTTTTTTAAATTTTAGGACAGAATGCTGAAGAACCTCCCTTCCTTGTGTGCATTGGCCGAAACTGGTTAGTACCAAGATGACTGCCAAAGTGATACCAGCCAGCTTCTAACTTCTCTACAATCCCATCTGCCTGGTAAATGACACCCATTCAAATGCCACTAGACTACACAATTGCCTTGGCTGTGACAGGATAAAACCCTAAAAGAAGATAGAAGTAAGTGCTGCCTGAATTCCTAGAAGATGTGGCCCATTCTCAGAAAGCCCACAGATACTCTTCCCCCACTAAGAGCCTCCCCTCCCATTCATTTCTTTTGCCTATAACTTCTCAACCCCCAAAGATGAGAAGTTGATTTTTGAGTTTATCTCGGACTTGGTATCTGAGAATAAAATCTGGTTTTGCTGTTCAACCGGCATTTGTTATTGCTTCCCACAACTATATATACATATAAAAGGATCCAGTTTGGGGACAAAAGCTGGCAACACTAACACTCAAGAGAGTTATTGGAGAAGCATTTGAGCATTTGTTTCTTTGGTCGGTTGAGGTTTTGGTTTTGGAAACTGATCAACCTGCCATTACCTAGGCTGGCCTTGAATCTGAGGCATTTCTTCGTAATGGCCTGTAGTCAGGTTACAGGCCAGGCATACATCACCAAGTCAGCTGATGTGGCCGATCCTTTTTTTTTTTTTTTTTTTTTTTTTGGTTTTTTGAGACAGGGTTTCTCTGTATAGCCCTGTGCTGGGATTAAAGGCGTGCACCACCACAGCCTGGCAATCCCTTAAATTCCTGTGGAGGGTGAAGAAGAAAGGAACAAAGAGCTAATGTAGACATGACTGCCAGCCTCAGAGTTGGATTATCCTTAGAGAATAGATAGTAGGACTCTTGTTCTGGGCTCTGTCACTTTGTCCCCAGGATTGATCATACTCAGTGCCTCAGTCCTGTGACTTACTCCTTCCTTCCTTCCTTCCTCCTTCCTTCCTTCCTCCTTCTTTCTTTCTTTCTTTCTTAATACTTTTATTACATTTAGTTTATGTGTATTGGTGTTTTGACTGCAGACGTGTCTGTGTGAAGGTGTCAGATATTGAAGTTACAGACAGTTGTGAGCTGACCTGTGGGTGCTGTGAATCGAACCCAGGTCATCTGGACAAGCAGGCAGTTAAGGGTTTATTAAGAAGTAAACTAGAACAGTTTTGAGGTAAGAGTTGTTGCCAGCCAGTGGCCTTGATTAGGTTTGCTTTCTCTGCCAGTTAAAGAAGTAAAAGGCAGGAAGAATCTCAAGTTGTAACAAGTAGCGGCGGGGGAGATTTCACATGCAATATTCAGAAACAGTCCAGCTGTGTTTATTGGGGTGAAGAAATGCTCACAGACAGCAAGATACACACACAGAAAGACACTTTGCAGCATGTCAGGAGCTGGAAGTCTGGCCTCCTTGAGGGCCAGTGCTTTAAAGGTCTTTGAGGGGCTTCCTCCCCTAATATATGATTGGTTGGTTTGAACAAAGATAGGGAGACTGGTAGGCCTGCAGCTTTAGGGATTTAAGCTGCCCTTAAATCTTTGAACTACAGGTAAGGTAGGGGCTGCTGCAGGGAGAAAAGACCTGGGCTTTAAGCCTAGTCTTCAGACAGGAGTGTGAGGGAGAAGCCGGAAGCTTGCTGTCTTCATTATCTATCTAGGCCTGGCCCCTCTTTTTATCTGTTTGCCTATCAGGGATCCATCTAGCTTCTAGTCCCCCAAAAGTAGATAATGAGCCCCGAGACCACTGTGCTAATCTAGATTTTAGACAGGATTTATGCTATTTTGAAAGCCTCTAGAATAGACAACTTCCCCTGAGGAGGGGTGAAGTGGAAAGTCAGTTGGATGGTTGTTTTTTCTGGGGCAAACATGTGAAGGAACATTTGTCGTTAAAGTGGACACAGGTGTGAAAGGCTAAGGCAGGCTCATGAAGGAATGTTTCACTGAAGCAGACACAGGAGAGAGGATGTTCTGCTAAAGCAAGCACTTAAAAGGACACATGATGAAGGATTCTTTGCTAACAACAACGATGACGACGAGGACAACAACAACAACAACAACAACAACGACGCATGTATTGGTCCGTCTTACATTGTGTAGTTGAGCTGCATTTGTTGGGACTCCATAGACAGAAACGCACCAAAAATCTTCTGATAGGGTACTGCTGTTTGTTGCTGCTTCCAAGGACTTGCACTGATTGAACGCACGTGCTGAGGCAAGGCACGTGGAGGACATGTGATGTCTGGAGGGTATAAATAGGGCTCCACAGAGTGATGGAGACAGAGCTTGGCTCTGATACAGCTAGCTGTGCAACACTTGTGGGTCTTCTCTGATCTTTGCTTCCCTGAGAGGCACAAAGGAGAACTTCTCCAGGTGTTTCTGTGGTTCCCTCCTCCTGACTCCTCTCTGTGAGGTTTAGTCATCACTGTTGCTAACCAGACTCTACTCAACTGCTGGTGTCTCCATGAAGTGTTTGGGAGTGGATGGAGCTGCCTCTGCCTGCTAACCCGTGAACTGAACTGCCGATTTCCAGGCAATACAGATGGGAGTTGCTGCAAAGAACCTTTGTAAACAAATCCATTTCCCCATATCCTCTCCTTCCCACTACCTCTGGTGGCTGGTGGGCTACAAGGGAGGTTAAAGTATTTAAGAACCATCATTAAAAATAGGATTTAAAAAAATTCAAGTTATAGAGGAGCATTTTCCTGTCCAGGTGCTTGAGAAACCCTTTGGATTGACTCTTAACAGAAAGGACAATGGAATGACCTTGCTCTTTTCCAAAAACAAAAATGCCTCCAGCTAGGACTTCAGGGAAATTCAGAATGTTTCCAGCCAGGGACCGATTATAGCTAAATTCCTAGGGTGTTTGGTTGGTTGCTTGTTGATTTTGTTTTGTTTAAAGTTAAAGTGGCGCTTGGCTTCACAGTAGTTCTCTGTCTTACTCATATACTGACAGACACCCTGCTAGGACATTAAAGACAGGATTTCTCACTGTGGACGTAGAGTTTACATCCAAGGATTTTGTTTATATGTGGGTTTTTGTTTTTTGTTTTTTTGAGACAGGGTTTCTCTGTGTAGCCCTGGCTGTCCTGGAACTCACTCTGTGTAGGGAGCCTAGCTGCTGCTCCCTAAAGATGGCGCTGCCTGCCTCAGCCTTATCAGCTTTACTGGCATAAATATCTCCTAATATGGTATTAGGCTGTGTTAATAGTGATATGATTCTAAGCCCGAGACTATGATCCTAAAGCCCGAGATTTCCTGGAGTATAAGCAGGAGCCACGTGGCATTCTGTGAGTGGCCAGGATAGGGTTTAATTGGCTGCTTCCGGTGGGGATAGACGAGAAGAGAAAGATTCACCATTAAGCTTAAGCTATTATTGCATGCAACAAGTATTCTTAAGTAAACTGCCTTGAGAAGAAACTTGGATTATCCTGTGTCTTATTCCTGCTGGTTGGGGTGAGGGCCAGACAACTCTGTAGGCCAGGCTGGCCTTGAACTCAGAAATCCGCCTGCCTCTGCCTCCTGAGTGCTGGGATTAAAGGCGTGTGCCACCACACCCGGAGTGTGTGTTTGTTCTTAAAGCAGGATCTGATATATGTAGCCCTGGCTGGCCTGGAGCTCACAAATCTAGACCAGGTTGGTCTCAAACTCCTAGAGATCCACCTGCCTCCCCAGCGAAGGGATTAAGGTGTGCACTACCACAAGTGTGGTGGGTGTTGATGGTGATGAGGAAATGGATGCCACAAACCTTTAGTTCCCCACCCCACCTGGGGAATAGAGACCTAGCTGTAGGCTTTTTCTGAGAAACTCCCTCTGTCCTCAAAAGGAGAGGCTCTTCTCTTCAGCCCAGTGTGCTTTGAGTCCCTTCAGAGACCTCACCATGGTGTCAGTCTCTGGTGCTAGGACCTACATTCTCCTTGGAACCTGCTGCTCAGTGTTGCTTCTCTGTCTGTCTGTCTGTCCGTCCGGGTTAGTCCCAGCTAGTTTTGGTTCAGTCCTGAACCAAACTAGCACTCTCTCTCTCTCTCTCTCTCTCTCTCTCTCTCTCTCTCTCCCTCTCCCTCCCTCCCTCCCTCCCTCTCCTCAATGTGGCCATGCTGAATAAGCCCTTTTCTACTTTTTACTATTACTTTGGCTCATTTAAACTGGCTTGTGGAGGCGCTTCCTGTGATTACTAAGTCTAATAACAATGACAACCTGAGAGGTGTGGGCTACATAGAGAAGTCTGGGATAGCCTGGGCAATGGAATAAGATCCAGAAAGCAAGCAAGCAAGCAAGCAAGCAAGCAAGCAAGCAAGCAAGAAAGAAAGCAATGTTGGAATATATATATATATATATATATATATATATATATATATAATACATTTATATATTATTTATATTATATATTATTTATATAAATATTATAAATTATCTATTATATACATACACATATATATATGTATATATACATACATATAATTTATTTAGGGCTGGAGAGATGGCTCAGAGGTTAAGAGCACTGACTGCTCTTCCAGAGGTCCTGAGTTCAATTCCCAGCAACCTCATGGTGGCTCACAACCCTCTGTAATGGGATCTGATGCCCTCTTCTGGTTGGTCTGAGGACAGCAACTGTGTACTCAAATCTTTTTTGTTTGTGTGTGTGAGATAGAACTTTTTTTTTCTCTTTTTCCTTGTTCTGGTCAACCCTGCTCTCTCTGGTCGACCCTGCTTGCTCCGGTCGTCCCCGCTCGCTCTGGCCATCCCTGCTCTCTCCAGCCAGCCCCATTTGGCCCCGCTCGCTACGGACAGCCCCGCTTACTCTTGTCAGCCCCACTCGCTCCGGTCAGTCTCTCCGGTCCAAGGATTCGTTTATTATTATTCTTCATAAGTACGCTGTAGCTGACTTCAGACACACCAGAGGAGGGCATCAGATCTCATTATGGGTGGTTGTAAGCCACCATGTGGTTGCTGGGATTTGAACTCATCACCTTTGGAAGAGCAGTCGAGTGCTCTAACCCACTGAGCCATCTCACCAGCCCAAAATAAATAAATCTTAAAAAATTATTTGATGTAAATTTGGTGTTTGGCTTACATGTATGTCTGTGTGAGGTTGTTGGATCATTTGGTCCTGGAATTATAGACAGCTGTGAGCTCCACATGGTTGCTGGGAATTGAACTCAGGTCCTGTGGAAGAGCAGCTAATGCTCTTAACCACTGAGCCATCTCTACAGCCCCATTTTTTTTCTTTTTTTTATTAGATATTTTCTTCATTTACATTTCAAGTGCTATCCCATAAGTCCCCTATACCCTCCTCCTGCCTTGCTCCCCTACAGCCCCATTTTTAAAAAAATAGTATTGATTATGGCTCTGTGTTAAATTATTATAAGGCAAAGCTGAGTTAAAGATACAGAAGAGGGCTGGAGAGATGGCTCAGTGGTTAAGAGCGCTGATTGCTCTTCTGGAGGTCCTGAGTTCAATTCCCAGGAACCACATGGTGGCTCACAACCCTCTGTAATGGGATCTGATACCCTCTTCTGAAGGCAGCTACAGTGAACCCGTGTATATATAAAACAAAATATAATTTAAAAAAAGATACAGAAGAATTTGCTGTTACTTATGTAATTTGGGGAGAGGGGTCAGGACAGTATTTATCTATGTATCTATGGCTGTCTTGGAAATCACTCTGTAGATCAGGCTGGCCTCAAACTCATAGAGATCTACCTGCCTTTGCATCCCAAGTGTTGGGATTAAAGGTGTGCACCACCAGTGCCTAGCTGGACACTATTTTTGGTCATAGTAAGCACAACGTTATACAGGTAGAGAGATTAGAAAGCAGACAGGAACACCATACCATTAACATAGATTTTTTCCTCTATAAAATATTAGATAAATAAAAAAAAGAGCACTTTGAAAATACAGCTAAAATACTGAACCTAAAAGTGCCAGCCTCCCTTAGTAGCTATCTAATGGGGAGCTAAGGGGCAGGAGAGGATTTGATAGCAAGGTGGTGAAACATAACTGATTCAAGGTCTAGCTCTGTGGGGAGGGATGGAGAATCTGGACTCCTCTCCATCTTTACAGCAGGGAAGACGTTGTTTATTCAATCCCCAGAGGTTTCTCCTGCATTAAGATGCTCCTGAATATAACCAGAACACCACTGGGCTGCAAGAGGACAATCTGTCAGGCAATTATTGAGTATTTTCCGAAAGTGATGCTGCTGTGCAAAATGTTTTAAAATAAATTGAATGTACTCTTCCATTTGGAGATGAGGAGACGCATATCACTTGGTTTTATTTAATAATGATTTAGATGATGGCAAGGAAAGAAAGTAAATTCAAATTAGATTATTGACTCTCATGATCATAAAACAGAAGTCCAACAAGAATAACCAACAGAGACTTGTCTACCTGAATGTGTTTCAATTGTTTTAAAATAACATGAAAAATACATACCAGCTACAATCTGTGATGAATGGACATGCTGGCATTGTTATTTATGAAGTCCTTGTAGGGTCCAGAACTTCCCAGTGAACCATCATGAAGTCATTTTTCTCTAGTGACGCTGGAGGATGATGTAATGGAATCTTCCACACAGCTCTAATCCCTGCCCATTAGTACTGTACCCTAGATGGATGCTTTCCAGGCAGCACATAGAACTTACTAATAATAACTCAATATCCATTGAGTATTCTGTAGCAATAATGAAAAAAGAACCAAAGTAAACCTACATATATTTGTGTAACCCATCTATTATCTTATTCAATTTCTCACATTGAAGTATGGGTGTTTTTAATGTGGAAGCTCTATTTATACTATGGGTGGAAGATTAAGTGAAAGGGACACTTTACCATCTGCTGAAGTTTATCTCAGGCAAGAGATTCAGAATAAAAATTTCTGCCTGTTCCCAACATAATATTCCCATCTCTGCCTATTGTTACAGCTTCTCTTTTCTGGATTGAAACATCCACTCCTGGAGCCAGGTCTCTTAAATCTCAGAAAGTAAACTAAACTCATAAGTCTCAGGAAGTTCCTGAATCTTACAAGATCACAAGGCTCCTCTCCAAGGCTATACAAGTTGTAACAATTATGAGAGGAGACTCTAGTCGGTCATACTGACTACAGAGAGTGCCAGGGATGTAGCCTTTGTGAATCTTCCTTCACTCATGCTGGGGTGAACTTTGTGGGGATACAGATCTCTTTGAGTCATATGTAACACTATAACTTCTTTTTTTGTTTTTTTTTGTTTTTTTTTTGTTTTTGTTTTTGTTTTTTTTGTTTTTTTTTGTTTTTCGAGACAGGGTTTCTCTGTATAGCCCTGGCTGTCCTGGAACTCCCTTTGTAGACCAGGCTGGCCTCGAACTCAGAAATCCGCCTGCCTCTGCCTCCCAAGTGCTGGGATTAAAGGCGTGCGCCACCACGCCCGGCTCTGTTTGTTTGTTTTTTGAGACAGGGTTTCTCTGTATAGCCCTGGCTGTCCTGGAACTCACTTTGTAGACCAGGCTGGCCTCGAACTCAGAAATTCACCTGCCTCTGCCTCCCCAGTGCTGGGATTAAAGGTGTGCACCACCACGCCCGGCTACACTATAACTTCTTAACCACACTTCTGTAAATGACCCCAATAAAGTCATTGTTTCACTTAGATGAATCTGTATAGAATTGTTTATTTGGTCTGTGATCACACTTCTATCTGGGATGAATAGACACTTGTTTATCTATTTCCAGAAGTCATACAACCAACACTGGACAACATGAATGCTGTTACTCCCCAGTATAGCCATCCCTTACTGTTTCTGAATCATATATTTGTCTGGGTAGGATAGACAGTTAATTCATTTTGACAATAGTAAACATATTTATTTGAATCATAAGTAAATGAAAGTCACTCTTGCATTTTGTCTATGCTGAACTTAGAGTTCTGAAGCTTCCAGGGTGCTAGACCTACAGGCATGTACCACCTTGCCTACCTTTATCTTACACTCCTAAATTGTACTCATCCATGTGATCAATTCATATAGATCTGCCTCTAAGATAGAAACAGGGGCTCAAGAAATGCCTCAGTGGCTAAGATCCCTGGCTGCCCTTCCAGAGAACCAGCATCCACAAAGTAGTTTGCAGGCATATGTTACTCTATTCCCAGGTGATTTTATGCTCCCTTCTCTCCTCCAAGGCTACTGCATGCTCACAGTGCACTGACATATATGCAGGCCAAAATATAAAATAAAATTAAAGTTTTTGTTTGTTTGTTTGTTTTTTAAAAAAAGACAAAATTGTAAGTTAGTGGAAAGTCCTACATCAGAAGGAGTTTGTGGATTCTCATAACTAAGTGAGATTAGTGGACTATTTACAGACTATGATTTAATTGAACTATTACAGTCTTTAGCTTTGCAGATTCTTTGATTATTCAGACTTGGTAGGAAACCTGGACCAAATTCCAGGTGTAGATGACCAGCAGCAGATGGGATTGTCAGATAACCACGTTCTGGCCCATGGTTCCAGTCTGTCTTATACTGCAGGTTTCAGCTGCCTCTGGAAAGCAGCCTTGCAGTCTTTGGCCTTGGTGCATCCCTCACCTACATGCAATGGGGCAGGGAACCTAACAAACTAGACTGTTCTGTGGGTAGGAAGAATTACTGCAGATCAGACTGCCAAGGTCATTCTGGGGGTGAGGGATCAGAGAGAAGAATAGAATGCTGAAGAGCAAGTGGATTTCATATGACAGTCAGCAGGGACGGTACAGGCTGTTGGGAACAAGCAGGAACTGAGTGGCCTTGCTGAGGTCGTTAACCTTTGGGAAGGTTAGGGGGGATTTCTGGAGGACTAGGAGTGGTTCCTTACAAGCAGAAGCCTGGTTTAGGAGCTTTGCTTTTCTGGTAAATGGAAGTGCTCCTTCAGGCCTCTTTTACCCAACAACTGATCCTTTCATAACGCACAGTGCATTTTACAGAATATCAGTTTCCTGTATGACTCAGACTATCCAAATAACTAAAGCTATTTTCAGGAGGCAGAGCAGGAGGATCTCTGTGAGTTAGAGGCCAGCCTGCTCTACAGAGTGAGCTCTAGGACAACCAGGACTACACAAAGAGACCCTGGGCCAAAAAAACAATGAACAAACAAAACTCCAATCTCTCTTTAAAATTCCAAAGTCTCTCAACTGTGGGCCCCCGTAAAATAAGAAATAAGTTACATACTGTCTTACTCCAAGAGTCAAGAAACCAGACACAGTCATAAGTCAAAGCAAAATCCAACAGTGTAAAAAGTTCAGTGCTTGACATCTGGAACCCACCGTCCATCCTCTGAGCTCCAAAGGCCTGGGCAGCTCTGTTTATCTGGCTCTCCCATCTGCATCTAAGCTCAGGTCAGGTCCACTTCACGGCTGCTGCTGTCCTTAGTGGTCATCCCATAGTCCTGAAGTTTTAAATGTACTCCATAGCCTGCATTTACCAATGGCTTCTTGGCCCAGGCTTCAGTGATTCTTGCCTCTATCACACTATGACATGTTTCAGCTGTTTTCCATTACCCATTCATGTCTTTTAAACCAATCCTGTGTGAAAGACTCTTTTTAAAAAAAGATTTATTGCCGGGCATGGTGGCGCACACCTTTAATCCCAGCACTCAGGAGGCAGAGGCAGGCGGATTTCTGAGTTCGAGGCCATCCTGGTCTACAAAGTGAGTTCCAGGACAGCCAGGGCTACACAGAAAAACCCTGTCTCAAAAAACAAAACAAAACAAAAAACCAAAACAAAACAAAAAAAGATTTATTAGCAGGGTGGTCGTGGCGCACGCTTTTAATCCCAGCACTTGGGAGGCAGAGGAAGGCAGATTTCTGAGTTCGAGGCCAGCCTGATCTACAAAGTGAGTTCCAGGACAGCCAAGGGCTACACAGAGAAACCCTGTCTCGAAAAACCAAAAAAAAAAAAAAAAAAAAAAAAAGATTTATTTATTTATTTTATGTATGTAAGTACACTGTAGCTGTACAGAAGGTTGTGAGCCTTCATCTGGTTGTTGGGAATTGAATTTAGGACCTCTGATTGCTCTGGTCAACCCTGCTCGCTCTGGTCATCCCTGCTAACCGGTCAACCTTACTCGCTCAGGCCCAAAGATTTATTCATTATTATAAATAAGTACACTGTAGCTGTCTTCAGACTACCCAGAAGAGGGAGTCAGATCTCATTACGGGTGGTTGTGAGCCACCATTTGGTTGCTGGGATTTGAACTCAAGACCGTCGGAAGCCCAGTGCTCTTACCCACTGAGCCATCTCTCCAGCCTGTGAAAGACTCTTATAGATAACCAAGTACAACTACTATTGTGAGATGCAACCTTGGCCACCTCTGGACCTCAGCTTTGTGTACTGACCCTGAGGAAAGATTTCCCAGATCTCACCTCAATGATGCTGGTCCCCTAATTACAGCTGATTTTTCAGCCCCAGAAAACAGTCATCTACTGTCCCAGCAAAGCAAAGGGTTTCACTTCTGTGTTTGATCTCTCCTTTAACATGGTTGATTCTACAGCTCAAACTGCCTGAAACCAGATTTTGTTGTTGTTGTTGTTGTTTTCAAGACAGGGTTTCTCTGTATAGCCCTGGCTGTCCTGGAACTCACTTTGTAGACCAGGCTGGCCTCAAACTCAGAAATCCACCTGCCTCTGCCTCCCGAGTGCTGGGATTAAAGGCATGCGCCACCACTGCCTGGCTAGAACCAGATTCTTAACTCAAAATATCAAACAAGATATTTGGTAGAGCCTTTAAGGGACTGTCAAAGTTCCCTTTGGAACTTCAGGAGCCAGGCATGCATTGTCTGTGCTGCTCTCAGCATTACAGGAAGCACCCACCACAGCTCTGAACACTTAACAACTTTTCTAGCACCAGACTCTCAAATCCTACATAACCCTCCCATAACAACAACATGGTTAGGTCTGTCACAGCAATAGTCTACTTTTGAGTACCAATTTCTGTCCTAGGTTACATTCTATTACTGCAGTTAAAAGTCCATGACTGTGGTGGTTTGAATACGCTTGGCCCATAGGGAGTGGTACTGTTAGGAGGTGTGGAAGAAGTGTGTTACTGTGGGGGTAGCTTTGGAGGTCACCTCCTATGCTCAGGCTCTACCCATTGCAGAAGAGAGCTTCCTCCTAGCTGCCTGAGAATGACAGTCTCTCCTGGTTGCCTTCGAATCTCAGCTCCTTCTCCAGGACCACACGTCTGCCTGCTGCCATGCTTCCTGATATGATAATAATGGACTAAACCTCTGAAACCGTAAGCCAGCCCCAATTAAATGTTTGCCATTCTAAGAGTTGCTTTGGTCATGGTGTCTCTTCATAGCAATGGAAATCCTAAGACAATGGCCAAAGGCAGCTTGAGGGAGGAAGGGTTTGTTTGAGCTTACAGTTATAGTCCTTCATTGAGGTAAGTGAGGAAGTCAATCAGAAACCTGGAGGTGGAAACTGGAGCAGAAGTCATGGAGGAATGCTATTTACTGTCTTGTTTCACCTTGCTTGAACTGCTTTTTTATATCTAAGTACACTGTAGCTGTCTTCAGACACACCAGAAGAGGGCGTCAGATCTCATTTTGGATGGTTGTGAGCCACCATGTGATTGCTGGGATTTGAACTCAGGACCTCCAGGAGAGCAGTCAAAGCTCAGTCTCTGCTGATCCATCTTGCCGGCTTGAACTGCTTTCTTATACACTCTAGGACCATCTGCCCAGGCACCACCCAAAGTTGTCTGAACCCTTCGACATCAATCCATCCATCAATCAAGACGATGCCCCACTGTTGCAGGATATTTGATCACAGTGTGAACCTCGAGATTAAGTTTATTTATTGGAAAAAACCTACATTTAGTTGTGGTGTTCTTGCCTTTAGCACATACCTTTAACCCAAGAGTTTTCTGCTTGAATATTGTAAACAGGATCAAATAAAGTCACAGGTCAAGAGGTAGAACAAGCAACCAGCTGACAGGAAGTGAACATAGGGTTATTAAGAAAAAAACAGAGGGAGTCAGGAACATGAATAGAGAAACTCACAGGAAGTAGAAAGGAGGGTCATTCAGATTGAAGGAGATCTTTTTTTTTTTTTTTTTTTTTTTTTTTTTTTTTTTTTTTTTTTTTTTTTTTTTTTTTTTTTTTTTTTTTTTTTTTTTTTTTTTTTTTTTTTTTTTTTTTTTTTTTTTTTTTTTTTTTTTTTTTTTTTGAGACATGGTGAGAGACAGGATTCCTTCTGGGACATCAGCTGAGGAAAAAGGTCACCTAGGTGCTTTCTCTGCTTCTCTGAGCTAGCAGGCTTTCACCCTAGCATCTGGCTCCTGAGTCTTCATTGGTAAACTGGACTGATTGAGACTATGTTAAAACACACACACACACACACACACACACACACACACACAAAACAACAACACCCCACAGGCTTGTCAATTTGCCAATCTGATAGAGGCATTTTCTCAGTCCCTTTTTCCAGATGTTCCAGCTTGTATCAAGTTGATAAACAAACCCCCCAGCACTCGGGAGGCAGAGGCAGGCGGATTTCTGAGTTCGAGGCCAGCCTGGTCTACAAAGTGAGTTCCAGGACAGCCAGGGCTACACAGAGAAACCTTGTCTCAAAAAAACAAAACAAAACAAAACAAACACCCAAGCCATGCATATAGCATGTTATATATTATACATTTTTAAAGATTTTTTAAAAACCTGTTTTACATTATATTGATTTCAGTGTGTGTGTGTGTGTGTGTGTGTGTGTGTGTGTGTGTACACCACAGACCATATATGAAGGCCTGAGGACAACTTGGAGAAATTCACTCTATGTCAACATGTGGGTCCCAGAATCAAACCCAGGTGTTCAGGCCTGGGGTCAGACACACTTATCCATTGAACCATCTCACTGGTCCATTAATTATTTTTCGCAGGGTCTATCTAACTCTAATGTCCAGCTGGCTTCAAACTTGAGGCCATTCTCCTGCCTCAGCCTGCTGAGTGCTCAGATTACAGGTGAGAATTACCACACTTACAATTTTACAATTTTAAAAAGAACCTATATGTTCTTAGATTAAAATAAATGTTGGGGTTAAAAACAGGATAGAATTCAGAGGAAGTATATATATATATATATATATATATATATATATATATATATATATTCTCATGAAATGTATTCCTAGCATAGGGAGTATGTTTTAAGATGGAAATAGTTAAGAGAAATATACTTGCTCTCATTTTTATTTTTTAAAAACCTTTTGTTATTTGTTTTGAAACAGGGCTTCTTTGTGTAACCCTCACTGTCCTGGAACTCAGTCTGCAGACCAGGCTGGCCTTGGACTCAGAGGTCTACCTGCCCCTGTCTCTGGAGTGCTGGGATTAAGGGCCTGCGCCACCACTGCGTGGCACTGTTTTTAGAAACTTCTAATGAGTATGTTCACACTGCCTGGGAAATGGGAGGAAGCATATCATTATACTATTGGCAGCGCTCACCCAAGGATGTAATTCTCTCCTCAGTGAGCACAGTCAGGAGAGGATCACCCTCTTTCATCAATGCCCTTTCCTTGATGGGCCATTTATCTCCATGTTTAAATTGTTTGCTTAAGCCATCTCCTAATACACTACACAAGCAAAGACCTGGACAGTCAATATAAAGTTCTTTGATATATGAAAAGTGAGTAAAATGTCCCATACTCTTTCCCAGCTCATCTTGCAAAGTAATAAGCCAAAGCGAGCTGTGTCTCCTCAGGCCTGGGTGATGGTTTACCCATCTTGTTAACCAGTCAAAGCAAATTCTCACTAAGTATATAGAAGAATGCATGCTTACCATCTCCCCTAGAAAGATACAGAGGAGTGGTAATTAACTGTGCTAGTGGGTTTGGGAACTCCATATAAACCTAGACTTACCTGGGAAGAGGCCTCCACTTGTGACTTGTAGGCAAGCTTGTGGGTATTGTTTTTTAAATGTGTGTGTGTGTGTGTGTGTGTGTGCATGTATGTACAGGTGACCACAGAGGTGAGAAGAGGGTGTCGGATCCCCTGGAGCTGGAGTTATTGGCTGTTGTGAGTGTTGGGAATTGAATTTGTGTCCTCTAGAAGTGTTCTAAACTGCTGAGCCATCTCTCCAACCTCATATACCGTTTAAAGTAACAGTAGAGCAAATATACAAACATAACCTCATGTGTTTTTTTTTTTACACTTTTTCATTTAAGTGGCTTTGGAGTAAGAGAACCAGGCTCTTATCATTTCAAATGTGTTGAAAATTTTCAGATGTGATTAAAATGCCAAATCTCAAATAAAGCCCATCAATTAAGTAAAAGAGTAACTTGTTTCAAGTTAAAAGCAGGGAAGTGCAGCGTCCTGGGTGGGCAGCAGGCTTTGCGGTTGTGATGTGACTCTGGCCTCCTGACTCAGAGCTGTTGACATAGGAACGGTACTTAACTGGGGAATTGACCAGCTCAGCAGTGCCGGAATCACTTCTGTGATATCATCTGTGTCCTGCTGCCAGTAAATGTTCTGAAAATACTCTGTTCTGGAAAAGCTATGTCTCAATGAGAACAGTCAGTCTGCCAAAATAATTCTCACCACCTCCTGACTCCAAACAAGCTGGCCATACAAACCCGAGAGAGTCATGAATGGCTGACTATGCAAGGAGAAGCCGGACCTGAGAGAGAGTTCCTAACCAGGTGCCTCTGTGTACGACCCCCCTACCCGATTACTATGCTAAAATCCCGGAGTGACAAGCATCAAAGGAGAAAACAATCATTTTTTCAGAGTTTTAGAGGTGTCAGTCCGTGCCTTGGCAAACCCAATGCTTTGAGACTTTTGGGGGTATACTGAATGGTAACAATGGGGAAGAAGTGGGTAGGAAGCACAGGGAAGGGGCCAGGGTTCCACAGTCCACTTTGAAGGTAACCCCCTGCTGGGTGGTCCACGGATCTCTCACTGGACCACCTCCGGAAGGCATCGCACTCCTTCCTCTTCTCCATCCACCTCCCCATTTCCTCTGCTTTCCCTCCTCCCTTCTCTCTACCCTTATTCCTCTCCCTCCCCCTCTTCTTGCTCCTTTCCCTCCCCAGCTTTTCTTCTTTCTCCTCCTCTTTTTCGATCTCCCTTCTCCTTTGGAAGAAAACCAAAAGGCTAGAACCACTTCCATAAAGTTTTTGTTTGAAGCCTGGCATAGTGTACACTCCAGTAATCCCAACACTTGGGAGGCCGAGGCAAGGGGATCCAGAATAGAATACAAATTCAGTCTGGAATCTCTGATATGCTCTCTCTCTCTCTCTCTCTCTCTCTCTCTCACACACACACACACACACACACACACACACACACACACGCCACATGTTTCATTTGGAAGATGATATTAGCACCCAGATCAGCGGATAAAAGTAAAATTTTACCAAGTTAAAAATTTGCATAATGTCCAGGCAGCAGTGGTACACTCCTACTCCCAGCATTTGGAAGGCAGAGACTGGCAGAGCCCTAAGTTCAAGGACAGCCTGGTCTACAGAGTGAGTTCCAGGACAGCCAGGGATACACAGAGACACTCTGTCTTTGGAAACAAAGCAAAGCAAAACAAACTTTGCATGGTAAAAAGACAGACTTTACTTCCATAATGTAAGGGAATTCTCATTGCCTTACAGAAGATCAAAAACTAGTTTGAAACTATTCCTATGACACCTCAGGCAATCCTTTAAATCCTACATTCTGGTTGATTAAACCATTACTTTTGCTTTAAATGTTTCTTCAAAATCATATCCTAGCATCAGTACATTTTTCATATTCTGAATTCTTTGTTTAAAGATCTGAATTCTTTGTTTAAAAAACATCATCTATTCCTTGGAGATTTCATAGGAAAATGAACGTATCCTATGTATTTTGGCAAGCTTTATGCAGACTTGGGCCCTCCTTGTTACATTTTAGTCCAGGGTTTGGCTAAGGAAAAAAGGATCCAATGTTCTGTAAGCAAATGTATAGCTGAAATAGTTGGTTTTTTTTTTTAAAGGGGGGCTACTTGAAGTTATTTTCAGTTGAAAAGAATTGTGTGTTCCTGATTTTCTCCTGTTTTCTTCTAAGCCATTGTTGAATCATTGTCAACAGTAGGGCTAACAGAGGGCTGATGTACGTTTGTCAGAAGGCATGAGGCTTTCCACATTTACCCATACTACTATTATCCACCCCCAGTAAGGGCAATATAAATGCCTCTCCACCCTTGGTGAATATACTGTAGACACCCTCATTTAGTGGTAGCTATGGGCAGTTTCTGCCCTGAGGTCCGGGAGTCATGCCTTAGAAGTCTACTTTGCTATTCTTCCCCAAACTAACTCTTTCTTTCTTTCTTTCTTTCTTTCTTTCTTTCTTTCTTTCTTTCTTTCTTAATTTCTTTCTTTCTTTCTTTCTCTCTTTCTCTCTCTCTCTCTCTTTCTCTCTCTCTTTCTCTCTCTCTCTCTTTCTCTCTCTTTCTCTCTCTCTCTCTCTCTCTCTCTCTCTCTCTCTTGTTTGTTTCGAGACAGGGTTTCTCTGTGTAGCCCTGACTGTCCTGGAACTCACTTTGTAGACCAGGCTGGCCTCGAACTCAGAAATCCACCTGTCTCTGCCTCTGGAGTGCTGGGATTAAAGGTGTGCGCCACCACGCCCGGCTCAAACTTTCTTTTCTTTCCCTTCCCTTCCCTTCCCTTCCCTTCCCTTCCCTTCCCTTCCCTTCTCTTCCTTTCCCTTCCCTTCCCCCCCCCTCTCTTTCTTTCTCATTTTTCCAGACAGGGTTTCTCTGTGTAGCCCTGGTCCTGGTTGTCCTGGAACTCACTTTGTAGACCAGGCTAGGCTGGAACTCAGAAATCTGCCTGCCTCTGCCTCTGGAGTGCTGGGATTAAAGGCAAGCGCCACCACTGCCTGGCATGGGTTTGGTAGGCATCTGAAAGCTCGAACCAGTCCCTCAGCTATCTTGATTCCATCTTTCTCCTCCAGCACACATTCACACCCTCCAGTACTCCCTTTGAATACATCTACCCATTGACACAGAGCTGTTGGTGCGAGGTAAAGGCAGTTCCAGAAGATTCTCTGCCCATGAGGTAATCCCTAGAGCTTCATGGCCATGTGGTTCTGAGAAGGTAAACCTCTGCTTTAAGGTTTATTTATTCACAGAACCGTGACAATTGGCTGACCTGAGTGAAGTTATCACTGTGGTCTGCGAGGTTCTCCCCATTATCATAGCAAGGGTATGTGGCCACCCAGAGCCTATCTGTGATTGACCACATCTGAGGGCAACAAGGGCGAAATTAATATCCTTTACCTATTCTTCCACCTCTGTCACCCAAAGGTAACAATTGTTCTTTTCTATCTTGCCACATTCTAGAAAAAGATTTTTTTTTTAATGTGCTTATTGGTGACAGGCACTTGAACATGTAGGACCTATGGAGGCCAGAGAGGGATCCCCTGGAGCTAAAATTAACAGCAGTTGCAAGGTGCCTAACATGGGTGTTGGGAACTGAATGTTGGGTCATCTGTAGGAGCAGTATTTTCTCATAACATGTGAGCCATGTCTACAGCCCTCACATTATTATTAATTCACTTTTTCTGGTTTTTTTGAAATGGTTTTACTTTGTAGCTGTCCTAGATGTCCTGGAACTCATTCTGCAGACCAGACTGGCCTTTGAACTTTGAATGTATGAGATCTGTCTGCTTCTGCTTCCTGAGTGCTGGGATTAAAGTCATGCCAGGCCCCAGATATTCTCTATCTCTATTTTTTTTAAAGATTTATTCATTTTATTTATATGAGTACACTGTAGATGTCTTCAGACACACCAGAAGAGGGCCATGTGGTTGCTGGGAATTGAACTCAGGACATCTGGAAGAGGAGTCAATGCTCTTAAGCACTGAGCCATCTCTCCAGCCCCAAATAGTCTTAATATGTAACCATGATGATGGTTTGTTTGTTTGTTCGTTAACTATTCACAGTGATGTAAATTTGGCATTATGCCAGCCTGTCTTCTGGCAGCAACTTACTTTGTCTGTTTCCCCCTTTCCCATGTCCCCACTCAGAGATGGCCTTTTGTCCTCCCTTGTTCCTCAGTAAACCTCTTGTGCTAGACCTGATACACAGTGTGATATCTTAGTGATACTCCTTGGCCCCAGACCTACCCTACCCATGGCTTTATCATAATACAAGGCTCTTGCCCATACCTGAAATCAATTATACCTGTGTACTAGTGTACACACCACACCAAGGACAAGCAATGAAGGTTGCCTAGCTCTTCTGAAACAAGCATGACTGTGGCTCTCCTGGTTCTTGTCCTTTCTGGGGGCCGTTGGCTACTTTTGCTTAAAACTTGTAGTTTTAATCTTGCAAAACTTGTGGATTCTAGGGTATTTGAACACTTTTAAACTAAACTGCCACCACAGGACATCTAAAGTACCTTTTCCACGTAGTAAGTAAAGTAGGGAGAGAGCCTGTGGTCCCTCTCAGGCGGGAACTATGACCTTCACCAGCATGGAAGCAATTATAGAATATTGATTACTATACTTCTGCTCTACCCCCCCAAAAAGAATGATTTCTGAGATCATTCAGCTGTGGGTGGGAGCTTGTGTCAGGAGTACAGAGAGACTGAAAGATAGCAAGATCAAAATTAATGTATGAAAGACGCCAGTTGGCAGAGGAAGACTGGAAGCCCTTCCCCGTCTGGGTTTCAGACAGCAAATGGAACATGATGGAGGCCAGTTGGCAAAGACGGGAAGCCTAAATTACTTGGGATACATGCAAGGAACAGAGCTTGCATAAGGCAAGCCCATGATATATAAACACAGGATAGGTATGTATAAATACAATATAAATGCTATATGAAGTCATATGCTTTATAGTCAGTGCATTGTGGGCTTTAACCTCATCTCAGCAGCCAACTCCCAATTCCCAAACTTGGATATGTTTTCCTCTTTGTTTAAAAAAACATTTTTTTTTTTTTTACATTTGCTTAGCATGCACTCATGCTCACCTGTGTGGGTGTGCATGCTCATGAATATTCATAGGGAAGCCAGAGGAGGGTGTCAGCCGTCTTATTCAATCAGTCTCCACCACACACAACAATACATAAAAAAAATTAAGAATGAGAAGCAATTGGATAAGATGGAGCATACCTGTAATCCCAGCATATGGAAAATGGAAGGGAAGTGTCAGGAGTTCAAGGTCATCCTCAACTACACAGTGAAGCCTTAAATTTACAGTATAAAATTGTCTTTAAAAATGGAAAGAGAGGGGCTGGAGAGATGGCTCAGTGGTTAAGAGCGCCAACTGCTCTTCCGAAGGTCCCGAGTTCAAATCCCAGCAACCACATGGTGGCTCACAACCATCTGTAACGAAATCTGATACCCTCTCTTCTGGAGTGTCTGAAGATAGCTACAGTGTACTAACATAGAATAAATAAATAAATCTTTAAAAAAAAATGGAAAGAGAGCTGGGCGGTGGTGGTGCACGCCTTTAATCCCAGCACTCGGGAGGCAGAGGCAGGTGGATTTCTGAGTTTGAGTCCAGCCTGGTCTACAAAGTGAGTTCCAGGGCAGCCAAGGCTACACAGAGAAACCCTGTTTCAAAAAACAAAACAAAACAAAAAATGGAAAGAAAGCTGCACCTTGCCTGGGCAGCACAGTAGGGTTAAGGGGGCCTTGAGGGTGAGACTGGGGAGCATGGCCCTGCCATGAGGTGGCCTGGACAGGGCAGAGATGCTCTCTGTCTCCTTCCCCCTCAGACACCTGAGGGAGTTGGGAGAGATGACCTTGGGTTCATGAGAGCTGTTGAGCTGGGCCTCGTTGGTGTAGCACTCAGGAGCTGGTCATCACCTTGCCTGGACAGCACAGCAGGGCTGGCCATGTCTGAGGGCCTGGGAGTAAAGCCAGCCTCTCAGGATAAATGGTAGGAGCCCCAGTGAGGATCTGATATTAATGATGTCACAGAAACTGGAGATCTGGGACCAGACCAATGACTCACTGCAGTGAACATTCGCAAGTGAAGATATGTGGGCAGAGGGACATACTGTGGGACACACTGTGACATACTACAGCTTCCACAATGAGGTGTTTCCTATGCTGTTGTTTGTTTCATTTGGAGGGAGGAGCTTGCAAGGACAAATCGTGCATATGAGGGGCTGGGAGATGAGCAGGATGATGGGGAAATCACACAGAGTCAATAAGAAGCTTTTAAAAATGGAAAGAATGGGCTGGAGAGATGGCTCAGTGGTTAAGAACACTGACTGCTCTTCCAAAGGTCTTGAGTTCAAATCCCCAAAACCACATGGTGGCTCACAACCATCCATAATGAGCTCTGATGCCCTCTTCTGGAGTGTCTGAAGACAGCTACAGTGTACTTACATATAAATAAATAAAAATGGAAAGAAAGGGGTTGGAGAGAAGGCTCTGTGGTTAAGGACACTTGCTGCTCTTCCAGAGGACCTAGGTTTGGTTCCCAGGACCTACCTTACAATCATCCATAGCTCTGGTTCCTGGGAATCCAATGGCTTCTTCTGATCTTTGAAGGAACAAAGTGTACATGCAAGAAAAACACCCACACACATATAAATAAGCAACAAATGAATGAGTAAATATTAAATAGAACGTTGAAGAGTTAGAGGGTGGGGCAGCAGACACAAAGATTTTTCACATAAAGAACACATAGAAAAAATTAAATAAGAAATAGTTATAGATAAAAAGATTTGAAAACAAAATAAAGCAGAGAAGTCCATCTGGATATTATTTTTGTTAATAATAATTACAACTTCTAGTATTGGGAAGCTGGGAGGAGGGGCTGTTTTTGCAGACTGTTGGGGAACTGAGGGAGGAGTGGGTGGGGCTGGGACAGGGAGGAGCAGTTGGGAAAGTAATTAGATCAGTGCTCTCTCTCTCTCCTCTGTCCTTTCTCTCCTATCTAGTATTTGGGGAGTGAAAATGGGGGTCGGGGGGTGGAATAAAGAGTAGGAAAGAGAAGAACCCAAAAATTAGTAAAGATCAACTACAATTAATAACTACAACCATCACCTCTAGCTTTTTTTTTTCTTTTTCTTTTTCTCTTTTTTTTTTTTTGTCTTGTTCTTTTTTTTTTTCAAGACAGGGTTTCTCTGTATAGCCCTGGTTGTCCTAGAACTCACTTTGTAGACCAGGCTGGCCTACTCAGAAATCTGCCTGCCTCTGCCTCCCGAGTGCTGGGCTAAAAGGTGTGCACCACCACGGCCAACAGTCACCTCTAGCATTATATAAAATAGAATGTGATCAGCCCAAGCCAGAAATTCCAGCATGTAGTAGATTGAGGCAGGAGGATCACAAGTTTAAGGTTGTCCTTAGTGAGTTCCAAGACAGTCTTGGCTATGAGACATCATGGGAAAAAATAGGAAGGAAGGAAGGAAGGAAGGAAGGAAGGAAGGAAGGAAGGAAGGAAGGAGAGAACGAACAAACTATCAGGGTCATGGGGCTTGAGCAAGGTCATAGTTTGAAATTGCTAAGTATAGTATACATCAGCTCTGTTCAGTCACAGAGCTCCTTAATGGTGAATAGAAAAGCTATAAAAATATTTGTAACAGACTCTCTAAGTGCCTTTCCCATTACCCTCTGCTTTCACTTCTAAATTCAAAGGTTCTTTTCCTCTTGAACAGTTTTGTTTCATAGAACAAGCTCAGATTACATATACTGGTCATGCTAAGAGCACCAGAGAGCTAATATGTTCTAGAAAACATCTTTCAAACGATGACAACTGGGCAGTTGACGGATAATACCCCAAGTTCTTTGCCTTATGGTCTGGAAAATTTGACAGTGTGCTCTGTACTGACTGCCTCCCCAAGGTCCCCAGTGGGTCTCAAGTTTAATTGCCCATGTGGTAAATGGTTGTTGATAAACCTGTTATTGACTTCCTCCCCCCCCCCCCTTCCTTCCCTGCTCTCTAGTGTTTCCTGGAATCACCTCCCATATCAAATACTTGGGCTCAACTCAAATCTCTATCTCGGGATTTCCTGCTTAGAGGAATTGAAGGGAGATAACGGTAGTATCTTTTCCCAACCAATTTTATTTTTAGCTATTTCTTTTTTAAATCCTTTGAAAGGAAAAAAAGCCAGTGTGGAGACATGGCATGTTTCTATGAGCCTGTAAGTCCAGCGACTTTGGCAAAACGATCTCCAGCATAAGGACCTCCTGGGGCAATTTATCAAGCCCCCGTTTCAAAATAAAATCAAAAGAGGGGTATAGCTCATAAATAGAGTGCTTTCCTATTATAACAAGACCTTGAGCTCAGTTCCAGGCAAAAAAGAGGGAGGAGATATGTCTAAAAAAATATTACAATACTTTACTATAATAAGGAAATGGAAATAGTTGAAGTCAGGCATGTTAGTGCATGCCTTTAATCCCAGCACTCAGGAGGCAGAGGTAGGCAGATACATCACTGTGAGCTTGAGACCAGTGTAGTCTACATAATGAGTTCTGGGAAAGTCAGGGCTATATTAAAGAAATAAAAACCTGTTCTGATGGGCATGGTGGGAAATAAAAACCTGTTCTGATGGGCATGGTGGCACATGCCTTTAATCCCAGCACTTGGGAAGCAGAGACAGGCAGATTTCTGAATTCAAGGCCAGCCTGGTCTACAAAGTGAGTGCTAGGACAGCCAGGGCTACACAGAGAAACCCTGTCTTGAAAAACAAACAAACAAACAAACAAACAAACAACAACAAAAAAACCTGTCCCCCCCACCGGAGAACTAGATAGATAGATAGATAGATAGATAGATAGATAGATAGATAGATGAAGGAAGGAAGGAAGGAAGGAAGGAAGGAAAAGAAGGAGAAGGAGAAGAAGCAGCAGCACTCGTAATGTTCAAAAGGATTCACTCAGTCACTCTTTCGGTCTCATTGATTTTGTATTTATTGCCTCTGGGCATTCTTAGCACTCCAAGTACTAACTGGAATGCTGTACGGTTGGCTAGAAAAGGATAGACAGGAAGAGAGCAAAGCCCTAAACCAGAGCAGCCTTGGAGAAAGGCAGTGCAGAGCACAGAGTGAGATTTCTCGGAAGGCAAGAATCAACAGAACCAAGTGACCATCGGCTAGTGGAGCTAGAGGGCAGAGATGTGTTGACAAGAATTTCCTGGTCTGGGTGTGGGTGAATGAGTGATGTCATTAACTGGAACGGAGAATTCAGGAGAAGAAACAGGTTCTAAAGATAAGTCTTTAATTCAGATTTGGATGCCAAGTTTAAGAAGATTGAATGGACTGTTTTAATATTACATGGCTTCCATGGGTCCTCATACTTCTTGAGAGTAAACCTAGGACTTCTGAGTTCCCGCATTCAAAAAGAGGCAAAAAAGCCAACTACAGAAAAAATAAAGAACACTTTGTCTATTACCTGACAGGATTTCTCTTTCTTGACCTGTGTGCATGTGTGTTCTGTGTTCTGCATTCAGGGCCTGTGCAGCTGGGCTGGGCAAACCTTCTCCAGTAAGCTGCACCCCAAATTCCCCTTTTTGAGTTGCTGGAGAATGAACCCAGGGCGTCTACATGCTGTGCACACATTGTACCACCGAGCCATACTCCTAGACCACAGGATTTCTTCAAGCCTCATCCTAGGAGTTATACATTAGGAATTCTGCAGAAAATCTTCTATGGACACTGCTCTTTCCTCTCACGTTGCTGTGGCCACAGACTCCTGTCTCATTCTCCCTCATACCATACTTTTCTCTAAGAAATGGATCTGGACTTTCAAGAAGATGACCACACACTTTGAAGTATTTCTGCAAGGTTAAAGAGATTTACTTATAATTATTATTATATTTAACTACACTGTAGCTGTCTTCAGACACTCCAGAAGAGGGAGTCAGAACTCATTTTGGATGGTTGTGAGCCACCATGTGGTTTCTGGGATTTGAACTCAGGACCTTCGGAAGAGAAGTAGGTGCTCTTAACTGCCAAGCTATCTCTCAGGTCCACTGCATTATTTTTATTTATTTATTTATTTTTGTTTTTTTTTTTCGAGACAGGGTTTCTCTGTATAGCCTTGGCTGTCCTGGAACTGACTCTGTAGACCAGGCTGGCCTCAAACTCAGAAATCCGCCTTCCTCTGCCTCCCGAGTGCTGGGATTAAAGGCATGTGCACCACCATCCTTGGCTGGTCCACTGCATTCTTATGCCTAATGCAAAGGGGTCTCGTGTCTTGCTCTCAAGTGATCAGATGTGGTCAAATTCTTATGTAATTTGAGCAGTGCATGGAGAAATAAAATGAGCACATATTTTGATTTCAAGAAGTGCTGAACTTAAGATGAATTTTAATTTCTGCCAAGCAGCTTCTTTACACTTGATTTTCTGTACGCATTTTGTCTTATTTAACTCGTTTGCCTTTCCCACACCTCACCATGCCCTTTCCTTTCTGTCTCTGTTCATCTTCCCCTGCCTCCTCTCTATGTTCCTTTAGTCACCCAATTCAAAGTCCCCTTTAGTATTATCGATGTCAATTGGAGGCTATGTCTAGCCTTTCTGAGGACAGAGTGTTAATGGGGATGCGTGTGGCTTATTGAGACCGTGACTGTTTCACCTGCTTGAAATTCCATGGGAACGTGGGAGAGCAGGGAAAAGCATGACAGAGCTGGTACAGAACGGCTCCAAAGGCACAGTGTGCTGTCTGCCTCATGGAAGCTCTGAAGGTTCTCCTGAGACCGGTGAGACTCATTTTGCCCAAGACCCACCCTTGGGCTCCTTTCTTCGGTAGGCTTTGTTACTTGTCTTCTTACTGTTACAAAATACCCAACAAGTAGCAAACTTCAGGGAGGAAAGATTTATTTTGGCTGCAGTTTGAGGGTACAGACCATTATGGAGAAGTGGCAGGATTTTCAGGCAGCTGGTCACATTGTATCTGCTGACAGGGAAGTAACGAGATGAATGCTGTCCATTGCTGGCTTTCTTTTTACACAGTACAGGACACAATCCAGGGAATGTCACCACCTCTTTGGGATGCATCTTCCTACCTGTTATCCTTACTGGGCAATCCCTCACAGCCATGACCAGAGGCTTGTCTCATCGATTCTTCTACATCCTGCCAAGGTGAATCATCACAGTAGCGTGCATCCGGCCAAACGTTAACACATTCTTGGAATCTAAGCACTGGGGAGGTAGTGGTAGGAGGGTTGAGTTGAAGCCCTGGATTACATAGCAAGACTCTCTCTGTCAGAAAGAAAATCTTCTATTTTAATGAACTACGAAGGGGGGGGGGGAGTATGTTTATATCACTCAGCATGCTTTGGGCTTCATGTAACATAAAACCTGAAATGAAAACTAGATTTAACTAGATGGGAATGTTAATGAGATCACATTGAAGGCAATCAGAAGGGCAGACGGTTTCTAATTAACCTAGTGACTCTGATGCTGTTTCTCTGGAAATCTCTCAGTCATGACCTTCTCTGAGGGCTATCTTTATTCTCTACAGTGGATCATAGTTTCCTGCCCTAGGAGAAGTGCAGTGACTTTCAACTGTCCTAACTCTGCAACTTTTTTTTTTTTTTTGAGACAGGGTTTCTCTGTCCAGTCTTGGCTGTCCTGGAACTTACTTTGTAGACCAGGCTGGCTTCGAATTCAGAAATCCGCCTGTCTCTGCCTCCCAAGTGCTGGGATTAAAGGCATGCGCCACCACGCCTGGCAACTCTGCAATTTTTAATACAGTTCCTTATGGTGTAGTAATCCCAACCATAAAACTATTTTCACTGGTACTTTATAACTGTAATCTTGTTACTGTTATGAATTATAAGATCTGTCTTTTCCAATGGTTTTTAGGTGACCCCTGTGAGAGGGTCAGTTGACCCCAAAAGGGTCATGACCCACAACTGAGAACCACTTGTTTCGATTAGTAAGGAATACATCTATGACTGTTTTTGCCGTGTCACACAAGACTTTACAGATGTGGTTAAATTCCAGGCTTTGAGATGGAGAGATAACCCTGTGGAAGCCATTGTAACCACAAGGGTCCCCAGAAAACCTAAGAGGGAAGTAAAATGTCTAAATCAAAAGGGCAGGTGACAGACAGGTCAGAGTGATACAGTTCCTAGAGCTTTCTCCCTTGTGGCAAAATACTTGAGGTCATGAACTGCTGGAGCAAAGTTCTGTTTGTTGTCATGAGTTCAGAGATTTGGGTTCAGGACACCTGGTTTTGCTACTCTGGGACTGAGGCGTGTACATACATGGTAGAAAAGGCCTGTTTCCTTCCATGGTGGCCAGGAAGCACAAAGAGAAAGGGCTCAGGGCCCCAATATACACTCCAAGGATACCTTCTTTCCACAAAACAAAAGAACAACAATAACAAAAACTCATCTCAGGTGTATATATATATATCAACAAAAAAACTGTTAACACAATAGCATTTGTGGTTGTTCCATGTTCCCACCTTTATGTTGGGGCCAGGTCTTAGTAAAGGTTTGTTGCTTTTTTTTGTTTGTTTGTTTTGTTTTTTAAAGATTTATTTATTATATGTAAGTACACTGTAGCTGTCTTCAGACACTCCAGAAGAGGGCGCCAGATCTCGTTATGGATGGTTGTGAGCCACCATGTGGATGCTGGGATTTGAACTTATCACCTTCGGAAGAGCAGTTGGGTGCTTTTACCCTCTGAGCCATCTCACCAGCCCCTGTTGTTGTTTTTTTTAGTTTTTCGAGACAGGGTTTCTCCATGTAACCTTGGCTATCCTGGAACTCACTTTGCAGACCAGGCTGGCCTCAAACTCAGAAATCCACCTGCCTCTGCCTCCCAAGTGCTGGGATTAAAGGCGTGCGCCACCACACCCAGCTTTAGTACAGTTTTAATTTGTAATCCCTGGTGACTACCAATACTGAGGTTCATCTGTACATTGGCCATTGGAATATCATCTTCAAAACAATTCCATTCAAATTAATGTCTTGTCCATTTTCAGATTGTATTTCTTCCCTCCCTCCCTCCCTCCCTCCCTCCCTCCCTCCCTCTCATCTTTCCTTCCTTCCTTCCCTTTTGTTTTTTGGAGATAGAGTTTCTCTGAATAGCCCAGGCTGTCCTTAACTTGCTTTGTAGACCAGGCTAGCCTTGAACTATGAGATTTACCTGCCTCTGCCTCCCCATTAGCCATTACCATCTGACATGTCTTTTCATACTTATTTGTAGGCATTCATTATACATTTGCACCTGATTCCTTTCCTGTGTTCATTGTAAAACCTCCTCCACTAGGGCTTGCCATTTCCTTTTTAAAATTATAAATTTAGGCTGGATGTGGCAGCACATATCTTTAATGCCAGCCCTCGGGAGGCAAAGACAGGCATATAACTGTGAATTCAAGGCCAGCCTGATATACAAATCAGGTTCTAAAACATCCAGGGGCACACAGAGAAAATTTAAAAAACCAGAACCTACATGATGGACAGAAAGAACTGACTCAGGAAAGTTCTGCTTCCCATTGTATACGAACAACCCAATATATACAAATATAAATAAGTAAGTGTCAAAAACTTAAATGATAAACTATACAGAACTCTAAGTTAACTATTTTTTTTTCACTTTTAAAAGGCAGAGGGGGTAGAGGATATTAGCTCCATTTTACAGTAGATGTGAAAACATAGCTTTTATCTTTAATATAAGATAGACCTGAGATATAAACTCTAGGCTTCTATATCCATAACTGTGTTTCTATGCCTTTGTGATACAGCATTTTAAAGTAATCTAATTTCTACAAGGCTTTACAATGTCAGATTAACATGTATTACATTTATCCCTGGCAGATTCACTCTAGAGCCAACCAGCTTTATTAATCGTCATATAACCAGAAAGCATTGTTATACTCTAACTTAATTTCAAAGCTATATTGGAAAGTACCATGAGCTAAAACCATAGCAAGGCTGGTCTGCCCTGGCGGACCTTAAACTTACCATATAGCCAAGGATGACCTTGAACTCAAGCCCAGATGCTAGGATTATGGGTGTGGGACACCATATCAGACAAACACATTTTAAAGTATAACTGAGCCTGGTTTATCCTCATCAATTGTTTGGATGACAGGCTGGGGCTCTGAGTGAGGGGACTGAGGGAAGGCTTATTTAGGAGTGGTCACTGAGGGAGAAAAGCAAGTGACATCAGACACACTTTCTTTAAAAGTAACAGCCCCAGAACCCCATTGCTGGCCTGCCACATCATTGCCAGCAGGTCAAAAGGCAAGACTTCTAGAGTCCAGACTATTGAAGAAAAGGCTCACATATATTGATGGCCTGAGACCTACAAATAAACGGTGCTGATCTCACTCGTGCCCAACCAATGAAATGGCCCGGCTTTTCCTAATGTGGTGTTTGTTGTTTGTTTGTTTGTTTGTTTGTTTGTTTTTAGAGACAGGGTTTCTCTGTATAGCCCTGGATGTCCTGGAACTCTGAAATCTGCCTGTCTCTGCCTCCCAATTGCTGGGATTAAAGACATGCACCACCACTGCCTGGCCCAAATATGGGTTTTAAGAAAATGGCTGGTGATGAGAGAAACCAAAGAGTTCCATCTGGAAGCCGGGAGGTGGAAGGGTTTGTGGGCATTTTTTTGAGTTCACAGATGCCACAAGCAGTAACATAGTCTACCACTGTGTTATTAGAAAACACTTAAGTTTTCTTTTCTTTTTTTTTTTTAGATTTATTTATTTATTTATTAATTATATGTAAGTACACTGTAGCTGTCTTCAGATACACCAGAAGAGGGCATCAGATCTCATTATAGATGGTTGTGAGCCACCAAGTGGTTGCTGGGATTTGAACTCAGGACCTTCAGAAGAGCAGTCAGTGCTCTTACCTGCTAAGCCATCTCACCAGCCCCTTAAGTTTTCTTGAAAGGGGAAGACTACTTGGTAAACTTTGGTCTCTAGAACATGGAACCAGAGACGAGGTCTAGTGAGTATCTGGTATTGTTACATCAGATGCACAAGTCTCTGAGGGGAAGGGCTTATGGACCCCCTAAAAGCACACACAGACTTTTAAGGACATGCATGGCTTCCTAGGGAAAGGTATCTCCTTTCTCAAATCCTAAGTCAGATGTAGGGTAGGACACAGAATCACCTGGAGCCAGCCAAGTCGGAACACTCAGTGTACAGCAGGGGACCCTTTGCTTTTGTGTTCTTTTTTTTTTTTTTTTTCCTAATTGTATTTCAGGTCTTTGCAAACCAAGGCTCTGGGGATATCCAGGTTCAGTATGGCCTCTGCTTGGTCCACAACTACATTAGTTCTGGGGAGCCTTGCGTATGTGATTTTGTCATCTAGGACAGAAGATGTAAGAGAGCAGGGCCCCTCCCTTCACAGCATGTTCTGATTTCAAAGGAAGTCAACATGGAAAACAATGGGATATTTCCCTGGAACTGGAGTGTGACGAAAGAGATGCCTGCAATGAGCAGGACCTGCGTCTTCCTGCTGACCCCTCCCTTTTGGTCAGTAGGGGTTTGCTAAGCCAGAAAAAAAAATCTCTAAAATACTTGGTAACGTTTCCAAACGCCACATGCTACTACTGTGTTTTGTGCTTGGGTTTCTGGGTCTAGTTCAACACCTCAAGAGCTGGTTGGTATCGCAGCTGGGTGATCACATCTCTCTGAGGAAACCCAATGCCATCAGAAGAGGGAAGAACCACGGCCTCTCCTGGAAATCCTGGAAATCGGCAACAGCAGGCGACACATGAATGAGGTCTTCTGAGTAAACAATACTAACTCTCCCAGGTGCTCCTCTGTCGCTGTGTTCTGTGGAAGAGGGATGGTCTTTTGACCTCTGTCATGTTATCAGTGCCAGGACGGACTTCAGATTCAGAACACCTGGGGTCACTACAGGCTTTCGCTCCAGTGAATTGTTACGCTTTGGGAGAGGTGTGACTTTGGCAAAGGCTAGGCAGGTTCTTGGGTGAAGTTCCACAGCAGTCTCTACAGAGTAAACATACTGATCCTGCGGGTGGGACCACAAAGGCTATAGGGTGTTCAATGGCTTGACAAGCCTCCCTCCATTTTCAGATTTCCCGGGGTCAAGGACATCTTCCTTCTTTGCCCTTGACTCCACTCCTGTCACCTGTGCTTTTGCCAACGCCATTTTGGCTTAGCAGAAATCATTGATTTGGGCCCGGCGTGGTGGCGCACACCTTTAATCCCAGCACTTGGGAGGCAGAGGCAGGCGGATTTCTGAGTTCGAGGCCAGTCTGATCTACAGAGTGAGTTCCAGGACAGCCGAGGGCTACACAGAGAAACCTGGTCTTAAAAAAACAAACAAACAAACAAACAAACAAAAAACAGCTGACTTTACAATTTATTTATTAACTTTTGGGACAGTGTCTCACTCTATAGCCAGGATAACCTAGAACTTACTGCATAGCACAGGCTTGGCCCCAGACTCATGACAATTCTTCTACTTCAGACTTCTAAGTACTAGACTTGCAGGCATAAGCCATTACACTTGGCTAAATTTAGGGTTGCAGGTTCAGTCCCCTGCCCCGTGTTAGTTTGTCTAATTAGAACAGAGCAACTACTTGGTTATTTTTTTGTTTGTGGTGTTGTGGATAGAACAGGATTCTGAACATGCTAGGAAATTCTCTACCACCAAGCCACAATCTCAGTCCCAACCACACAATAGTCTAAACAGAAAAACAAAAAACAAAAAACTGCTCTTCCAGAGGTTCTGAGTTCAATTCTCAGCAATCATGTGGTGGTTCATAACCATCTGTAATGGGATCTGATTCCTTCTTCTGGTGTACATAAATACATTTTTTTTTTTTTTTAGAAAAGAATATAGTTGGTTGGAGAAGCAAAGATTTACTAATGATAAGTTTAGAGAACTCAAAAGGATGTGGGGATAGATGGAGAGGAGGGCCCAGTGTTCTAGGAAGAGCATCCTTTTCTCCCCTCCCTTCTAGTCCTAGCAAGCCTGCAAGCAGGGCCTCTCTGGGGAAGGCACTGCCTCTGGTTCACTGAATGGAGGATGAGTCCCCGTGGTACCGCACTGGGGAAACTTGGGAGAAAACTGCAGCTAGCTGTCAGGACAAATCAGGATCTTGGGGGCCTGAGGAAACAGTAGTTCCACCAGCATGGTGGCACATATGTGTAGCTTTGGTATCCACCTAGGCTACATGTTCCATTGAAAATATTTTAAAAATCAAAAACCAAACCATGCAAAACGGCTTAGCAGTTTGTTCTCTTACCAATGTAGAAGCCAGCAATCCATGACTGGGATCAGCAGGCTCAGCTTCTCTAGGGGTTCAACGTGGAACCTGACCCGGTTTCTTCCACTTTCTGGGGCTCAAAATGTTCCTGTGGTTACTGGACCTATTTGCCTCTGTCTTCACATGCCTCTCTCTCTCTCTCTCTCTCTCTCTCTCTCTCTCTCTCTCTCTCCTCACCCCACATAATCTAAGATGATCTCATCTTAAATCACTTACTTTAATTACATCTGTAAAAGTCATTTTTTTTCTCCCATGGAAGGCCGCATTCACAGGTTCTAGGAAGGCATATTTAGAAAGGCCACCAGTCCACTCTCTAGAGCTTGTTGCCAGTCATCTCAGCTGGAAATTGTTCATGGGAAAATGTCTCACTGAATAGATCCTGCTGCAAAACCTCCCAAGGAACAGGGAACTGGGATGGCATTGCGTGGTGGGGACTGTTGGCTACTGCAGAATAAGGTTACCCTTAATAGGGACAAAGGAGCCCAGAAACTGACTTTACTCCAGTACCATCTCACCACTGCCCTCTCTTGACAACATTTTAAAAGGTATCAGTGGGCAAAAGGGTCCACAACATTCTTACAGAAATAGCTTTTAAGAAGAGAACACTTTGTGCCAGGCAAAGTAGCAAAAGACTTTATAATCCCAGCACACAGAAGGCAGAGTGGGGAGGATCTCTCTGAGTTGAAGCCAGGCTAGTCAACATAGTAAGTTCCAAGCTAGCCAGCACTTCATGAGGAGACCTGTGTCAATAAGTACATAAATAGAATGAAGGAAAAAAAAAAAAGGAAAATTTGGAACTTAAAGTAAACAAAGAAAGATAGGCAGCTCATTTAGATGTTAGGACAAATGAATGAATGATAACTCATTTGAGAGACTGCAACATATTTCTGTAGTTGTGCTGGAACTCACTCTGTAGAACAGGCTGGCCTCGAACTCAGAAATCCGTCTGCCTCTGCCTCCCAAGTGCTGGGATTAAAGGCGTGTGCCACCCCTGCCCGGCTCAATGGTATTTTGTGATAGGGTCTCATATGGCTTAAGCTTGCCTTGAATTTCCAATCTCCATGCCTGGGTGCTGGGGTATGATCAGGGGCTCCTAACCTAGCTGATTGCTGGCAACTGAACCTGGGTCCTCTGCAAGAGTAACAGGTTCTCTCTCGGTTTTTTTTTTTTTTTTTTTTTTTTTGGTTTTTCGAGACAGGGTTTCTCTGTATAGCCTTGGCTGTCCTGGAACTCACTTTGTGGACCAGGCTGGCCTTGAACTCAGAAATCCGCCTGGCTCTGCCTCCGGAGTGCTGGGATTAAAGGCGTGCGCCCCCACGCCCGGTCCGTAACAGGTTCTCTTAACTGCTGAGCCAACTCTCCAGGCCATAATATTTGGTCTTTGTTTTTTGACTTACTTATTGCAAGATAGGGTTTCTCTGTGTAACCCTGGCTGTCCTGGAACTTGTTCTGTAAACCAGGCTAACCTTGAACTTGGAGATCCAATTGCCTCTGCTTTTAAGTGCTGGGATTAAAGTTGCCTGCCACCATGCCAAGCCAGGGTCTCATTTTATACCTCTGGTTGGCCTACATTTACTAAGTAGACTAGGCTAGCCTTGACGTCATAGTCCTGCCTCTGCCTCCAAACTGCTGAGATTAATGGCATGTACTACCACATCCGGTGGGCAGTCAGCTGCATATTTTTTTTTTTTTTTTAAGATTTATATATTTATGCCGGGCGTGGTGGTGCACGCCTTTAATCCCAGCACTCGGGAGGCAGAGCCAGGCGAATTTCTGAGTTCGAGGCCAGCCTGGTCTACAAAGTGAGTTCCAGGACAGCCAGGGCTATACAGAAAAACCCTGTCTCAAAAAACCAAAAAAAAAAAAAAAAAAAAAAGATTTATATATTTATTTTATGTGAGTACACTGTAGCTGTCTTCAGACACACCAGAAGAGGGTACCAGATCTCATTACAGATGGCCATGAGCCACCATGTGGTTGCTGGGAACTCAGGACCTCTGGAAGAGCAAGTCAGTGCTCTTAACCACTGAGCCATCTCTCCAGCCCCAGCTGCGTCTTTTGTAAATCACTTAACCTAACAGAAGCCTGAACAGCATAACAGAAGCCAGCAGGTCAAAGTGTGGAGGGCCATTTTGTAAGACTAAGCATCAGATAAATTTTATGGGTTCAAAATAAAGCATGAGTAGAGTCCTTGTCTTAATCTCATGTGGTTCACGGCTGGTGAGATGGCTCAGCGGGTAAGAGCACCCGACTGCTCTTCCGAAGGTGATGAGTTCAAATCCCAGCAACCACATGGCGGCTTACAACCACCTGTAATGAGATCTGAAGCCCTCCTCTGGTGCGTCTGAAGTCAGCTACAGCGTACTTATGAATAATAATAATAAAACGAATCCTTGGACCAGAGAGAGCAAGTGGGGTCGACCGGAGTGAGCGGGGCTGGCAGGAGCGAGCAAGGTTGACCGGAACGAGGAAAAAAAAAATCATATGTAGTTCATAGCTGTACTCCGTAGCTGCTAGCAACTTCAGAAAGTCAAAGTGCCTTATGTGGCTTTGGAGATGTCACAATCTTGTTATATTCACGAGGTGGCATTAACCTATTAAATACAAAGTGAGATACTCTATGTGGCTACCATTTCTAAGTAAAATAGCCATAACTTTTTAAACTTCATAATTTTATTGAGGTTGGCATAAAGTTAAAAAATATTACATGTGCAGCTCATTAACATACACAAAACACAAGTATATTATGTGCAATATTGTACTTACAGATGTAAAATAGCCTCAAGGTTCTGGAACAGCCCCTCGACCGTTCCGGCTGCCCTAGCACTATTCACTACTTTGCCCTTGAACTTCATGTAAATGGAGACATCTGATGCATCTGGCCTTTTAGAGCTGAGCACCACTTGGGGACACCACCATCATTTTCCCCCTTTTCCAGCTACCAGCCATTGTGAACTATGCACACACTGCATGACTGTGTAAGTCTGCGGCTTGACTTAGACTAACCAGAAATACAATAATATTGTCAGGAATATATTACACAAGCCTTTCATCCTAGTGATTGGGAGGCAGAGGCAGGAGAATGACAAGTTTAAGACTGTACCAGACTACAACATAAGACCCTACCAAAATGAAAACAAAACACAAGCCACACAAGCCAGGCCTACAATCCCAGCCACTTGGAGAACTGCAAGTACAGGCTTGATTCATTTTCAGAACAAGTTCAAGATCAGCCTGTTGAACTTTAGTGAAACCCTAAAGTCAAAAATCTAAAAAATAATAACCTTTATGTACATGATTATTTTGCAGGCATGTATGTGCACCAAGTGTATGCCTGTTATCTGTGGAGACTAGAAGAGGGCATCAGACCCCTGGGGCTGGAATTAAAGATGGTTGTGCGTAGCCACACCAGTCTTCTGAAACATTGATCAATGCTTTGAACTGATGAGTCAGCCTAATTTGAAAAACAAAGGACAGAAAGAAAGAGCAGGGCTATGGGTAAGCAAAGGCATTTACTTAGCGTGTACAAGGCCCTGAGCTCATTCTGCAAGTAGAAGTCATAGCTTGGAGGTTGGGTTGGTCTTTGAGACCTTTTCAAAATAAACCAACCAACCAACCAACCAACCAAAAACAAAACAAAACACAAAAAACCCAACCCCTACCAATCAATTCAAAGAATGTTCCTTGATGACCCAACATTCTGTGTGAGCTTTCCACTCCACTGCGGCCACTAGCCCCATTTGGCTGCTGAGCAAGTATGCAGACAGACACTGAGAAATGGGATTGCTGTATTTAGGGATTTTGCTCTTTGTTCCCAGGGCTGAGGTTGAACACAGGGCTTCACTGAATTCCCAATTCCAGAACGGAGTTAACTGTGGATCACATTTCAAATCTAATACTGAACAACACAGTTCATGCATCTCTACCCCTTTCACAGTTCTTCACTTGATCTTGTGAGCATTTTCTCACATCTCTTAAGATTATCAGATGGTAAGATTATTTTAAGCACATGAGTTCACCAACATTGGGTTGTCTTAAATCTGTGGCAAAACGATTTCCGGAGCCGGGCGCTTGTTTCGTAGAAGGGGACTTACATGTGCTTTGAACAGACAACACTAACTTTAGAGCTTTGAGTTAGACTCTAAACAAGACATATTCTCCTAAATGCCTTCCCTTTTCCCATAGCGATTTGTTTGGCACAAAACTTGTTGAGATTGACATCACACTAATGTGTTTCAAAGTTGAACATAGGCCATTAGACTAATCTATGTGGTTATTTAAACTTGAAGACTAAGGAGAAAAGGAGAACTGGAAGGAAGGCGGAGCTGGCCAGAGCCTTTCCAGGGACTTTCTCACCTCCTTAACAGTCCAACCTTGCTCCAGGGTGGCACCCGGCCCCGCCCCTCCCACCTGGGCAGTCTCTGGGCCACGCCCCCGCCTGCCCCGCCTCCTCCACAAAGTCCGACCCACGCGGCGCCCAGGCGGCGCGCTGACGTCCGACGCTCCAGGTACTTTCCCCAAGGCCGGCTCGGCTCAACGTGGGGGGGCGGGGCGGGGCGCGAAGCGCGCATGCGCCACAGTGCCAGCGCTCTCCCCGGATAGAGCGGGGCCCGAGCCCGTCCGCAGTGGTGGTTCCGCTCGCGCTACCCCGCCGCCATGTCGGCAACCATCGAGCGGGAGTTCGAGGAACTGGATGCTCAGTGTCGCTGGCAGCCGTTATACTTGGTGAGTCTCAGGCCCGCGCGGCGTCCCGGGGCTTCCGAGGATCCGAGCTCGCGCCTGCCGGCTCCGTGTCACCTCCCCCGTCTCCCGCTCGGGCGGAAGTGGCGAGCGCGGGCCGCGTCAGGGGTGCGCCTGCGCGGACGGTCTTCACCACTGCGAGGCTTAGAGCTGAAGCACCGAGGTGCCGGTCGCCTGTTGGTTCTGAAGGCGGCGCCACAGCGGCGCCTGCTGGCGGCCCGGCCGGCCTCGGCGTGTGGTGCACCGGGCGGAGGGTCGAGGGGCACCCGGAGCGGGGTGGGACGGTGTCCGGCTTCCTCGCTGACCCCGTTCTTGTCGGCCGATGTGCGGTGGCAGAGCGCGCTGGTAGCCGGAGCAGCGAAAAGGGCGAGAGATGTAGGATCCGGGCCAGCGAAGGCAAAGCGGGGTCCCATGGAGAGTCTCGGTTATTTGCGGGTGTCCCGGGGGCCTGTGGCCGGGGCTCTATACCAGAGCCGGAGCTGAAGCGGCGGCGAGAGCTCGTGAGGGATCGGGCATCGCCAGTCTTTTCACTGGCCGCTTTCTTCGGGAGAGCGGGTCATCTTCTGCTAGAGCTCCCCGGAACACGGAACAACAGGGGCTTTGGTTGTATTATCATTGATTAAAGTAGCGTCCTCTTTAGAATTTCCTTTGCATAGGCATACTTTATAGATGTATATATAGTACACCACAGGTATTTATATGAGCTTTGCAGTTGGGTGCATTTCCCAAATGAGTGCACTGTTCATCGTAGCACTCAAAGTAACCCAGCAATTCTTTCGGTCCAAAAGAGGCCACATGTCTCTAGGCCGCCGCTGTGCTCTGTCGCCAGAGAATAGCCTTACCTATTCAGGTCATTCTAAAGTAATCATTCCTATGAACGCTATGACTACCTTTTTTACAGCGTTTCGGGCTACCTTTTAATCCAGGCAAAACTTTCTCCCCTTAAAAATGATTCATTGCTAATCATTAACATCTACCCAAGATCAAATTTAGTGATTGATGAGCTGTTAAATATGACTCCTGTTTTGGCTCGTTACTACAGTACAGAAAGAAGCTAGAAAGCTTTCTTTCAGCTCTGGATGACTCTGGGGTTTTACCATTCCATTTAATATAGATGACGGTAAAATTTCGTTTTGTTTGGGACTCATTTCTTCCATCCTCCTTTGAGATAAGGTCTCAGTCTATAACTTTTGCTGGCCTGGAACTTGCTTTGTAGACCCGCCTGACCTTGAACTCCTAGGCTGGCTTTGAAGTCCTAGTCTTAAGGACCAGTGTCAAAGTTCTGGAAAGAAAGGGTAGGAAAATCTTAAAAGCAAACTGTAGTGGATTTGTGTGTGTGACCTTCCTTGCAAGTCTGCTTTACTATGGTTACGTTAGATTTAGCAGAGACTGCTGCCTCAAAAATGCCAATGACAAAAGAGGTGCTAAATCAAGAAGGAGACCCCTGGGCGACACATGCCAGTAGTCCCTACACTTAAGGGGGGGGGAGGCTGTGAAGTGATTTCATTTCATTCTTGTTCCTTGTTGAGACATGGTCTCCTTATGTAGCCTTGGCTGGCCTGGAACTCAGATTGTCCTGCCTCCCCAGTGCTGGGACTAAAAGTCATAGCACCACCGTGTCCAGCACAGCTCTTGAGTTTAAGCTAGCCTGACCTACATAGAATCAGGCCAGCCAGGGCTATACATAGTAAGTTCAAGTATGGATATATACATGCATAAGTACATCAAGGTGGGAGGGAGACTAGAGAGATGGCTTGCCGTTAAGAGAGCTTGTTCCTCCAGGTTTATTCCTATCACCCACAAGCAGCTCACAACTGTTTCTAGCTCCTGTTCTTGGGAATATGAAGCACTCCTCTGGCCTTCAGGGATGCCAGTTATGCACATGGTGCCTATGCAGACAAAATGCCATACACTCAGAATTAAGGGGGAAAGTAAAATAATAATAATAATTACTATTATTACTACTACTATTATTTTAAAAACAAGGGTTTGTACTACAACTTAATTTAGCCTAACTTATTTATTTTCTGAGACCAGGTCTTGCTTAGTATCACAAACTGGCCTATAATTTGATACTAGGTTTGGATTTGTGACAGTCCTTCTGCCTTAATCCCCCACTTGCTAGGATTATAGGGAAGAGACACCACATGTGGCTTAACTGGATACATACATGCAAGTCATTAATGTCTTTGAGAAGTAAGTGAAAGTTGTGATCCCACTTTTTTTTTTTTTTTTTTTTTTTTTTGGTTTTTTCGAGACAGGGTTTCTCTGTGTAGCCCTGGCTGTCCTGGAACTCACTCTGTAGACCAGGCTGGCCTCGAACTCAGAAATCCACCTGCCTCTGCCTCCCGAGTGCTGGGATTAAAGGCGTGCGCCACCACGCCCGGCAGTTGTGATCCCACTTAACAGGGAAAAAAAGCACGTATGTATGCTGGATGGTGGCTCAGCCTGTAACCTCCTAATTGTAGGAGGCTGAGGCAGGAGGATTGTTGTGAGTTTAAGACTAGCCTGCAGCTGGGCTTTGGTGCCCCAAGCCTTTAATCCCCGCAGAGGCAGGTTGATCTTCAGTGTTCAGCCAGCCTAGGCTAGGCAGTGAGCTCTAGGCCACCCAGGACTAAGGAGTAAAATCTTGTGTTGAAATAAAAAATTTCTACATAAACAAAAGCCAGTCATAGTGGCATGGTTTTTTGTTTGTTTTTAGGGGGGGATGGGGGCGCATTTCGAGACAGGGTTTCTCTGTGTAGCCCTGACTGTCCTGGAACTCACTTTGTAGACCAGGCTGGCCTTGAACTCAGAAATTAAAGGCATGTGCCACCACTGCCTGGCATGGCATGTTTTTAAATCCTAGCACTGAGGAAGTGGTTTCAGAAAGTACCTGGAGTTTTTTGTTTGTTTGTTTGTTTTTGTTTTTGTTTTTAAGATTTATTTTATTTATTATATGTAAGTACACTGTAGCTGTCTTCAGACACTCCAGAAGAGGGCGCCAGATCTCATTACGGATGGTTGTGAGCCACCATGTGGATGCTGGGATTTGAACTTATCACCTTTGGAAGAGCAGTCTGGTGCTCTTACCCACTGAGCCATCTCACCAGCCCCGTACCTGGAGTTTTTAAGGTCATCTCCAGCTACCTGTGGGGTCAGCCTGGGATAATCGAGACTGGGTCAAAAAGTAAAAATCTTGCTGGCAAGGTTGCTCTGTGGGATAACAGTTGCCCAGCCTGAAAACTTGAGTTCAGTCCTCTGATTTACAAGGAAGGAGAGAACCACGTTTCTTTCACAGATCGTTTATATACCTGTCTTTTTTTTTTTAAGATTTATTTATTTATTATATGTAAGTACACTGTAGCTGTCTTCAGACACTCCAGAAGGGAGCATCAGATTTCATTATGGATGGTTGTGAGCCACCATGTGGTTGCTGGGATTTGAACTCGGGACCTTCAGAGCAGCAGTCAGCACTCTTAACCACTGAGCCATCTCGCCAGCCCCTATACCTGTCTTTTTGTGTGCACCCACAATAGCAAAGTTACAATGTAATTGTAAATACTGGAAGTTCCGGGAGATGGCTTATTTGTTTAGTGTTTGCAGTGAAAGCATGAAGACCTGTATTTAGATCTTCCCCGTTTCCATAAAAAGCCAGGTGTGTTGCTCTAATATTTGTGCTGGGGGGGTGGCAGGTAGAGACATGCAAATCTCTGGAGCTCACTGGTCAGTGGGTCTACCTGAAGCAGTGAGCTCCAGGTTTAATGAGAGACCCAGTTTCAAAAGATAAGGGTTTGGGTGCTGCAGAGATGGCTCAAGGGTTAGGAGCACTCGCTACTCTTGCAGAGGACACTAGTTCAATTCCCAGTGTCCACATCAGATATCTCAGAACTGCCTGTAATTTCAGTGCCAGGGGATCTGACATCTTCTGTCCTCTATGGGGAGTGCAATCCTGTGCACAAACACACGTTTACACACAATTTAGAGTAAAGATAATTTTTTTTTTTAAAAAGGTATAGGACTATCAATGGCAAGATGGTTCAGAGTGTGTGTCACCTCCCAAACCTGATAGTTTAATCCATGGTACCCACATGATGGAAGAAGATATCTGATTCCTGCAAGTTATTCCCTAATCTCCACATGCATAAGTAAATGTCAGAAAAAAATAAATACAGCAAATACACTTAACTTGTGTTCACTGAAAATTTCCTTTTCAGAAACCCTCTATAGGCAAGTGTCCAAGATCTTTAAGCAAAATAGTAGTTGTGTGCTGGACCTTTTTTTTTTCAAGCCCAAGAGCATTAAAACCATGCTATGTACATTGGTGCTACAGTAAAAGCAAGTCAAGAGCCACTGAAGCTAATAATGGCAAGCAAGTCCGGAAGAGTTTGGACTTAATGCTTTCTTAGTATCCTGGAGCATCCATTTCACTATTCCACAGAGAAGGCTGCTGCCAACATCTGTGCTGTCAAGGCTCTAATTCTGTGAGTCTTGAGGACCTCTTTGGAAGATCATACTTTGCTTTCTTGTTGACCTCTTGGTATAGTGGGTAATGTATCAGTCTCATAATCTGAAGGTCATATGTTCTCAAACCTTGGGTGCTAGTGTTTGGCACTGAAGATAACTGTTTAAAGACAACACTCATTAGGATCCAACCTAGCGAGAGAGGTAGTAAATGGCTAAGCAAATAAAAGCATGAAAGTGAGGGGTCTGGTAGGGCTTGGCAAGTAAAGGTGCTAACCAAACCTTGGCAGCCTGAGTGCTCTACTTGGAACCCACATAGAGATGGAAGGAGAGAACTGACTTCACATTTTTCTCTGCCAATACACGCTGTGGCATACACAACAGTTTGTTAATTTTGTATGTGAAAGCAGGGCCTGGAGTGTAGCTCAATTGGTAGAGTGTTTGCTTGGCCTGCATGAAGCCCAGAGTTCAAACTCCAGCAAGATTAGGTGTGATGCTGCATGCCTGGACTCTCAGCACTCTGGAGGTAGAAGCAGAAGGATTAGAAGTTCAGTTATCCCTGGTACATGATGTGAGGTTAACCTAGTCTCAAAACCAAGTGGGAGAGTGAGAAGAGAATTGGAGGGTAGAAAACAATCAATGTATATATATATATATGTACATGTATGAAATTGTGATGGAAAAGACAACAAGGTTTTAGAACTTTGACTTAAAGTGTTTAATACAAAGCTAGCATTAAGTAAAGGATGCTTGGTATTTGTGCAACTATTTCTCAAAAAGGAGGGGTTTTTTTCTAGTGTATTTTTGGTGTGTGTGTGTGTGTGTGTGTGTGTGTGTGTGTGTGTGTGTGTGTGTGTTTTGTGCCTGCTTGTATTTCTGTGTATCATGTTAGTGCCTGGTGCTCTAGGAGTCCTGAAGATAGCATCAGATTTCCTGGAACTGGAGTTACAGATAGTTATGAGTCACCATGTGGGTGCTGAGAATCAAGCCTTAGTCCTCTGGAAAAGCAGCCATGCTTTTAACTTATGAGCCATCTCTCCAACCCCAGTAGTGAAATTCCTGAGAAAGGAGTGCTTAACAGTCTTTCTTGAAGGGCAGAATTGTCCATTAAGAAAAACACTAAGGAGAGTGGAAGAAAATTAATGTTCCAGGGAAAAAAGTGTGGGAAAGCCACAGCATGCATCCACTGCTGAGGGAGAAATCCCAACAGTGTAGTCTGGGGCTGAGCCCACTCTGAGGTTGAAGTGTGGAAGAATAAATAGCAAAGCCTAGAAGGCTTTTGGAGATGAGATGTTGAATTTCTTAATTGAGATTCACCAAGGAAATTTAAACCTTGAAGTGTTATTTTTACTTTTAGTAAGATCATGTTGGTTAGATAGGGCTAAGTGTAGACAGCACAAAGACAGCTGTCAACTCAAGCTGAACTCTTTTTTTTCAAGACAGGGTTTCTCTGTGTAGCCCTGGCTGTCCTGGAACTCACTCTGTAGACCAGGCTGGCCTCGAACTCAGAAATCTGCCTGGTTCTGCCTCCCAAGTGCTGGGACTAAAGGCGTGCGCCACCACAGCCCAGCACAAGCTGACCTCTTAAGCCTTTGAATATGGGCTGTGGCAAGAGAAATAGAGGAAAAATCCAGTTGTAAAGTTAAAGTATGTCTGGGGAGATGATGGCTATGCAAAGCGAAGTGCATACTGTACAAGTCTGATAATCTGTGCTCATTTACAACCCAAGTTAAAAAAAAATCCAGATGTAGTGGTGCAGTATTTTTTTTTTCTTTTTAAGATTTATTTATCTATTTTATGTACTATTATAGCTGTCTTCAAACACACCAGAAGAGGGTGTCAGATCCCATTACAGATGGTTATGAGACACCATGTGGTTGCTGGAAATTGAACTTAGGACCTCTGGAAGAACAGTCAGTGCTCTTAACCACTGAGCCATCTCTCCAACCCTGTGGTGCAGTCTTTAATCCTAGCAATTGAAAGACAAATTGAAGGAACAGGAGAATCAGCTGAAAGCTCTCAGGACAGCTAGCCTGTAGTATACAGCACAGAGACCTTGCTTCAATAAGGTTGAAAGCAAGAATTGACTCCTGAAGTTGTCATTTGACCTCTGTGCCTTGGCATGCATGTCCCTCCCCCACTGAAAGCACAAAGGTAAGGTAGATGTGATTGAGTTACTTTCAAGATATTAGAATAACTGAATGTAGAATTCAGAAGTGAGGACTTAGATATAAATACGATTAGAAAATATGAGCATATAGGTTGTGTTTAAGGTTTGAGATGACTAGGCCCTATTCATCAAGATTATCCAGATAGCCAGGTATGTAGCACATACCTTTGATCCCACCCAGTTCTTAGGAGGTGGGAGCAGGCTGATCTCCAAAAATTCAAGGCTAGTCTTGACTTACATAGTAATATATAGTTAGACCCTGTCTTGAAGAAACAAAACAAAATAAAATAATTTTACCCAAGTAACATATAAATGGTTTGGAAATGCTGAAGGCCAAGGATGTCTTCTTCTTCGTATTTATTTATTTATTTATTTATTTTGTTTTTTTTCGAGACAGGGTTTCTCTGTATAGCCTTGGCTGTCCTGGAACTCACTCTGTAGACCAGCTGTCTTCTTCTTGTTTTTGTTTGTTTGTTTGTTTTGTTTTTTTGGTTTTTCGAGACAGGGTTTCTCTGTATGGCCCTGGCTGTCCTGGAACTCACTTTGTAGACCAGGCTGGCCTCGAACTCAGAAATCCGCCTGCTTCTACTTCCTGAGTGCTGGGATTAAAGGCGTGCGCCACCACGCCCGGCTATTGAGACAAAAAAAAACCTCACTGTAGCCTTGGCTGATTTAGAATTCACAATGTAAACCAGGTTGGGCTCCAACTAGCCATCCATCTTCTTCTGCCTCCTCAGTGCTGGGACTAAAGTCATGTACTACCATGCCCTACTTGTTTTTGTTTTTGTTTTGTTTTTTTTGATAGATTTTCAATCTATAGCTCTATTACTTTGGAACTTGCTGTTTAGCCTTGAACCAATGCTAATCCTCCTGCATCAATTTCTGAGTACTGGGATTACAGACATGGGTCATCACTCCTGGTGAATGTTGCTGGATTTGTGCGTTTTTGTTTTTTGGGGAATACCAGTCATCAAGTCTGTGGCTTCAACATGCTAGGCAGATGTTCTACCACTGAGCCATAGCCACAGTTACCTCTCTCCCCACACATTTTTTTGAGATAGGTCTCTGTAATTTGCTAGCCTTGAACATGGTATCTTCCTCCTTTAGCCTACAAGTTGTTGGGTTTATAGGCCTGAGCCACTAGGATGGGCAAGGTGAAAAAGTTCTTGATTTATAGAAAGAAGAAAAAACAAAATGCTGCAGTTGCTAAAATCTATATTAAGGGCAAATCTTCAATCTGAGAAAGGATAAAGAAATTTGCTGGTTTTGCTGCTGTGGTGTGTGTAAGTGTGCTAATATGGAAAAGGACTTAAATTGCAGAGCTGAGTATTATCTGGTATTCCACATTCACTGGGGAACTAGGAATGAGCTCCCACAGATAAGTCTCTTGGACTATTGTATGTATTTATACACATCTGTTCAGTTTTTTTCTTTTTTCTTTTTTTATTAGATATTTTCTCCATTTACATTTCAAATGCTATCCTCAAAACCCTCTATATCCTCCCCCCACCCTGCCCCCTAACCCACCCACTCCTGCTTCCTGTCCCTGGCATTCATTCCCCTGTACTAGGGCATATGATGTTCACAATACCAAGGGCCTCTCCTCCCATTGATGACCGACTAGGCCATTCTCTGCTACATATGCAACTAGAGACACAGCTCTGCGGGGTACTGGTTAGTTTATATCGTTGTTCCTCCTATAGGATTACAGACCCCTTTAGCTCCTTGGTACTTTTTCTAGTTCCTTCATTAGGGACCCTGTTCCATCCAATAGATTACTGTGAGCATCCACTTCTGTTTTTGCCAGGCATTGTCATAGACTCACAAGAGAGAGCTATATCAGGGTCCTGTCAGCAAAATCTTTCTGGCATATGCAATAGTGTCTGGGTTTGGTGGTTGCATATGGGATGGATTCCCAGGTGGGGCAGTCTCTGGATGGCTTTCCTTCTGTCTTAGCTCCGAACTTTGTCTCTGTAACTCCTTAAATGGGTATTTTGGTCCCCAGTGTAGAGTTATTTTTAAAATTATCTGTGATGTATAGTGTGATGACATACTATTAATTTTTACTTTTGCTGATGTATAGAGTCCTAAATTCTTTTGTTTGTTTGTTTGTTTATTTTTGTTTTTTTTGTTTTTCAAAACAGGGTTTCTCTGTATAGCCCTGGCTGTCCTGGAACTCACTCTGTAGACCAGGCTGGCCTCAAACTCAGAAATCCGCCTGCCTCTGCCTCCCAAGTGCTGGGATTAAAGGCATGCGCCACCATGCCCAGCTAGAGTCCTAAATTCTTGTAATGAATATGTATTAATTTATTAAAGGTGCAATTTTATTTTTCTCCAATAAAATCACAAATAAAAACTCAAAGTAAGGCTAGGTATAGTGGTGCATGCCTCTAATCCCAGCCCTTAGGAGGCAGAGGCTATTAGATTTCTCAGTTTCAGAGGAGGTAGAGCTACATAATTGAGACCCTATCTCAAAAAACAAGAGTAAGAGTCTCTGGCCACTTGGTAGCCTGGTTCTCCTGAGTTCTTAAATTACTGGTACAGCCTCATTGGAACAGGGTCTCAAGTAGCCCAAACTGACTTCCAACTGTTTAACTGAGACTGGGTTTGAACATATAATCCTCTTGTCTCTACTTTAAAGTGCTGCAGCCGCAAGCATATATACCATAATGCTCAGAATATTTTAAGGGCTGTTCTTAAGGTTTGATCACCTCTCTAATATCTCCACCTATTGATGATCAAGTGTTCATATACAGCAGCTAGTGGGGGCATTGGTGGTTTTTTCCTTTAGGTGAGAAAGGCAACATATGAGACAGGCTTTCTTGTGGCTGTTCCTTTTTTGTTTGGTTGGTTGGTTTTGGTTTTTTTATTTTTGGTTTTTTGAGACAGGGTTTTTCTGTATAGCCCTGGCTGTCCTGGAACTCACTTTGTAGACCAGGCTGGCCTCCAACTCAGAAATCCGCCTGGCTCTGCCTCCCAAGTGCTGGGATTAAAGGCGTGTGCCACCACACCCGGCTGTGGTTGTTTCTTTAATGATCATCTTATAACAAATTGTTTTAAGGATTCTATAAATATCTACTTAGGAGGATCTTCTCAATTCTGTGATCTGTGTAAAAGAATTATTTTATGGTTTGGTTTGTTGCAATTAAAAAAAAACCCTGAAAATATGGTAGTGACTGTAATGTACACTTCAGTGATTTCTTCAGCATAAGTGTGCCATCGGGTACCATTCTTCACCTAGTAATGTAGAAGCATAGTTATTGCTTCTTTCTGCTGCAGAAGGGGAAACTTTTAGCACCAGAATGCACATTAGTTGGTTTTGCAACATGGCCTTGGTAGTAGCTAAGCTGGTGACCTTCCTTGTCTCTTTTTGAGAAACACTTTGTATTTCATTGACTATACTAAAAGATAGGATACATGCAGGGAAGTGGGGTACCTTTGGGAGCCTGTGCCAAGCTGTGCCGTTAAAAATTATGCCATGTAATAGGTTTATTGGGAGAGTTGGGAGACTGAAATGCCTCCCTAGACTGGGACATTAGGAAGAGATAGAGACAGACAGCAGACAGACAGACACACACAAAAGAAAAAAAAAAGAACAAGATAGATAATGAGGGAGAGAGAGGAGTAATTGAAGAGAGAAACAAGACAAGGAATGAGAGAGAGATCTGGGGTGAGGTGGAGTTAGGAGGGGGTTACACACTGTGTGCACGTGCCACACCTGTCCCCCTGTTGGCTGGGGTGGAAGGTCACATAAACTGCCTCTGTATTCCTGAGGGCTAACACTAAATGGTCATAAAAGTTATGTCTTGGGTATTGCTCCCCCCACCCCAAAAAAGAAAAAAGAAAAGAGAAAAGAAAAGAAAGCTGTAGTGTCAGATGGTAGTTTGTGATGAGATTTGGTTATGTGCTGTTTTAGGGTTTTTGTTACTGTGATGAAACACCATGACCCAAAAGCAAGTTAGGGAGGAAAAAGTTTATTTGGCTTACATTTACACTTCCTGTTTGAAGGAAGTCAAACAGGGCAGGAAACTGGAGGCAGGAGCTGATGTAGAGGCCATGGAGGGGTGCTACTTACTGGCTTGCTCCTTAAGGCTGCTCAGCCTGCTTCCTTACTGAACCTAGGACCACCAGCCCAGAGATAACACCACCCACCATGGGCTGGGCCCTCACCCATTGATCACTTAAATTAAGAAAATGTTTACAGATGGATCTTATGGACCATTTGGGGTTCCTTCCTATCAGCTAACTGTAGCTTATGTCACATTGTCATAAAACTAGCCAACACATTCTTGATATTTAGACATCTGATTTAGCTGCATAGGAAGGAAAATAAAGCAGTAATTGACAATGGTTTATGGTTTTGTCTGGTGAGAGTTCTGAAGCTAGGGCTGCTGCTGTGACCTCCTGATGCCACTGATGGCAACCTTTCATTTCTGTGTAGCTTTCTTTTTTTTTTTTTTTTTGGTTTTTTGAGACAGGGTTTCTCTGTATAGCCCTGGCTTTCCTGGAACTCACTCTGTAGACCAGGCTGGCCTCGAACTCAGAAATCCGCCTGCCTCTGCCTCCCAAGTGCTGGGATTAAAGGCATGCGCCACCCCCGCCAGGCAACCTTTAATTTCTGTGTAGCTTTTTTTTTTTTTTTTTCCCTTGTTCCGGTCAACCTCGCTCGCTCTGCTCGACCCCGCTCGCTCCGGCCAGCCCCACTTGCTCCCGGCCGCCCCCGTACGGCCCCCCGCTTGTTCCAGCCAGCCCTGCTCGCTCCGCTTGCTCCGGTTTGGCCCCGCTCGTTCCGGCTGTCCCCGTTCAGCTCCGCTCGCTCCGGACAGCCTGGCTTGCTCCGGTTGGTCTCTCCGGTCCAAGGATTCATTTCTTATTATTCTTCATAAGTACGCTGTAGCTGACTTCAGACGCACCAGAGGAGGGCGTCAGATCTCATTACGGGTGGTTGTAAGCCACCATGTGGTTGCTGGGATTTGAACTCATCACCTTCAGAAGAGCAGTCGGGTGCTCTAACCCGCTGAGCCATCTCACCAGCCCCCGCTCTTTTTTTTTTTTTTTTTTTTTTTTTAAACCTTGTGATCACAGGAGGTTCCCGCCCACTCCCACACCCCTTACTCCTGGTGGTCAAACCCAAGAGAGGGCAAGAGTTTGCTGAGGCAGTTTTTTTTTTATTATTATTATTGAGGTTTCATTTTTGAGGCAGGATCTGGTCTTAAATGTTGCCCTTGTCTTGGGTTCAGGTGGTCTTCCCACCTCAGCCGAGGAGCTGCTAGTGCCCAGCAGCTTATCCAGTGTGTGCAGGCCACTGAGCTGGCACAGATAGCAGGATAAACCTTCCTCTACAACCAAGCCCGGTGCTACTGCTTATTCCCATTGGCCACCTTTTGTTACAAGCTTTTTAAAATTTTGAGACAGGGTCTCATTCCCTATGTCGGTGAGGCTGGCTTCATAGAGATCCACCTGGCTGTGCCTCCCTAGTGCTGGGATTGAAGACTGTGCACCACACATGCCTGGCTCATAGACATCAGGCTCTTGTAAACTAGAAAATCAAATTAGAAACCTTAAGTTAGGAAGAAGGGAAAGTGGGATTGACTGTTGGTGTAAGTCTCTGGAACTGCTCTTTATAAAGCATTGGTCTTTCTTACGTTGGCCAGAGTTAAAAACATAGAAAACAAGTGGAAGATTGAAGGTCTGAGAGAAGGAATTCACTAAGAGAGTTTTTTTGTATTCTTAGCTAACAAAAGAAAAGTATGGCTCTATTTTTTTAGGGCTGAATATTTGGAATGGGGTGTATATATGGCATTGTTTTGTAAATCTTAAGTCCTTCTTGCTGTACTAGCTCCTACCATCCTTTATTTATTTATTTATTTATTTATTTACTAATACGTTTTAATTAATTCTTTGAGAACTTTTATCTTGATTCATATGCTCCTGCTTTTTCCCTGAAACTCTTGTCAGGTCCATCCACTTCTTATCTCCCCATCACATTGTGCCCTTTTTTATTTAACTTTTTTTGGATTTATTATTTTTAATTTTATGTGTAGGTGTTTTGCCTTCATGTATATTTGTATCATGTGAGTTTAGTGCCTACAGCGGTAAGAAGAGAGGGTCAGATCCCCTAGAACTGAAGTTATACATGTTAGCCACCATGTAGGTGCTGGGAATTGAATCTGGGTACTCTGGAAGAACAGTCAGTGTTCTTGACTGCTGAGCCATCTTGCTGGCCCCTATGTTTAGTATTTTAAGAGACCATGCCTGGAGAGATGGCTTAGCTCTTAAGAGCACTGGCTGCTCTTCCAGAGGTCCTGAGTTCAGTTCTCAGAAACCAGATGGTGGCTCACAACCATCTATAGTGTGGTCTGATGCCCTCTTCTGGGATACAGGTGCACATGCAGATAGAGCACTTGTATACATAAAATAAATAAATCTTGGAAAAAAATCCTTAAGAAGAGACTGTTTAGCTGGGTGGTGGTGGTGCAGGCCATTAATTCAATGGGAGGCAGAGACAGGTGAATCTCTGAGTTCGAAGTTAACCTGGTCTGCAGATTGTTGCAGTATCGTCTTCTGATTCAATTTTTGTTCTTTCTTCGTAGATTTTTCCTAAGCCCCTAGGTATGTAGGAGTTATTTTGTGGATTTAGTTGCTGGCTAACCCCTGGTTAGTTCCTTGCATTTTGACAAGTTGTGAATGGTTTCTGTGTTACAAGAAGCTCCTTTAATAAGCAGCTTGTCTTACACTTATCTATGGATATAAGATGAATATTAGGAATGGGATTGAGAATTATACTTTGTTGTTTTTGTTTGTTTTGTTTTTTTTGAAACAGGGTTTCTCTGTATAACAGAGGCCTGTCTTGTAGACCATACTGGCCTTGAACTCAAAGAAATACACCTGCCTCTGACTCCCAAGCACTGGGGTTAAAGGTGTGTGCCACCAGGCCTAGCGCCCCCCCCCCCAAGCATCAGTAATTGTTATAGTGTATACATATAATTGTCTGTCTAGACTGAAAAATAAGAACTAGCAACTGATAGACAATCACTGAGTAAGATAGGCTTATACAACAGAACAGTTGAAGATTCCTGTAAAGGTTTCATGGAGGGAGCCCTATTCTCTGCTCACCAGTAAATTTCTTTCCCCTGTCTGTCCTCCGTATGTCTGTCCGTCCATCCAGCTATCCATCCATCTATCTATTGAGTCTGGCCTAGAACTCCAGTGATGCACCTACCTCTAGCTCTTGAGTGTTGAGATTAAAGACATGTGCTACCACACCCAGCCACCAGGAGTTTTTTTTTTAAATCCCATTTATTATTGCATTAGAGTTAATGAGATAACTCAGACGAAACTGTTAGCATATTATTTTTTAAGAAAAATAAATTAAAATATGAGCTGTAACACAAATGAGGTAAATAAATAGAGACAAAGCAACTTTTATTTCCAAATATTTAGACTTTACTATATAGCATTAGTAACTAAAATTTAATTATCTTGATGATAAATGATATTTTGAAATAGAATTACACTTTGTAAGAACAAGTGTAACTGGTGAATGTAAAAATTAATAAATGGCATGGGTCATTTTTGTTAGCATTGTGAGGTTTGATATAAACATTACTTTGTAGAGTACTTAAAGTAAGTGCTTAATGTTGTCCTATATTGCCTGGGAGAATATATGTTGCTATATAAAATTTAAGAGGGATATTAAATATATATTTTTGTTATTTTAAGGAAATTCGAAATGAATCCCATGACTATCCTCATAGAGTGGCCAAGTTTCCAGAAAACAGAAACCGAAACAGATACAGAGATGTAAGCCCATGTAAGTACTGTGGGTTTATGTGCATGTGTGTGCTTTTCAGTGTTTTTCAGGAGACCCGTTGCAGTGACAGGTAAAGATTGATGAGGATAGCAATTTTTAAACTTTTATATACTTTGGTTTTGTTTGAGACAGGCTTTCACTCTGTAGTCCAGGCCGTTCTGGAAATTACCATGTAGCACAGGCTGGCCTCAATTTTCAGCAGTCCTCTTGCCTCAGCCTCCAGAATATTGGGATTATAAGTGTCAGCCACCGCAGCAGGTTTAACGTCTACATTTTCTCATGTGTTTGTACACATGCGTGTGGAAGGTTGAGGTTGATGGTCTTCCTGAATTGCTCTTTACCCTAGAGATCTATTCCAGCTAGTCTGGCTGGCCAGCTTGTTCTGTTAGAACTTGTACTGGGATTACAGTCAGGCTGCCACACCCACCTGGCCTTCCATGCCGGTTCTAGGGATCCAGTCTCCACTACTTACATTTACTTCGTCGTCTCCTCATCCCTCTTTGGTTTGAGGAACATCTGATTAGCTCTTCTAAGCTCTGGTAGAATTCAGCACTTAATCTGTCTGTTGCACTCAGATGGAGGATGTTCCTATAACAGCTCAGCATTTCCTAGCCTCATCCAGGGTTCTGCAGTCTGCCAGTGAACTGACCCTCACCAAGGCTCTCCTTCCCTGTTGTACAGCTCTCTTCTCCAGGTGTCAGAGCCACTTACTGTGTTTCGTGCCATCCGCCTCCTCAGCACATTCATCCTGGTGTCCTGATATCTGAGTAAACACCATGAAACACCAGCCTTAGAGTTCCTAGACCTCTTCAGCACTCTTTGATCTTGTGCCCACAAAGAAAGCAGGGAGGGATTTATTTATTTTGTGCCAGGGCTCCCTGCATCTGCTATACTGTCTTCCAACTGTGACTTCCTGAACAGCCTCCTAAGTGCTGGAATTACAGACCTGTGCACCACACCCAGCTTTCACCCTGCACCTTGAAGTTTACTTTGTGTGTCACCGCTTTTACTTTCTGTGTCACTGCTGCTTTTGTTGTTTGTTTTGTTTTGCTTTGTTTTATTTTTGTTTGTTTTTGACTACTTCATTTAGAATGTATATGCTTTTTCCTGGCATTGGGTTCTTTAATACTTTGAGTTTTACTCAAAGTATTACTCAAGTGTTGCTATATCCTTCTGTTTGTTTGTTTGTTTGTTGAGACAGGTTTTTTTGTTTTTTTTTAAATATAACCCTGGCTGTCCCGGAGCATACTCTATAGACCAGGCTGGCCTCACACTCAGAAATCCTGCCTCCGGGGGGCTGGTGAGATGGCTCAGCGGTTAAGAGCACCCGACTGCTCTTCCGAAGGTGATAAGTTCAAATCCCAGCAACCACATGGTGGCTCACAACCATCCTTAATGAGATCTGGCGCCCTCTTCTGGAATGCCTGAAGACAGCTACAGTGTACTTACATATAATAAATAAAAAATAAATCTTTTAAAAAAAAAAAAAAAAAAAAAAAGAAAGAAATCCTGCCTCCGCCTCCCAGGTGGTGGGATTAAAGGCGTGCGCCACCACACCCAGCTGCTATGTCCTTCCTTAACTAGTATTACTCCTATCTCTTTAACTGTTTTATTTTAAAATCTCTTTGACCTTAATTCTCCAATTTGTGAAGCCCCATTTTGGAAGACTTTGTATTCTTTATTCCCTAGAGAGTTTAAAAACTCAAGAACTTAGAGTCAAGAAACAACACTTAAGCTGTAATGTAACACCTGGGAAGTCCCTCAGCTTATACACATCCCTGAAGTCGCAGAAGCAGAGCATCTGGTTCTCCATTCTCTCCTAGTCCTTTGTACATACATCCCTTCCTTCCTCCCTCCCTCCTCCTGGTCTGCGTGGCTATCTTCAGTCTCTTTGTTCCTGCTTTTCCTTCTTATTACATAAATATGATGTAGAATGCTTTATCCTTTCCCTCCCACCTCCGAGTTATTTCCTATCTATGCATCTACACACCAGGGGTTTTTGTTTTTGTTTTTGTTTTTGTTTTTTGAGACAGGATTTCTTTGTGTAGCCCTGGCTATCCTGAAACTCACTCTGTAGACTATAGACTGGCCTCAAGCTCACAGATATCCACCTGCCTCTGCCTCCCAAGTGCCGGAATTAAAGGTGTGCACCACCACTGCCCAGCCGAACATAACAATTTAAAAAGAGTATATTCTGGGATTAGAGGTTAAGAGCACTGGCTACTCTTTTAGAGGACACGGGTTTAATTCCTAGCACCCACATGGTGGTTCACAGCATCTGTAACTATAGTTCTAGGGAATCTGATGCTCTCTCCTAGCCTCTGTAGGCACTGGGCACACAAGTGGTAGGTATATAGGTACACATGTAGGCAAAACACCCATACACATAAAATTAAAAACAAACAAAAAAGCCAGGTGGTGGTGGCGGCATACACACAATCTTGATGGGGTGGGCGGGAGGGGGGAGGAAGAAAGAAACAAAAAGATCAGTTCTCCTTTCTATCTGTCCTGATCACCTGTGCTCTCTTCATGAACCCCCATGCAGCTACCACACCCTCCTCACTGGAACTTACAGTTATCTTGTTAGCTTTCAGATGGAATCAAAGGTTTCCCCTCTTACCCTCTGTGTCTTGTGAGATTGCTGACTGTCTTCCTTCTCAAGGATTTGTTTACTTTTTCTGTCTGCGCTCCCATTTTTAGAGCCATCTATCCTCACAGATTTATGATTCTATTAGTATGGCTTATATATAATCATAGTCCATTGCTGCTACAGAACAAGAATATTCTCAGTAAATATGTGTATAAATGAGTTGATAAATGGAGAGGAAATAGCAAAAAGTTAGAGACTTCTTATTTTTCTCCCCCAGTGAAATGACATGGTGCTCTTTTGGAGAGAGGGTCTTGGCTGGCCTGAAATTTTTACATAGATCAAGCTGGCCTTGAACTCACAGACATCAACCTTCTGGCCTCTCCTTTGCCAGGATTAAAGGTTACCACACCTGAGGACAAGTCTGTGTTCATAGGCTTTTTAAATTTATTTATTTTTTATTTTATGTCTATGAAGGTTTCTTCTGCATGTAGTTCTGTACCACACGTGTACGTGGTACCTGAGGAGGCTAGGAGAATGTTGGATTCCTGGGACTGGAGTAACAGATGGCTGTGAGCTGCCATGTGGGTTCTGGAAATTAAATAAAACTAGTCTTCCGGAAGATCAGCAAATAATTCTTAACTGCCAAGCTGGGCGTGGTGGCGCACGCCTTTAATCCACTCGGGAGGGGAGACAGAGACAGGCAGATTTCTGAGTTCGAGGCCAGCCTGGTCTACAAAGTGAGTTCCAGGACAGCCAGGGATATACAGAGAAACCCTGTCTCGAAAAACCAAAAAAAAAAATTCTTAACTGCCGAAGCATGTCGTCTCTCCAGCACCATGACTCCCCCCTTTTTTTCCCCTATTTTTTATTAGGTATTTTCTTCATTTACATTTCAAGTGCTATCCTGAAAGTCCCCTATAACCCGCCCCCTCCCTCTGCTCCCCTACCCACCCACTCCCACTTCTTGGCCCTGGCCTTCCCCTGTATTGGGGCATATAAAGTTTGCAAGACCAAGGGGCCTCTCTTCCCAGTGATGGCTGATTAGGCCATCCTCTGCTACATATGCAGCTAGAGACACAAGCTCTGGGAGTACTGGTTAGTTCATATTGTTGTTCTACCTATAGGGTTGCAGACCCCTTAAGCTCCTTGGGTACTTTCTCTATCTCCTCCATTGGGGGCCCTGTGTTCTGTCCAATAGATGACTATGAGCATCCACTTCTGTATTTGCCAGGCACTGGTATAGCCTCACTAGAGACAGCTATATCAGGGTCCTTTCAGCAAAGGACCTTTTTTGTGATAAGTTTCATACTGTATCCTAAGCTGACCTCAGTTGTGGCAACTCTTCCTGCCTCAGCTTCCCAAATGCTGGGGTCACAGTTGTAAGCCACCACAGCTAGCCTTATTTTTGGCTTTTTGAGAAAAGGGTCTCCCCAAGTTGGCCTTGATCCTCCTCCTTTTGCCTCCAAAGTGCTAAGACCCTGTGTGCTCATGGTGGACACAGTATTATAAAGAAGTTGATTTATCTCTTGCCTGTCACTGAAATCTCATGAGGGGCAGAAATGTGAATTTATTCAAGATTGGCTTCTTACTTAACCTTCCATAGCCTATGAAGGTATTGCTGCTGGAAGTGTACTAAATATTAATTCTGCATTGCCAGAGGTACTGAAGATTGCCCTTATCCTAGCTAAATGGATTGACACAGTAGTAGCATGCCTATCCTTCTGTGTGACTCATCTACCAGTGATGTGTGTCGGGTTTGCTGAGCACAGGATCAGCCTCATTAGGGTTGATGATTAGAAGCCAGGGGAGTGAGTAAGCCTCTGCAGGACTAATCAAAAGGGAAAACTTGGCTAAGTGCTAACTTGTACTTGTGTCATGACTAAGGATGATACCAAAGAATCTCAGATTAGTGATGGCTTTGATGAATACTTCAAATGCAAGAAATGAAAAATAAAAGCTTTTGGGGGAGAGATGGCTCAGTGTGTAAGAGTGTATGCTCTTGCAGAGGACCTGGGCTCAGTTCCCAGCATTTACAGGTTGCTTATCAACTGTCTCTAACTCTAGTTCCAGGGGGTCTGATGCCCTCTTCTGATATCCATTGGTACCAGGCACACACATGGCATACATAACATGCATGCAATCAAAATAGTCATACACTTAAAAATAAGATATATATGTTTATAAAAAGTTTTTTATTTTCCTTATCAAAATGAAACTTTAAAAATACAGATGAAATTTTAGTTTAGTGCTTTAAGTTCTCAGTCATTGGTGTTTGTTTGTTTGTTTATTTGTTTTTCGAGACAGGGTTTCTCTGTGTAGCCCTGGCTGTCCTGGAACTCACTCTGAAGACCAGACTGGCCTCAAACTCAGAAATCTGCCTGCCTCTGCCTCCCATGTGCTGGGATTAAAGGCATGTGCCACCACTGCCTGGCCTCAGTCATTGTTGAAAGAGTTTTATTTAAAAGTTTTTTCATTAACTGTTAGAGGGCTTGAGTCTTTATTTCTGTCTTCAGTTTTTAAAACTTGTTTTTAATATTCAGTTTTAATCAAGGTTGGTCAAAGCTATTTGTCCTTTTTTTTTTTTTTTTTTTTTTTTTTTGAGACAGGGTTTCTCTGTATAGCTCTGGCTGTCCTGGCACTCACTTTGTAGACCAGGCTGGCCTCGAACTCAGAAATCCGCCTGCCTCTGCCTCCCGAGTGCTGGGATTAAAGGCGTGCACCACCACGCCCAGCTTGCTATTTGTCCTTTTAATAACTTATTTTTGTATGCCATCAGCTGAACTGGAGCAGATTTAAAGTATAAAAGAACCAGAACTCAGTGAAGACGCTAGAGTTGATTATGCAGGGAAAGAAAGGACCTTAGCAGAGCAGTATATAGCTTATTTTAACTCTTAAACTTTTTTTATAGAAATTAAACACGTATTAAGTCCAAACCAAGGAATTAGGTTCATGAGTAAATAGGCTAGCATTGGATTCCAGTTTTATAGACAATGAACTGTTCCCACTACGTTGATTACGCTGTTATTCATGCAGAGTGCAGATTCCTTGCAGGGTCTTTCTAGAGAACATTTCTAAGTATGTGGAAAGCTTCACCAGAGACCTGGAAACAGCTGGTTTATGCTTTTTGTGGTTTGGGGGATTGAAGCAAAGACTTGGTGAATGTTAGACAAATGCTAACCATTCGGTTACACCTCTATCCTTTCTGTACTATTTCCGTTTTGAGACAGCACCCTGCTCACTTGCATAGGCTGGCCCTTGAACCAGCATGTAGGCCTAGGCAGGAAACAATTTTTTTTTTTTTTTTTTTTTTTTTTTTTTTTTTTTTTTTTTTTTTTTTTTTTTTTTTTTTTAGTTTTTCGAGACAGGGTTTCTCTGTGTAGCCCTGGCTGTCCTGGAACTCACTCTGTAGGCCAGGCTGACCTCCAACTCAGAAATCCTCCTGCCTCTGCCTCCCAAGTGCTGGGATTAAAGGTACTCAGGAGGAAGAAGCAGGTAGATCTTTTGAGTTCAAGGCTCTGTGAGTTCAAGGCTAGCCTGGTCTACATAGCAGGTTCCAGGACAGCCAGAGATACACACAAAGAGACCTTGTCTCAAAAACCAACCAAGCAAAAACCCCTTACTATACTTACACTTCTCACTCACTAAATAATTCAGTCAGACAGCCCTTGGGGGGTGGGGGGAGAGAGGCCTTAAAAGACCTGTAAAGGAGATAATGTACTAAAAGCAAAGACCTTGTGTAACAATTGAGCTAGAGTGAACCCTGTACTGTTAGATTAGAATTGCTGTGTTCTTGTATGTGAGGACCTGGTTTTCAGTGGATACTAATATATAGAAAAGGCTGGATATGTATAGTTCAGAGGTTATAAAGTTATAAAGACATGTTTGAATTTTGGCAGCCATATTTAGCCTTTTTTACTGAGACTTTTATTTTTTTAACATTTTTACATAGAGGCAAGCATCCTTGGAGCCAGAGGGTCAATGCATTTGAGGCTAGAGTTATAGGCTGTTGTGAGCTGCCCAATGTGGATACTAGGAACCAAATTCATGTCCCCTGCAAGAGGACATGTTCTTTTTTTTTTTTTTTTTTTAATAGAATTTTATTATATGTAAATACACTGTAGGTGTCTTCAGACACCCCAGAAGAGGGCATCAGATCTCATTATGGATGGTTGTGAGCCATCATGTGGTTGCTGGGATTTGAACTCATGACCTTCAGAAGAGCAGTTGGCGCTCTTAACTGCTGAGCCATCTCTCCAGCCCCGAGGACATGTTCTTAACCACTGATCCATGTCTCCAACCTAATTGAGAAGTCTTAAGAGCAATCATGTCCTGTTGTCAGTGGGCATACTTAGCTTTAGTTGTTTAACTTTATTCTTTACAACAAGGATACGGGGCTCCTTGGATGAGTGGCTGATCTCTGGGACTGGGACAATATGTAATCCCTTAGACAGGTATGGTGACAAAAACTTGTGTTCCCAGCACTCAGGAGTCAAAAGCAGGAGAGTTGTGAGTTGAACGGCAGCTTGAACAACACTGGTAGACTCTGGCTCACAGAAAAGGGGCTGGACATGATGGCACAGGCCTTTAATCACAGCTCTAAGGAGACAGACAGGCAGATGTCAAAGGCTAGCCAGAGCTGCAGAGTAAGACCCTGTCTCAAAACAAAACAAACAAATCAAAGGGAGAAAGAAGGGGGAGTTTAGAATGTCTCGAATTTCTAGAATTTCTAGAAAGTACAGATATGACTTAAAGAAACAGATAAAGAGGCGTCCAGGACAATTTGAACATTTACATAAATAATGATTTTATGACCTGTTGAATAAATAAATACTTAAATACAAAGGGGAGATAGTAATTGTCCAGAAAAATGAACAGGAGAAAATTCAGGATCAAAGGCTGTTGAAGATGTCTTAGGAAGGCACCAAAAGCATAAGTTATATACAGTTTCTACAATTAGTGAATTGTAATGTGTGTGTGTGTGTGTGTGTGTGTGTGTGTGTGTGTACTACTTATAATTCTAGTACTCGGGAGACCAGGGCAGAAGAATTCTGTGAGTCCTAGATCATCTGGGCTTCAGAGAGAAAGACTTTGTTCAGAAAAATAAAACTGAGTTACTGAATGGTAATGCATGCTTTCACTTCAACTCTTGGGCAGCTAGGGCAGGGGAATGCTGTGAGTTCACAGGCGGCTTGATTACATAGGGAGTTCCAGACAAGCTGCAAATACATAGTGAGACTTCCTCTCAAAATAAAAGGTGTAAATGAACATTTTCAAGTTTTGGAGAATGAGATCAACAGATTGACTAGGAAATATATATTTGAAATAGGCTGACTAGAAAATGGACAGACGGTATGAATACAGAGGGCAGATAAATGTGAACGTGACAAACATCATTAGCTATTAGAAATACTAGTACCTACTACCTCAGGACTGCAGAGGAACTTGATAGAGGATAATCAGGCTAATAGCAAGGGTTATAGCTACATCCCCCGAAATCCCCCAAGGCAGGCTTTCTCTTTAAGGTCAGGCTGGCCTTGAACTCGGAGGTCTGCCTGCCTCTGCCTCCCAATAGCTGGGAATAAAGGCATATGGCACCATACAGTGATAAGACTATTTTTCAAAAACCTGAATTTACACTTCTGTGACCTAGCAAATAGATTTTTTAGCATTTATCTCAGAGAAATGAAAATCCTATCCGTACACAGCTGTGTAAATGAATATTCATTAACAGCTTTATTTGCAATTTAAGCTCAAGTGATACACACAACATGCATGCACACACACACACACACTTGGGTAGATCTCAAAGAATTTAGATTGAGAGTATCAGGAGATTACATAACTATATTTTTATGTATAATTTAAAAACTTTTGTTATTGCCTGTGGGTTTATATGTGTCATGGCACAACAGTGGAAGTCAAAGGACAATTTTTGGGACTTGGTTCTGCAAACTCAGGCTGTCAGGCTTCCATGGGGAACACTTTAAATAGTAGCTATTTACCAGCCTTTATGTAACATTTTTTTCAAGGCAGGGTTTCTCTTTGTAGCCCTAAAACTCACTCTGTAGACCTGACTGGCATCAAACTCAAGAGATCTACCTGTCTCTGCCTCTGCAGTGCTGGGATTAAAGGCCTGTGTCCAGCTGACTTTTTTTTTTTTCTTTTCTTCTTCTTCTAAATGATTGGTTGTCCTAGAACTTGCTGTGTGGATCACCAGCCTGGCCTTAGAGAGATTGACTCATAGAGATTGACCTGCCTCTGTCCTCAAGTGCTAGGACTGTAGGTGTGTGCTACTGCACCCAACCTATGCCATTCTTGAAATAATAAAGTGTCAGTAGTGGAGACTGTGTTTAGTGATGGAGNTTTGCAGCAGTCTGCTTAACATAGGGTGTGATTGCAAGTATGTGGCTTCTAAGAGAGGAATCTAGTATTAAATTGAACCTAGTATTAAATTAATTGGACATGATTTTGTTTAATACATATAGACTACAATAATTGTGGGTTTAAGACAGAGTCGCACATTGGTTAGGAGTTGCTGAGGCTGGGATGATATTGAACTTGTGGTGTTCCTGCTGGGATGTCAGGCTTATCTGTCACCATCCTGGTTAGGAGGGGCTAGGAAGTTAAAGCCCAGTCCTCTGGTGTTCTAGGCCAGCACTCTATCCATTGAGCTACATCCTAAGCACTAGGACTCAGAATAATGGAATTGCCTTATTTATAGGCCCTAGTGAGGTCAAAGTCCTCCTTAATCAATACATGGCATAAGGGTGCTAATGATTGAACATGACCTTATAAGATGTGCTGAGTTCTATTTAGACCTTCCTTATTCCTCTTCTAAGTCTGATCACACAGTATGATTGGAGTTGTCCAGTAGTCTGTAGCTGTGAACTGTTCTGTATGATTGAAATCCTTTAGTTTAAATCCCTCTAGTCTGAAAAGAATGATGACATTATTACCTGATGGCAGCAAAATGGGCATGATAGGGTACCATCTACTTTATAAAGTTATAAGGATTGAGGCGGTGACAGTCTAGTAAGATGTGTCTGGCATATCATAATCACTAAACAGTGCTTTCTGGTAGTTCAAGTTTATTGTATGGTCAGTGAGAAGCTATTTATAGGTTTTTAAAAAAAATGTATAAGTAAGCATGCTGTTGAAGTGTTCAGACTTCCATATGTGCTAAGATTTATATTTCTTCATTAAAATGATAGTGGTTATGGGACTTAGATTTAGTTCTGTCTTTGTGTAGGACTCCTTGCTCAGTTTATGAAAAAATTATATTTATTCATATCAGTTTTTAGAGTTAAATATTGTTGACATAATGATAAGATGTGCTGAGTTCTTATCAGGAAAGTGCCCCAAGTAGAGATTAGGGAAACGTAGGAGGACCAGTAACCAGTAACGCTCTCTTAATGGATTGGCCAGTCTTGGCCTGACTTGTGAGCTCGTAATTGGTTTCTGCGTGGTGAACATGAACCTTCCCCTCTGTTTGACATGTGACACTCTGCAGTAGAAGAGGCATTTACAATAGTGATGAATGGTGAGATCTACTGGGTTCTTTTCCTTTTCAGTTTATTGTGAATGTTGAAAGAGGAAGCTTCTGCGTACGGCAGCCACAGGCTGAACAAGTCATTTCTCGAGAGCTGAGACAATTTCTCAGAAGACACTGAGAGTAGGAGGCGAAGAGAAGTGGGTGGGCTTAATTTTTATCCAATTTTTTAGTTACAGTACTGTTAGATATTGAATTTCATAATTCACTAATTCACTCAATGATAACAATTAAGAACAAATAACATCCTACAGAATAATAAACTGTGTTCCTTACAGTGCTGCTGCTGGTACTGTTAGAAGTGGAGAAGTGTGATTGCCTGTGGAAAAGTGTTTTTTTTTTCCCTTTCCTTTATCTTTTAAAAGATGGGTGGGCAGGGGGCTCAGGAAGAGGAGGGAGGGAGAGAGAGAGAGAATATGAATGAGCGAACTGTAGCCATAGAATGCGCAAGTACTGTGAGCTCAGGTGCCATTTTGGTGATGTCACTTTAGAGAGGCTAGAGGGAAGAAAGGTGGGAGAGGAGAAAGATTGTGATTTTCTGCCTTTTTTTTTTTTTTTTTCTAACTGTGAAGTCAAATGTTTCCTTGTTAGAAATAAACAAGCCGGGGCTCCAAAGAGCAGGAAGGGAAAAGACTCAAGTTCCCGACATCTACATCTGTCAGCTTACAGAGAAGCCCTTTTGGCCTTTAAATGCACCCACACACACGGCTCACACACCCACATACATATATGTAATGAAAAAAATAAATCTTAAAAAAAAAGAGGCAGGTGGATTTCTGAGTTCAAGGCCAGCCTGGTCTACAAAGTGAGTTCCAGGACAGCCAGAGCTGTATAGAGAAACCCTGTCTCGAAAAACCAAAAAAAAAAAAAAAAAAATTCAAACAGTTCACAGATTTGGGATCAACTAACACTACTGGATCAGGGAAAAGAAGCAGTTAACTCCCGGGTTGTGAGGGAACCTGCATGTTTATTCAGACTGAGCATGTGTAAATGATTCCGGGTAAGTGAAAAGGCAGGGTCCTTTGTTTTTGTTGAGAATTGGAAGTTGTAAAGTCACAGTTTCAAAAGGTTTTGGTGGGAATTTCACTTCCTGAAATGTATATACGTATGCTCTTTGTTAGATATTTCAAGGTGATGTATATTAATTAACACCAAAAACTCTGTATAGTTTTCTTTTTAGAATCTCTTTTGAATAAAAAAAAGTGTGTGTGTGTGTGTGTGTGTGTGTGTGTGTGTGTGTATTTTGATACAGGGTCGTATGTATCAAAGGCCTGGAATTTACTATGTAGACCAGGCTGGCCTAGAAATAGACTGTGAAAAGGACCATCTGCTTCTGCCTCTAGAGGGCTGATGTTAACGGTGTGTGCACCATGCTCTGCTCTCACAGTCTTTTTCATACAACTAAATAATGACATTGCTGTGTATCTGAGAGTTTGATTTCCTGATAAAAACATATAAATTTAGTAGTCACCAGCTGTGCTTAATTCTAAAAACCTATTATGTTTTCCTAAAGATTACTTATTGTTTTCTATTTTCATCTGCTAACAAAACTTTAAAACTTGCTTTCTAAACCCCATAGAATGCAGTTTTTCTTTGCTGACTGGATAACTTGTTAGACAGTGAGGCAAAGCCCTAAAGTTGCTCAGGACCTTGGGTGACTTTCCTGTAGTAGCCAGTGCACTGCACTGTGCTTTTAGTCATTGGGTGTGATTACTGTAAAGTTTTGAGTTAAAGACTGAAAGAAAATATCTGAATTCCAGGAACAGAGACCACTGCTTAAGCTGCTAGCTTTTTTCTAGTCTTAGCGTCTTAAACCCTGCCTTGGTCTGGGAAGGGATTATGCAGGCAAACTGAATTCCTAGCACCCTGTGTGGGGCCTAACATCTTGAGGTGTGTTGGTCAAAAGACTGTATGATTTGTCTGTGTGTGTGTGTGTGTGTGTGTGTGTGTGTTTGTCTTTTGGTTTGTATTCTTCCTGTGATTGCAACATGAGGGAATGCATCCCTTTGCAGGATACTGTAGTGGAATTTACATTTTTGTGGTTGTATTGCTTTCTCTAAGAGTTTGCATTCTTCTGTTGGTGTGTTATCCAGGAAACATAATGGTCTTTATTCTGTTAAGTAGGAAGCTGTCCAGTATCTTATACAGTGTGTCAATTATAAGATGACTAAGCTGTTAAGAAAACAACAATAAAAAAAAACTTTTTAAAAAGTGCTTGCTGATATCATCTTTCCCCAAAGACTAATATATGTGATTTACTATAGCAAGATCATAGTTTTCCTGTTGGCAAGTGACATGTAGTATTTATCTTCTGTTCAGTCCAACCGGAACTGCTGAGATAAATTCATATGGAAACTAAAGCTATTTAACATTTTTATTCATATGAAGAATAGTGCCTTTGGGTTTTATTGCTGTGGAAAGATACCATGACCATGGCAAGGCAACTCTTATAATGGAAAATTTTTAATTGGTGCAACCTTACAGTTTCAGAGGCTTATTAGTCTGTTATCATCATGGTGGGAAAGAAACATGGTGGCATGCAGGCAGACTTGGTGCTGGTGAAGGAGCTGAGAGTTCTACATCTTTATCCATAGCAGCAGAAGGTGACTGTTTGCCACACTGATTGTCACCTTCCTCCAACAAGGCCACACCTACTGCAGCCTTCTAATAGGACCAATCCCTGTGGGCCTAGGGGGACCAATTACCTTCAAACTATCATAAGCAGTTTAGACAGTTTGGGGTTTTGTTTTGTTATAGTTGTTTGGATTTTGGTTTAAAAGTGGTTGCAAAAAAAAAAAAAAAAAAAAAAAAAAAAAAAAAAAAAAAGCTGGGCATGGTGGCTTTAATCCCAGCACTCGGGAGGCAGAGGCAGGCGGATTTCTGAGTTCAAGGCCAGCCTGGTCTATAAAGTGAGTTCCAGGACAGCCAGGGCTATACAGAGAAACTCTGTCTCGGGGGGTGGGGGGGGGGGGGGGGGATAAAAAGTGGTGCCCAAAAGCCAGTTAAAATAGCACACACTTTTAATCCCAGCATTCCAGGAGGCAGAGTCAGGCAGATCTATGAGTTTGAGGCCAGCCTGGTCTACCACAAAAAGGTGTGGGGTAGGGGGAGAAAGAAAAAAAAAAAGGGAGTGGTAAGGTTAGGAGTAGCCTAAGCTGTGAGGTGAGGTAGTGGTAAGATTAGTATTTTAAGATCATTCTTTGCTGCACATTCAGTTGTGGGCCAGCCTGGGCTACATGAGGCCCTAGCTTAAAAAAGAAAAAGCCAAGAGACAGTGGAAAGAGAGTGACTATTTAGTATAGATTTTTTTGAAAGGAGTAGTTTATCACAAAATATATTCTCTGAAGTTGAACATCATACATTCTGTTAGTAACTTAATTTATTCTTGTGTCATTTTTTTTTATGTTTAAGATTCTTAATTAAAGTTCATCTTGGGGATAAGTGCTTACATGCTCCTCATTTTTTTTCTTATCTAAATGATACAAGATCAAATGTTGTATTTTAGATGTTGAAATTAGCATAAATTCTAAATCTGAAAATTTTATTTTTAAAATGTAGTAATGTGTCTAACCTGTTAGCATAGTCTTAAATGATGAAGTGTTTCCAGTACTCTTGTAAAGAATACAATTTGGGTGATCCAGTTATTTTAGCTTCTCTGTGTAAGAATTATTTAAATTCACTTGTATGCATGCTACCAAGAAATGAAGAGTCTTTTCTCAGTTTGAGCCCAGCTATGGTTTTGCAGTTATGGTTTTCCTTAGTCCCTGGGCACTGAGACTTGAGATGACGTTTCACTTCTGGGAAGGTAAGTGTCTTCTTCACTTTACTGCACAGGCTGGACAGTATCTCAGGTTACTGTAGATAGAGTGTAAACAGAAGCACTTCTTTTTTAACACCTAGTAACAGGATTATATTTTCACTTCCTTATTTTAAAAATAGAAATAGGTAGTTTAAGGCATGTCTCAACTCTCCTTTGGTATTAATTAATGTTTTCTTTATTTCTCCTATCTCCTATAACTACCTTAAAATATTAAAATCAAATAAAAAGTATGAAAAGTTGAAATGACAGTTATGATTTATCATTCTCTACTTTCAGATGATCACAGTCGTGTTAAACTGCAAAGTACTGAAAATGATTATATTAATGCCAGCTTAGTTGACATAGAAGAGGCACAAAGAAGTTACATCTTAACACAGGCAAGTGGTGTGGTGCTGAGCAGAGGTGGAGGGGCTGCTGTGTTTCAGACACGGCTAAACATGGGTCTGGACATCTGCAGATGACATGCTATCTTTTAGTTTTCTGATTCTGAAATCAGTTTTGCAAATGTCATAGTTTTCAGATTTTGAATGTATTGATAAAGAGTAAAATTGTTTCTAATGTTACTATTTTCAATGGAGGAAAGTTTTTGGAAATGTCTTGGTGCAGTTCTCTTCAGGTAAATTGACTGTATCTAACATGGCTTGGAGTTCTTGTCCCCTAACTTGCTATGAAGAACTAGAGAGGCCCTGGAAGCCCTTTTCTATCCTTCTCTCCCCTATGAATATACTTTCAGAGAGTACAGCCATGCATGCTGAGGATAGGGTCTGACCATCTGCAGAGCCTAGACATTTGTACACTGCTGCTCAGCTGCCTTTTCTCCTCCTCCCCAGTGGCTCCTCAGAGCAGCCTCCACAGTGCAGGAACTATGTTCCATTCTGAGATCATCGCCTTCTCTTTATCAAATGAGAGGTTAAACAGCAACCAGCACTGTCACAGTTCCCAGTCAAAAATGTTCAGAAGTGTAACTTATAATATTTGAGAGTTTTAAATTGTATTTGATTATTATGTGTCTCTGTGTGTGTATATTTATATGTACATGTGCACAGGGTGTCCACAGAGGCCAAAAAGAGGTGGCCCTTAGAATTGGAATTACAGGGGCTGGTGAGATGGCTCAGCGGGTAGGAGCACCCGACTGCTCTTCTGAAGGTGATAAGTTCAAATCCCAGCATCCACATGGTGGCTCACAACCATCCATAACGAGATCTGGCGCCCTCTTCTGGAGTGTCTGAAGACAGCTACAGTGTACTTACATATAATAAATAAAATAAATCTTTATTAAAAAAAAAAAAAAAAAGAATAGGGCTGGAGAGATGGCTCAGAGGTTAAGAGCACTGATTGCTCTTCCAGAGGTCCTGAGTTCATTTCGCAGCAACCACATGGTGACTCACAACCATCTGTAATGGGATCTGATGCCCTCTTCTGGTGTGTATGAAGACAGCTATAGTGTACTCATATAAATAAAAATAAATAAATCTTGTTTTTTTTAAAGAAAGCTAGAGAATATCCATTTGCAAAGATGCTATGTTTGTCCATGGCATAAAGTGGGCCCAGCCGCTGAGCCTCCACCAAGGACTCAGCTGCTCCCCTCAGGCCTCCTCCCCTTTCTATCCTCGGATCTTGTCCTGCCCCTGCCCCTGCCCCTGCCCCCTAACGTTCCTTCTCCTGCGGCCACTTTCTGAGCGTAGTTTACACCTAGGAGAAGGAGTGTTTGTGAGTCCTTTGAGAACTTTAACTTGTTGACTCCTTTGCTCATCCAAATAAGAGTGTTGAGTTGCTTCCTGCTGGGCGCACACTTGAGATGCAACAGAATTCGCAGGAGTATCCCCACTGCCACTCTGGGATTGCTGGTGTCCATGCAGCTAGGTGCGCCATTATGAAACAGATTTGCCTGCAGTGGTACTGGAAAACTAATTCACCTACACTGAGACTAGTTCCTGAACAGACAGTAGTGGTTCATTGCAGGGAGAGTATATAATACTCAGTGGTCACAATGTGTTTGAGAAACTGACCTGAGAAATTCTACCTGTGTTTATTCCAACCTCAGTTTCACAAGAGGGCTGGCATGGGTTGAATGATTAATCATACACATACCTTTTAGTAGCAATCTTTAATGGGAATGGGGAGTATAAATTTTAATTTGCTGTTTTATAGTGAGTGAAGTTTATCTTATGTATAGTCATAATCATTTAGGATTTCAAAAAAATTAAATAAATCTATATTCAGAACTAAAAATGGACTTCCTACTGAGAATAAGTATGAGCATGTGGAAAGGCATGTGTGAAGTTAGGCTCTCGTTGCTATGACAAATGCCTAAAGGGAAACTGAAAAGGAAAAATCATTTATTTTGGCCTCAAATTTCCAGAGATTTAACTTAAGGTCAGCTTTAAGGCTAAGGTGAGGCAGAATATTGTGGCAGCCTGGATGCACAGAGAAAGAGCTATGAGGCAAGGGCATTCCCGTGACCTGCTTCCTCCTTTTAGGTACCACCTCCTAGTCCTGGTACACTAACCTACCAACAGATTAACCTTGACTAGGCCAGAGCCCTCCCAAGCATCCATGAGATGACATCAGGCCTGCAACACTTGAGCCCCAGGTGGAGCCTTTCACACTTAAACCCAAATACAGCTAGTCCTTCTCCTGCCCTCCCTCTAGATCATTGTTCTTTTTCCTTTTAGTCAGTCCCTAGAGACAAGTCTTTCTTAAGATTTTCCTAGCTATCCCCAATTCTCCACTTTTGTTTTGGGGACCATGTTTTGTTACTGTGTTTGATTTTGGTAGGGTAGGGCCCAAGGGACCTCACACACATGGGGTGAGTACTGTTAGTCTGAACTATATGTCCCCTGCCTGGGACCTTAGTTCTCAACTTCTGTAACCTAACGTGTGCTCTGCTCTAACAGAATCTGCAAAATCCTGCTGATAACACTTAAATGACCATTTATTCATCCAAAGACTTGAAAACTACTTTGGTGCTCACTGCTTAAATAGAAGAGGTTAAAAAAAGAGGCATACATAGTAATTGGTAATACATGCCTACAATCCCAGGCTGAGGAGGATCAAAAGTTTAGAGGTTCAAGGCCAGTCTCAATTCATGGGAGCCTATTTCAAAATAAACAAACAGACAAACACCCTTCTACTATGAACATTCACATTCTAATGAGAGTAAAATTATTTTTAAAAAGAGTTAAATGTTTTGTGGGCTGGCAAGATGATTCAGCAGTTAAAGGTGCTTTTGCTTTTTGCCAAGCCTGACAACCTGAATTCAGATCCTGGAGCCCATATGGTGTAGTGAACTAATTCTTCCAGGTTGTTCTCTGACTTGCTGCCCTCTGTAACACAGTGCACACATCCACATGCACACTCTCAAGTACACACACAAAAGCAATAAGCATAATAAAAGGTAGCTTTGTAACATCCCCTACCTTGCATGTTTTGTATAATTTAACCTTTGAACAACCTCTCTCTTAAATACTATTATCTTATGTTACAGAGGAAGAATGTGATTAAGACATACAGTCATAACAGTGGGTAAGATAAAGCCAAAATTTGCGGCTACAGTACCTTCTCTATTGTCTTCCTGGTTGTTTTTAAAGATAGGTTTCACTGTGTAGCCCTGAATGGCCTTGAACTAACAATGCTAGGATTAAAGGCATGCACCACCACACCAGGTCTGTCTCTGTTATCTTAGAATTGCTGCACGACTTTGTATAAATGATTTAACTTCCCAAGCAATTATATCTGTATTATCTGTCTGTCTGTCCATCCATCTCTCATCTAGAGAATGATGTTTTGTGAAAGCTCATTGTCTTAATTAAGGTTACTGTTGCTGTGATGAAACACCATGCCAAAAGTAACTTGGGGAGGAAAAGGCTTGCTTCTGCTCACACTTTCATATAATAATAGTTCATCATCAAAAATAATGAGAGCAGGGATCTCATGGGAGGCAGGAGTTGATACAGAGGCCATGGAGGAGTGCTGCTTACTAGCTGCTCATCATGGCTTATATAACCTGCTTTCTTATAGATAGAATCCAGGACCATGAGTCCAGGGACGGCACCACCCACAATAGGCTGGGCACTTCCTATCATTCACAACCTAGTCTTATGGAGACATTTTCTTAATTGAGATTCCCTTCTCACAGATGACTTTACCTTGTGTCAAGTTGACATAAAACTATACAGTACACTCAGAGTACCTAACAACTCAATGAATTATTTATTGTGGCTTTTTTTGTTCCTGCTTTTATTAGCAATAATAATAATGGGATTAGTGATTTTTGTTTGTTCTGGTTTTTTTGTTGTTGTTGTTTCAAGACAGGGTTTCCCTGTGTAACTCTGGCTGTCTTGGAACTTGTTCTGTAGATCAGACTGGCCTCCAACTCAGAGATCTGCCTGCCTCTGTTTCTCTGAGTCCAGAGATTAAAGTCATAGGCCACCACCTGGGCTAATGATCCTTTTATAAGCATCTAGATCTCATCATGACAAAATTCCTGATGAACAATTCCATGATTTTAAACTCAGTTATCCCTGTTAGACTGTTCTCATGAGTCGTGATAGACAGAACTCTACACACCAGGAGTGTGAGAATGTAGCAGCTTGTCTATAGGCTTTGTTGTTGTTGTTGTTTTGGTTTTGGTTTTGGTTTTTTTTCCTGATTTCCTTTTTGTATTCTGGTGTACTTTTCCCAGTTTTCTAGCCTGGCCTTTTGAGTTGCTCAATTCCACACACATCGGTGCAGCATTCTAAGATGTTTTCTTGCCACCAGCTCTTCAGACATGGTTCGCTACTGTGATGCTCTACCATGTGCCCTGGTTCTTCTTGTGCCTCACCTTCTGCTTAGGACATGCAGAGTGACCGTAACTACCCCTGTCCTTCCTATCACCTCTGCCAGACTCACCTTCTTTGGCTAGACTGTAAAATCATCAGGTTTTCTTACAACATAAGGCCTGAGGATTGTGCATTTGGTGGTAGTGATGCCCCTCTGTGTGCACCTTGTAGGGCTGAGACTACATCTCAGTTGTACTTGTGCATAGCATGTTACTTGGTCACAGAGAAAACCTGCAACATTTAGTGTTTGTTACCTACAGTGGTGTTCCTTGTTGCTTATTAGATTAGTTCTCTTTCCCCTGAGTTTTAGAATTTCTTTTCCTAATCAGCCCCTTGGCATATCATTTCCATTTTACAGTTTAAAAAATTGGTAGCATTGCTAGTTTGTGGAAGAACTGATACACGAAAAAATTATTGTCTTTTTAAAATCCTTTGTTCTTTATACTGTAACAGCTGTTGCATGTTTATTGGTTAGTCTTTAAAAGCAGTATTAGAAATGACGTATTCATGTGCACACAGAGGACTTCACTCCTGAGCTGCTTCATGATTTTTTTTAAGATCTATTTATTTTATGTATATGAGTACACTGTAGCTGTACAGATGGTTGTGAGCCTTCATGTGGTTGTTTTGGAATTGTATTTAGGACCTCTGCTTGCTCCGGTCAATTCTGCTCAACTCTGCTTGCTTAGTCCCTGCTCACTCTGGCCCAAAGATTTATTACACTGTGTACACAGTACACTCACTGTAGCTGTCTTCAGATGCACCAGAAGAGGGTGTCAGATCTCATTATGGATAGTTGTGAGCCACCATGTGGTTGCTGGGATTTGAACTCAAGACCTTTGGAAGAGGAGTCAATGCTCTTAATCTGCTGAGCCATTTTGCCAGCCCTCATGATTTTTTTTTAAGTGTACTTTATTTTCATATGTGTATATAAGTTCCCAGTGAGGCCAGAAGAGAGAGAGAGATCTGGAGCTAAAGATATGAGTAACTGTGAGCCACACCGTGGAGCCCTTTGAAAGAGCAGCAAGTGCCCCTAACTACCAAGCCATCTTTCTAGTCCATCTTCATGATTGTTGTTTTTGAGACAGGATCTCACTGTGTAGCCCTAAGTGGTCTAGAACTCACTGAGTAGACAGGCTGGCCTTGAGCTACAGAGATCCTCATTCCTCTGGGATTAAAAGTGTGCATCACCAACTGGGCCCATGAATTTTTAAAAAATTGTTTTTTCTTAAAAAGAACTAATTATTTTATTTAATATGAGTACACTGTAACTGTCTTCAGACACACTGGAAGAGGGCATCAGATCTCATTACAGATAGTTGTGAGCCACCATGTGGCTGCTAGAAATTGAACTCAGACCTCTGGAAGAGCAGTCAGTGCTCTTAACCACAGAGCCATCTCTCCAGCTTCCCCATAACTTTTTTTAAGATGAAAGAAAAATGCATTTATTTTACTGGGTATTTTCTCAGTGTTCTTTTTGGTAGAGAAGATGTTTGTTCCCTTACTGTATGCTTCATATTGTAAGTAGATAGTGTACATTGGATGGAGAGAATAGTATCCTTTAATGTAAGGGGGTTGTTTCTCAGATTACTAGCTTTTTACAGGTTAACCCTAGAGTTTATCCATCTAAGCGATATCTGTTGAGCAGTATTGAGTATTGGCTAGACACCAAGAAATAATCTGCCCTAAAGATGATTTACCTCCTAATTGGGGTGGGGTGTAGCTCTGGTCTTCTCTGCTCCTGACGCTGAAGTCTGCCACATGACGCTGGAAGTTGGTTACATGTCACAGTTACTTTAGGCACAGTGGAACTTAGTTCTGTTTCAGCCTTCACTCAGAATTAGTAAGGATTCTGTCTTAGTCAGGGTTTCTATTCCTGCACAGACATTATGACCAAGAAGCAAGTTGGGGAAGAAAGGGTTTATTTAGCTTACACTTCCACATTGCTGTTCATCACCAAAGAAGTCAGGACAGGAACTCACACAGGGCAGGAAACTGGAGGCAGAAGCTGATGCAGAGGCCATGGAGGTGAGCTGCTTACTAGCTTGCTTTCTTATAAACCCAGGACCACCAGCTCAGGGCACCACTCACAATGGGCCCTCCCACCCTTGATCACTAATTGAGAAAATGCCTTACAGCTGGATCTCATGGAGGCATTTCCTCAAGGAAGGCTCCTTTCTCTGTGATAACTCCAGCTGGTGTCAAGTTGACACCCAAACCCAGGCAGTACAGATGGAGGTTGGTTTTATAGCTCACTGGTAGAGTATCTACTTAGCTTGTATGAGGCCCTCAGTTACATCTCCAGCCCCACATAGTTTGGGCATTCCTTTTCATCTCATGTTTTTAAAAAAAAATCCCTATGCTATCATTAAGTGAAATGTAAAAGTAATTGGATGTAATATATTTGGGTTTTCCTCCTCCATTGCATTTTGTAATATGAACTATTATTCACTTTTAACTCTGCCAGATGATACTAGGCACAACAAACCGATATGCAGGTACTTTCATGGTTATATTTTTTTTTTTCCTGCAAATTCTTTTGTATCGACCTGGGGTTGTTGGTTGGTCAGTAATGACATAAACTTCCCTATTTTCCACAGTTCTCTGATGATCTGTGTGAGATATCACCTGCCTGTTACAGAAACAGATTTCCTTTTCTAACAGCCTTTGTAGCTAGAATACGAACAGCCAGGTGGTGTTATACTGTAGGCACCTTTGGTAATAACAGCAAAGCCATATGTAATAAGACAGTGAACTATGTAATAGTAATAACAACTATGTAATAAGACTAGCGAGCTAGGCTGGCTCTGTTTGGGACAAAATCTTACCTGTATTTTATAGTTGTTATTTGAACCTAGCTATCCAGCTCTAACTCTGACAGACACGGGGTACTCCCATATGTCCTGTATGGTTTGTTTTTTTTTTTTTAATTTTATTTATTTATTTAATTTATTTATTTATTTATTTATTTATTTATTTTTTCCTTGTTCCGTCAACCCCGCTCGCTCCCACCGGCTCTGCTCGCTCCGGCCAGCCCCACTCGCTCCTGGCCGCCTCGTATGGCCCCCGCTCGTTCCAGCCGGCCCGGCTCACTCAGATCGGCTCCGCTTGCTCCGGTTGGCCCCGCTCGTTCCGGCCCCGCAGGCTCCGGCCGTCTCTGCTTGCTTTGGCCGTCCCCGTTCGGCTCCGCTCGCTCTGGACAGCCTCGCTTGCTCCGGTTGGTCTCTCCGGTCCAAGGATTCATTTCTTATTATTCTTCATAAGTACGCTGTAGCTGACTTCAGACGCACCAGAGGAGGGCGTCAGATCTTGTTACGGGTGGTTGTAAACCACTGTGGTTGCTGGGATTTGAACTCATCACCTTCGGAAGAGCAGTCGGGTGCTCTAACCTGCTGAGCCATCTCACCTGTATGGTTCTTTTTCTGCCAAGGGAAATAAAATGTCTTTACATAGAGGTAAAGTTTTATTGAATGCACACTATATTTTGGATTTAAGTGCATTTGAAGTCTTGATTTACTCATCAGGACCTAATCCACTGGCTATAACAGTGTGTTCCAGTAGCATTGTTGCAGCCTTGTCCTTCCCCAGCCCCTCCCTGATGTGCTCTTCTGTCATTACAGGGCCCACTTCCTAACACATGCTGCCATTTCTGGCTCATGGTGTGGCAGCAAAAGACCAAAGCAGTTGTCATGCTAAACCGAACTGTAGAAAAAGAATCGGTGAGTATTTTTCTTTTTTTTTTTTCCTATCTTTTTTGTTTGTTTGTTTGTTTTTTGGAGACAAGCTTTCTCAGTATAACCAGCCCTGGCTGTCTTCACTCACTGAGTAGACCAGGCTGGCCTCAAAGTCACAGATCTGCCTGTCTGCCTCCTTAGTGCTAGGATCCAAGGCATGCTCCACCATGCCTTGCTGGTGAGTAATATTCAACACTAGTGGTTGCCGTGTGTGTGATGTGTGATCGTTATCTTACACATTTCTTATTTTGGTAAATGCTCACTTATTATTTTGGGCTTGTGGTGGCTAAAAGCTAGTGGCCAGGATATTTCTAACCAGGACTAATGGATACTTTTCCTTTCTTTCATTTCTTTACAGTTTTTTTAAAAATGCATTTTATAGATTCATAGTAATAAAAGTCTTATTCTGCTACATAAGCACATTTTTTATAAGTATAGGTGATATGTTGGGAATATTCCCTACTTTCAGCCCCCTTCTCCCACTCTCCTTTTATCTCTTGTACTCCTTGACAGTTCTACTTCTGCTTTTGTGTCTATCTATCTCCTAGATTTTGTATAGGTAGATACCTTAAAACACACACACATTTCACTTTCTGAGATTACCATATTTCATTTGGTACATTTATCTTAGTTGCATCTATAGTTCTGCAAATGACATAATTTTGCTGTTTTTGGTTAAAAGTTTTCATTCTGTAAATATACCACATTTTCTTCATTTTTCTGCTGTTAGGCAAGTGAATTGGGTTCTTAATTTAACTTTTGTGAGTAGTGCCTTGGTAAATCTCAATAAAGTATAAATCTCTTTGTGATAGACCTACCTTGGTCTTGGAGCCCTGTGGTTAGATACCCAGAAGTGATATAGCTGGGTCATATTGTATATCTATTTTCAGTTTTGTGTGGAGCCTCCATACTGATTTCCGTAGCTGCTGGACTAGTTTACATTTTGAATAAACTAAAGTGTGTAGCGGCTCCCTTTTGGTCACATCCTTGCCAGTGTTTTGGGTTTTGTTTTGTTGTGTTTATTGGTAGTAGTGTTACTGTTGTGGTTTTCCTTTATTTTGTGTAGCCCTGGCTGTCCTGGAACTCCCTGTGTAGGCCAGACTGGCATCACAGAAACCTACCTGCTTCTGCCTCCTGAGTGCTAGAGTTAAAGGTGTGCATCGCTGTGTCCAACATTTCTTTCTTTTCTACCGTCATCGTGACTAGAGGGAGATGCAGTTTCAATTTGCATTTCTCTGTATGTATTGACATTTGTGTCTCATTTTGTCTGTTCATTAGCCCATTTACAGATGTCCTTTTGTTTAATTTTTTCACTTCTTTATATATTCTAGCTATTAACTGTCTGTCAGATAAATTAGGTAGCAAATATTTTCTCCTATTTGGTAGATTCGGTTCACTTAACTACTTGCTTTTCTGTGCAGAAACTTCTTAATTTCATGAGGTTTCTTTTGTCGTCTGTTTGCATTATTTTAAGTGAGTAGAGTCCAGTTAAAAGTCATTGCCTAGGGTGTCTGTGTGTGTGTGTGTGTGTGTGTGTGTGTGTGTGTGTGTGTGTGTGCGCACGCCCATGCTAGGGGGAGCAGAGTTTATTCTTCAGTGCTTTCTGCTTTATATTTTGAGACCAACTTGGGTCCCCTGTTTTGACTGGACTGGTTGTGAGCCCTCAGGATCTGCTTTTATCAACCCACCTACTCCTCCCCAGTGACATCTGCATCAGAAACCACTTGGATGAAGCTGCCTTGGCCTCTCTCTGGGTTCTCTTTCTCTTGGATTGATTTGTGTTCCATGCTGCTTTTGTTATTATGACTCTGTGGTAGACCTTAAAATCATGGATGGTGATTCCTTTAGTCTTTATGTTTGTTTTGTTTTCTCAGACTTGGATTGCCCTCCCCCCCAGGCCTTTAGAACTTTTTTAAGAGCAGTGCTGGGATCAAAGGTGTGTACCACCACAGCCAGGCTAAGCACTTTAAGATTTTTCTAAAATATACTTTCAAATAGCATTGGAATTTTGATGCAGATTGCTCTGAATCTGTAAATTGCTTTGGATAGTATAGCCTGCTTTACAATATTAACCAGTCTACATACTTTTCTTCCTTTCTTCTTTCTGTTTCTCAATATTGGGGACTGGACCTCAGCCTTCATGCCTGCTAAACAAGAACCTTCCCAGCTAAGCCATAGTTCCTGTGAGCAGAGAANCTTAATTTACATTTCAAATGCTATCCCCAAAGTTCCCTATACCCCCACCACCACCCGCCCTCCTCCCCTACCCACCCACTCCCACTTCTTGGCCCTGGCATTCCCCTGTATTGGGGTATATAAAGTTTGCAATACCGAGGGGCCTCTCTTCCCAATGATGGCCGACTAGGCCATCTTCTGCTACATATGCAGATAGAGACACGAGCTCTGGGGGTTCTGGTTAGTTCATATTGTTATAGGGTTGCAGACCCCTTCAGCTCCTGGGGTACTTTCTCTAGCTACATGGTATTCTTTAAAGCAGTTAGAATGAGCTTCTATCCCTGATGCATTGTGAGCATGTTTGTTATTGAAATATAGAAAGACTTCTGATTTTATATATTAATTTTCTATCTTGATGCAAAGACTACTCATTAATCTAGAATTTTCTGTTGCAGTCTTTAGGATCTCTTAAAATAGAATGATTTTATCTGTAAGGAAGGATGCATCGGCTTCCTTTCCTGTTTGTACCTCACTCATTTTCTTCTCTTGCCTTACTGATCCGATTGAGGCGTCAAGTGTCATATTGAATAAGTGTAGAGAAAGATGAGAACTTTTGTCTTTCACCTGACTTAGCCAACATGTTTCAGATTTTTCTCTGGTGTGATGCTGGCCATTGGGTTGTCATTTATAGCCTTTATTATGTTGAAATATAGTCTTCCTATTCCTAACCTCCTTAGGACTTTTATTATGACGGATGTTGTTTAAATACCATGTATGCAATTTCTGTCCTTGTCCTTGTCCGGCCATTGCTGGTGTTTTTTGAGGTGTGTGTGTGTGTTTTCTTTATATTTGTCCTGCTCTTGTTAATGCTGTTTCTATTTCTCTCTTTTTACTGTAAAATGTTCTTCTTGTCCTTTTAAGCTTTATTCATTACACTTAACCTGCACTATAGTTCAATGTGTCAAAACAAACCAAAAGGCTTATTCTTCTGGTTGGCTGTCCTGGAACTCGCTCTGTAGACCAGGCTAGCTTTGAACCCAGAGGAAATCTGCTTGCCTCTGCCAAACAAGTGCTGGGATTAAAGGCATGTGCCACCACCATTCAGCTTGACAGAAAGCCTCTTTAGTGCTCTCTGAAGATAAGATTCTTGCAAGAGCTTGATACTTCTAGAAACTCAAGCTGAATATGTTAAAGTGTAATTATGCTTTTAAGAACAGCACACTTTTGGGTTGGGCATGGTAATTCATGCCTTTAAATCCAGCATGGGGGTGCTGAAGCCAGCTTGATGTTCATAGTGAATTCCAGGACAGCCAAGGCTATATAAAGAGATTCTGTCTCAAAATAAAGAAGAGCACATTTTAATGAATATTTTATGTTTATGGCTTTTTAAATGGAAAGGAAACATTTTATGGAGCTACTTTACAGAATATTCTCATTAAAATACTTAAGATATTCTTAGGTTTCAGTACTTGGAGAAGTATAGTATGTATGTGTGAGATTTGTTTTTCTTTTTATGGTTTTATAACATGTCTAAACTATTCTTAAATTTAGGTTAAATGTGCACAGTACTGGCCAACGGATGACAGAGAAATGGTGTTTAAGGAAACGGGATTCAGTGTGAAGCTCTTATCTGAAGATGTAAAGTCATATTATACAGTACATCTACTACAGTTAGAAAATATCAATGTAAGGCTTTTCTTGTTTCAAAGTTTCAGTTTTATCTGATGGTCTTAAGAATTCTTGGGGTTTGATACTATACTTGCCTTTGGATATTTGTAATAGTATCTAGGTATAAGCATGTTTTAGACTATTTCTGTATAAAGTAACTCTTAAAGCATTCTGAAGAATTCTAAAAACAACAAAGAATTACAATGTTCAGGTTAATATTAATATTTAAGAATTGAAAATTAACTATTGGAGCTGGAGAGATGGCTGTAGTGTTCTTGTAGAAGGCCCAGGTTCACTTCCCAGTACCCATGTCACGAGGCTTACCACTGCCTGTAACTCCTGCTCTAGGAAATCCAGTGCACATAGATAAATGCAGTTACTTAAGCATACACATAATTTCAAATAAATACAATTTTTAAAGAAAAAAATTAATTATTAAAAATATAGGAGGAGATGTTGTGGGTGTAGCTTGGTGGTCAAGCACTTGGTTAGTTTACTCTGGCCCCTATATACAGTCCCATGAACCAAAAAATAAAATATAAGTGGGTTGTGGATATAGCTGAGTTGTAAAGTACCTTCTTAGAATGCTTGAAGGATTTTGATTCAGTCCTCAGCATGGAATAAAAAGAGGATGACTGGAGCGAACTGGAATTCACATTTCGGCTCTGCTGCTCAGTAGAGGTATGCTTTGCCTCTTAGAAAGTGGAAATTGTTTATTTGCAGACTGTTGTGGAGATCAAATGAAAGTATGGATGCATATAGAACATGTCATGCCAGATAGGCTCAAATGATAGCTCCTAGAACGTAACTACCATTGAAATAACCCAAAGGTCAAGCAAAAGATTTACTAAATTTGTAAATAAATGACCATGCAAAAATGTGACCTTACAGTTGTGAAGGAAATGGTGAAATAAGTATAGCATATGATCCCAGGACCATTGGTGTAGATCTTTTCTCTAGACACCCTAGAACCTTTCCCTGGCAAGTGGCTTTGACACATCTGCAGTGCTGCTGTCATTCAAACTCTCAGAGCCATCTTCCCCTCTTTCTCACTTACCTCCTTTGCTTGTACCATGCTAGAGAAAGTTAAAGAAAACTCTGGGTGATGGCGGTCCACACCTTTAATCCCAGCACCCGGGGGGCAGAGGCAGGCAGCCTGGGAAAGACTTCTGAGTTGTTAACAGAAACTAGGATAACAAGAAAATAAGGAAATATGGTCAGGCTGACTTCAAGAATGAGTCTAGTCTATAAAGTGAAGTGCTGTTTGAGTTAATAATTGGCATGGATTGTACTAACAATGAAAGCTTTGTAGCAGAGAAGATAAACGCACTTTTTAGATGTGCAGAAGTGCCTCTTATGGTCCATCTCTTAGAACATCTGTTTTTCCTGTAGAGTAAGTGCAGCTACATGATTGTATACTTAAGGCCCACAGTTTGGTTTTTCCCTTGTCCAGCTTTTCTGGCCTTGAAATTCCATATATAGTCAAAGATGACCTTGGAATTCTGATCATCCTGCTTGTGTCCTGATTGCTGGAATACAGGCATGCAGCATCACACCCAGGCTTATGTGATAGCAAGGACTGAGCCCGAGAGGGTGTGTGACTCAGGGCTGTGTTCTGTATGGCAGGCACTCTACCCCTACCCCACACGTTTCTCCTACTTGTGTTGTTCCTTTGTTTTTTGTTGTTGTTGTTTATATATTCCCAACACATTATGTTTCTGCATCAATTACTATGTGTTTGTATAAGAAAAATGCTAGAACTAACTTCTCCTTGATTTTCACATTTCAGAGTGGTGAAACCAGAACCATATCTCACTTCCATTATACTACCTGGCCAGATTTTGGAGTTCCAGAGTCACCAGCTTCATTCCTGAACTTCTTGTTTAAAGTTAGAGAATCTGGTTCTTTGACCCCTGACCATGGACCTGCAGTGATCCATTGCAGTGCGGGCATCGGGCGCTCTGGAACCTTCTCTCTTGTAGATACCTGTCTTGTTCTGGTAAGTGTCTGTACAACCTCATTGGTGTTTTGTGCTTCTCTGTTTTGTTTCATCATTTTATAATGTTGATGATAAAAAGATAAATAATTTTGCACGACTGCCTGAGGAGGTTAGAAAAAAGCATTGAGTCCCTGAAACTGGAGTTGCAGATAGTAAGACCCTACAACTAGTTGGTGGGAACCAAACTCTGATCCTCTGTAAGAGCAGCCAGTGCTCTTAACCACTCTGCCTATTAATTTGTTTTTAACTATTTCTATAGGCAGCAGTAAATTTTGATTTAATATCCCAAAACTCTTAGGTTTTTTTGTTTGTTTGTTTGTTTGGTTTTTTGAAAAAACTCTTGACTTCTACAGTTTAAATTGACTCTAGCTCCTGCAGGTATATGTGTGTCCATGGCAATTCTAAAGATTGCCTAGAAAGTCTCAACTAGGCTTGGCTCATACCTTTCATCCCAATACTAAGTAAGTTGGGGCAGAAAATTTGTTCCAAGTTTGAGGTTAGCCTGGGCTACGGAGTTAGACCCTATCCGGAAAAAAAAAAAAAAAAGAAAAGGAAGAAATGAAGAAAAAGTAAAGTCTTCTTTCTAAAAGGGAGAAATGACAAAGGAAAGCAGTCCTGAAGAGTGGCTCATGCCTGTCGTCTGCACGTCTGAGCTAGCCTGGGTTACCTAGTGAGAGTCACCTCAAAAAAGAAGAATGCCAAGGAACTGGGGCCATGGTCAGCATGAACACTGACTCCTAGTGCATGGGTAAAAGACGAGCAGAGTGGCACATGTCTGTAACCCCAGAACGTGGCGAAGGGCAGTTAGCTCACTAACAATCAGCTTACCCAAGTCATTAGCTCCAGGTCCAGTAAAAAACACTGTCTCAAAAAATGGCTTGAATTCTACCCTAGACCCTACTGCGTAGGAGAAAACTACCTCCTACAAGTTGTTACCTGACTTTCTTTTTAAGCCACTGTTGTGGGACCTGTCTGTAACCCCATGCTTGACAGAGACAAGAGAAGCAAGTCCATAGAGAGTTTGAGCTAGCTGGGCAACATGAGAATTTGTTTCAATACCCCCTTTCTTTCTGGTGCTTTGTATACAGAATTAAAAGCTTCTACCTTCAGCAATAAATTCATATGTGATATTTTTTTCCTTCTTGGATAAGTACGTCATCTCTTATTTATAAACCAAGGCTAAAAAGTACTTCCCAGGGTTACTGTGAGAATTCTCTATATTAATGATATTTTCTGTCCTGGTTAACTCCACCTAACATCTTGACATGGCCTAGAGTCATCTGAGAGGAGTTCCTCAATTAAAGATCAGATGGGTGTTATTTGTAGGGAACTAAATGATACAGGAGAGCCCAGCCAACTGTGAGATTATCTGTAGAGAGAATGTCTTGTATATTTTATGGATACATCACCCATCAATTAAAAAGCCTATGGCCTATGGCTTAGGCAGGAAGTAGGAGGTGGGAGGATCTGGGAGGCAGAAAGGATTCTGAGATAGAGCTAGGCATGGGAAGATTTGCCCAGGAAGATGTGAAGAGATAAATGTGGGGTACCTGAATACAGGTAACCAGCCACGTGTCAGAATGTAAATTAAAATAAATGGGTTATGGGCTGGAGAGGTGGCTCAGTGGATAAGAGCACTGACTGCTCTTTCGAAGGTCCTGAGTTCAAATTCCAGAACCCACATGGCAGCTCACAACTCCCTATAATGAGATCTGACTCCCTCTTCTGGTGCATCTGAAGACAGCTACTGTACTTAGATATAATAATAAATAAATCTTTGGGATAGAGCGAGCAGAGGTCCTGAATTCAATTCCCAGCAACCACATGATATCTCAACCACCTGTACAGCTACAGTGTACTCACATACATTAAATAAATAAATAAATAAATAAGTCTTAAACAATAAATTATTATGCTTAAACAAACCCTAATGGACTACTTTAACATTTTGCCTAGACAAGTTATAGTTTCAGTCAAAACTTGAAATGTTAGAGCTGGAGAGGTGGCTCAGTGATTAAGGACAGTTGCTGCTCTTTAGAAAACTAATGTTCAGTTCTAGCACCCACAGTGGGTGATTCACAACCCACTCTAGCTCCAAGGATCCCATGCTGTCTTCTGGCCACTGTGTGCATCTCTACACACGTGGCATACACGCATACACATGCACTCAAATCCTTAAAAAAACAAAAAATCCTCCTTTACTAAAATTAACCTTTTGCTTAAAGTCAGTAGATTCTGTTATTGATGAATATTAATATAGATTCTGTTATTGATGAATATTAATATTGCATTATGAGAATTAGCGGTCTGGCTGATTGGCAGAGTGCTTGCCTAGCATTTATGGTGGCTTCATGAGGTTCAAACTGCATCGGTTGTTCATACCTGCTCCCTACCAGCCGTGCCTTGCTCATCCATCCTTTTCTTCAGTTTGTGGGTTGTTTCTAAAACCAGATCAGTAGTCCAGAGCTGGTTTGATGGCTCAGAGGTATTTTTGTAGGTCAGGGCTTTTCTATTTCCTGCCATCTTTTAAGTGTCTTCTGTACATCCATAAAACATGTCTTTAGTCCAGATTTGAAGATGGGGAAGGGCAATGAGCAGCAAACTTTATTTCTGCCAAAACCATTTTAAAAACTTATATAAATAATCCTAATCATATCTGGGTGTCTTCATGCATATTTCTCCCCCCCCCCGCCCCGTGTGTGTGTGTGTGTGTGTGTGTGTGTGTGTGTGTGTGTGTGTGTGTGTGTGAAATTATCCTTTTAAGAAGGAATTTGTTCAGAGCTAAGGTCTGAGCAGTGGTCTTATATTGCTTTTGTTTTTCAACTCAAACAACTTGGTTTTACCTTTCTTGCAGATGGAAAAGGGAGAGGATGTTAATGTGAAACAATTATTACTGAATATGAGAAAGTATCGAATGGGACTTATTCAGACACCGGACCAGCTCAGATTCTCCTACATGGCCATAATAGAAGGAGCAAAGTACACGAAAGGAGATTCAAATATACAGGTAAACTCACTATCATTAGTGTCAAATAACCAGGTTCCATCGAAATCCTCATCCTTCCCTTACTTAATTTGGTAGATCCAGCTGACTGTCTAGAAATCATAAAATTTTGCACAGTTCAAGAGACAAAGATGAAAGCTGGTCACCAAGAGTTCAAGGCCAGCCTGGTCTATACAATGAGATCCTGACTTAAAATTTTTCTATATGTATATAAGATACATATATAATATACATATATACTTTATTCCTCAGTGGAAACAAGATTCAATTAAAATAATTTTTTTCATATGAGAAGATTTCAGCATTTAAAAAAAACAGAAAACATAAGTACTTTTATCTTAGTAAAAACTTGATGTAGAGGCCTAAGGAGATGGCTCAGCGGTCAGAGGTTACAAGTACTTGCTGCTTTTCCATAGCACCCAAGTGTGTTCCAAGTCATATGCACATACCTAAGTGCACACACATAGAACTAAAAATGATGGGAATAAAAATTTAGAACCCTTCATGTAGGAGTAAAGACTATTTACTTTATATATAGGTACTTTATAGCTGAATAACTTCAGTTTTTTTTTTTTTTTAAGATTTATTTTATTTATTATATGTAAGTACACTGTAGCTGTCTTCAGACACTCCAGAAGAGGGCGCCAGATCTCGTTAAGGATGGTTGTGAGCAACCATGTGGATGCTTGGATTTGAACTTATCACCTTCGGAAGAGCAGTTGGGTGCTCTTACCCGCTGAGCCATCTCACCAGCCCATAACTTCAGTTCTTACTACAGATATAAAGTGCTAGGAGTAAACTTTACATGTCTGATGGTGACATTCTCAGGTGGTTTTTATTGTATATAGGCAGTAAGCTCAAAGTATTAGAACTTAGTATCATGTGATAAGGGAAAGGGTAAGGTAGAAACAGAAATAACAGTGTATCCCTTCCTGTATAGTCTGACCATAATACAGGCATATCTAGATAGAAGCCAATAATCTTTTTGTTTGTTTGTTTGTTTGTTTGTTTTTCTGAGACAGGGTTTCTCTGTGTAGCCCTGACTGTCCTAGAATTCACTCTGTAGACCAGGCTGGCCTCGAACTCAGAAATCCACCAGCCTCTGCCTCCCAAATGCTGGGATTAAAGGCATGTATCGCCACTGCCCGGTTAGAAAACAACAATCTTAATCCACTACTCCTTGATTATCTATTTATAAATATCTGCTTCAAAATAGAATACATCTTTTAGGGGGCTGGAGAGATGGCTCAGCAGTTAAGAGCATTGACTGCTCTTCCTAAGGTCATGAGTTCAAATCCCAGCAACCACATTGTAGTTCACAACCATCCATAATGAGATCTTATGCCCTCTTCTGATGTGTCTGAAGACAGCTACAGTATACTTACATATAATAAATAAATCTTTTTTAAAAAATAGAATATGCCGGGCGTGGTGGTGCACGCCTTTAATCCCAGCACTAGGGAGGCAGAGGTAGGTGGATTTCTTGAGTTCGAGCCCAGCCTGGTCTACAAAGTGAGTTCCAGGACAGCCAGGGCTATACAGAGAAACCGTCTCGAAAAACCAAAAAAAAAAAAAATCTTTTAAATAAATTATGTGATTATTTTAGTTATGTATGTGTTTGTGGGAAAGTGCTAGGATAAAAGTTAGTCAAGATTACCTGTCTGTTTCCTGCCTCATATTGAACAATTGCAATTTGTAGATTGTTATTTAAAGAAAACAAATTTTTATTGTTTATTATTTCTGTTCTATACCTAGAAACGGTGGAAAGAACTTTCTAAAGAAGATTTATCTCCTATTTGTGATCATTCACAAAACAGAATGATGGTTGAGAAGTACAATGGGAAGAGAATAGGTTCAGAAGATGAAAAGTTAACAGGGCTTCCTTCTAAGGTGCAGGATACTATGGAGGAGAGCAGTGAGAGGTATGTGCCATACATATGTTAGCCTACCGAGAGATGCGGGTAGTGATTACATTCAAGTAGTCTGCAACAGGACAACCCTGTTAACTGTTGTCATGCAGTTAGTGCACCTTTTAATTATGTCAAAGTGTTTAGGTGGTATGTGATGACATAAATATCTTCAGAGAATTTTCCTTTTTTTTTTTTTTTTTCCTCGAGAGAGGCAGGGTTTCTCTGTGTAGCCCTGGCTGTCCTGGAACTTATTCTGTAGACCAGGCTGGCCTCGAACTCAGAAATCTGCCTGCCTCTGCCTCCCGAGTGCTGGGATTAAAGGCGTGTGCCACCACTGCCCGGCTTTCAGAGAGTTTTCTGTCACCATAAGATAGCCAGTACAGGTCCGGGCAGGAGTGGTGCATACCTTTAATCCCATTTGGTGGCTCACAACCAACTGTGACTCCAGCTTTTTTGGGATCCAAGGTCCTTGTGGTGGTTTGAGTATGCTTGGTCCATGGGAAGTGGCACTATTAGGAGATGTGGCCTTAAAGTAGCGCTTTTATGTGAGTACACTGTAGCTGTACAGATGGTTGTTGGGAATTGAACAAGGACTTGTCCTAGTTAGCCCTGCTCGCTCGCTCAGTCCCTGCTTGCTCCTCTAAAGGCACATACCTAAATGCACACACATAGAACTACAAATGTTGGAAATAAAAATTTAAAACCCTTCACGTGGGAGTAAAGACTATTTACAGTGTACATAAGTACACTGTAGCTGGCATCAGACACGCCAGAAGAGGGCATCAGATCTCATTACAAGTGGTTGTGAGCACCTGGGATTTGAACTCAGGGCCTTCGGAAGAGCAGTCAGTGCTCTTACCCACTGAGCCATCTCGCCAGCCTTGGAGTGGCTTTGTTGGAGGAAATTAATCATTGTGGGGATGGGCTTTTTGCAGTCCTATGCTCTATCCAGGGTTGAGGAGATTAAGCTCCTGACTGCCTGGGGAAGACAGTCTTCTGGTGGCCTTTTGTTCAAGATGTAGAGCTCTCAGCTTCTCCAGCACCATGTCTGCCTGCACACTGCCATGCTTCCCATCATAATGAGAATGGGCTGAACCTCTGAAATTGTGAGCCAGCCTCAGTTACGTCTTTTGTTTTTGTAAGAGTTGCCATGGTGGCTCTGGGCGTGGTGGTGCACTCGGGAGGCAGAAGCAGGCGGATTTCTGAGTTGGAGGCCAGCCTGGTCTACAGAGTGAGTTCCAGGACAGCCAGGGCTACACAGAGAAACCCTGTCTCGAAAAACCAAAAACCAAAAACCAAAACAAAACAAAACAAAACAAAGAGTTGCCATGGTCATGAGCTTAGCAACAGAACCCATATTCATTATCCACAAGGCCTTGGCTCAGTCCCTATAGCAGGAAGAAAATAATTTTTTCACTGAATTTTATAAAAGCTAACATTTCAGTATATAGCTACATGATGTATTTTACTGTAGGATATTAACTCCTTACTGCTGTAGTAGCTGTAGACTACCTGATCAAGTTTAAAGCTTGTAGCTCCTTGAATCCACCTGCCTCTGCCTCCTGAGTGCTGGGATTAAAGGTGTGCGTCACCACGCTCGGCTAAGTGTTTTGACTAGAAAAGGTCTTGTGATCTAGTAGACATTGAAGAGCCAGTCAAGATTTTTTTTTTTTTAAATCAAGCTGCATGTTCAAAGCTGTGACTTAAAAAATGACTGCCAAGACTGAAGCTGGTCAGGCCTTTGCCATCACACACAGTGAGTGAAAAGAGATGGGTTTTGTGAGATTTTTTTCTAGAGGAAGAGAGTAAATGGCTGACATGTTGACATTGGCCATTTTTCAATGGATGTCAGAGAACTTTCATTGAAACAAAATTCTATGTTGGACAGGAAAATGGACTCTAGATGTACGTATGGTCAAATGGAAGACTGGGTAACCTCCAAAAACAACATTCATAGAAATTGTCAACAGTATTTGTCAAAGGACATTGAATTTTCATAAGCTGTCACGCAATAGGACCAGATGCTGAGAATCTCCAATTTGTCCCCTCTTGGCAGAGAGGAAAGCGGAGTGCACAGAAAACACGTCTGTCTTAGCTTCAGGTCCTGTAAAAGCGTTACTTACTGTAGGCACAGGAGACACGACCCTGAACTATGGGAGCACACCACTGGCCTGCAGAGCAACTCGGCCTTCCCCTTTGTTACTGCAGTACATTGTTTGAATGAGATGGAAAGGACACAAATGTGTGTCCATGGTTTGATGGTGGCCTGGGCCCTACTGTCAGTGTGATGAAAGCCTGCAGTGCAGACACTCACTTGTTTCTGTCTATTCACAGCATTCTACGGAAACGTATTCGAGAGGATAGAAAGGCTACGACGGCTCAGAAGGTGCAGCAGATGAAACAGAGGCTAAATGAAACTGAACGAAAAAGAAAAAGGTGGTTATATTGGCAACCTATTCTCACTAAGATGGGGTTTGTGTCAGTCATTTTGGTTGGCGCTTTGGTTGGCTGGACACTGCTTTTTCAGTAAATGTTCTATAAATTAATAGTTTTACCCAGCACCTTTCTGCACTAGTAGCTGACAGTGGTGCAAATCTCAAGGTTTGTTAGCAATGCCTCATACCCAGAAACACTGCGCTAGAGTAGACATCAGCCAGATAAGGGATATTACAGTCCCAAGCCCAGCATCTCAGGACTCATCACTGCAGGTTCCTCTGAGACCCAGACTGTCAATGGCTCACAATAAAGACAAGCATGCTTGTTGGAAACTGTTACTCCTTACAGCTGCGTTCACACCAGTATATTGAGAAATCCTTTATCACAAGGATTGGCTTTTGGAGGCCTTCTGGATTTTAACCTGCACTTGATATAAGCAATAAACATTGTGTTTTTTTCTACATTATTAATGGAAAGAAAATATCCTTTAAACAATGTATGTAATGTGTAATGTACTGTTGAAATGGACATTACAACTTTATATAACCATTTTAGGGTAAATATATTTTATAAGTACCTATTTAATCTTACTTTTGTAGTTAAATGTACTTTTTAAAGGTTCAATTTGAAAGTCTGTTATCATAGAAAAATAAATTGTATGTTGACTCAGTTGTATACTGAATACATTTCCCTTTCCTAACCAGACGTTTGATAGAGGCAGTTGAAACTATAAGCAAGCTAAGTCTACTACACATTCTTATTTCCTTTCTATTTTATGCTTTATCTTATTTTAAAAAGAAAACAAAAATTTTCTAAACATGTCATTGAAGGAAATTGGTTTTTTTGGGATAGTTAAATGACAGTTGGTCAAAACATAGTTGAAAACAAACAAAAAATTGGTTTCTGCAGGATGTGGTAGAATACACAGTGCTCAGGAAGCTAAAACAAGAGGCTCAATGGTTTGAAGCCAGCCAAAACTACATAGCAAGGTCCTATCTTTAAAAATAAAAGAAAAATAGAGGTGGTGGAGAAGAGATCAGACAACACCAAGAATAAGAAATCCATTCTTAGCCATATTTAATGGAGCAAACTTGTCATCTCAGCTCTTGGGAGATAGAGACAGAAGGCTTACAAGTTCAAGGCTAGCTTCAACTCCATAGCTAGCCCCAGAGTTTGGGGCAAGAGAGACACTGTCTCAGAAACTGAAGTGATTTAAAAACATTTTGATTTCTGTAAAGTAAAGCCCATGCATGACTACACTGTTAATTTTTTGTGAAAATGTTAATGTAATTACCCACATGGGATAAGTTTATGGTTAGTAAGTTAAAGGAACCAGTGTTTTATACTTTGATTTCAGTTCACCAGACTGAAATTTTGAAGTAAAAAAAAAAATTGAATTTCTTTATAAGTTCAATAAATAGTACGATGGTGTACAAACTTACATTGTCCCTTACCTTTGTAATGAGTATTTTTAAAGCACAACCACTAATTGGGTTTTGGTGGTTTCAAACCCTGCTTGGTGGAAAGGTTCCAAACCGCTAGGACAGCATTTCTACTTCATCTCTTTTATATATCACGTAAAAAAGTGCGTTGTAAATCTTAATTACTTTAAATGAGGCAGTTAATTTTTTAATGCAGTTTGAACACCTTAGGTATAGCTAGAAATTGTGAATGGCCTTTAAAGCAGTCTCAAAAAGCATATGATGTATGTGTGTGTCCTGACTCAGTATAGCTATGTCCTATAGTATAATGTGTGTGCCCTGACTCAGTATAGCTATGTCCTATAGTATAATGTGTTTGTCCTGACTCAGTATAACTGTCCTAAAGCTTTGAAATGGAGAGCAGGTAAGAAGGATGTTTCCTCTTGTCTGTTTAATCATGTGTTCAAACGGAGGCTTTAGAATTAGATGGCTATTGGTTTTGAGCTTTCTGGCTTGTTTTTCCAAAATGTAGTATGTTATCCTACTAGACCTTATTAAAACTTACAGTTGAAGCCAGATAAGGTGGCGTACTCCTTTAATCTCAACACTAAGAAGGCCAAGACAGACAGATCCCTGAGAGTTCAAGGCTAGCCTGGTCCACATAACAAGTTCCTAGCCAGCCAGAAATATACATTGAGACCCTGTCTTGAAAGAAAGCAATCCAACTGAAGATAGCCTCAGCTTAAACAACTTTCCACAAGAAAATACTGATAAGGCTGAGACCAGTCCTTCCTTGGATGATGTGCTTTCTAGAGATAGCATTAAGCCCCACTCTTTCTGCATCTTGGTGTGTACTTGATGTTTCTGAGGATTCCTTTGGCGCAGAGAATCCTCAGTGCCCCTCACTGGGGCCCGTCTTTCTCCCCTGAACACATCTTTAAGGATGAGTTTTAACAGGAGAACGTTTAAGTAACACTGCCATGCTACTTACTAAAGGTACATGGCCTGTGGTGACAGTGCTACCGGCATCATCCTGAGCCTGTATGAGATATGCTGTGCTGATGAGAGAAGGGTGCTGGGCAGAGAAGGGATGCTAGCAGTTTCTGATGGGTCCACAGCTTTAAACACAGTGTGCATCAGTCTTGGTATCTGCTTATTTTAACTAATTTAGGAATAATGGTTTGACTTGGATCAAATTCTGTTTTTTTTTGTTTGTTTGTTTGTTTGTTTTCTTTTTAATTGGAAAAAGAAATGGGCTTTTTAAAGTGGCTTATTATTTACTGGAAAGAATCCTCAATTCCTATTTCTTCCCATCTTGCTGTAATGCTGTGGTCAGTGGTCATGCCTGTGGTCATGACTGTGGATATGTGTTCCTTCCCAAGATACACCAGGTACTGTGTTATCTCCGCCTCCTGACTTTTATCCATGCTGAAACCTAAAGTGTAAAAGTACACTCCTTTTTAAAAATATGCATATGCATCATGTTTCACGTTCAGCAGAAACTTTGTCAAGTTTTTCACAGTTCTCGGTTCTTCTATCTTTTTATCCATTCTGTTATGTTTCGCCTCGTGTATCAAACAGTGAACATGAAAAGATGTGAAGACGTGTATTAATCAATTTTTGTCCAAACAGCTGTGCTTTGAAGGTGCGTCAGAGGAAAGGTCCTAATTCCTGAGCTCATCTTACAGGCACTTGGCTTGGTCCTTTGTCTTAAACTAAAGCCAGTGGTATCAGTTCAGAACTGTGTCCCACATTTTAAGTTATGACACAGAACAGCCCTCTCTGGTTGTCATTTCATTTCCTTGTTTGCTTTTAGCACCAGTCCCAGGGTGCTGGCTACCATTTTCTGCCAGGCACAGAAAGGCTTTAAAAATATAGCTCTGGCTAGATTCTGCAGAGACTGGAACCTAATGGTAGTAAAAATGCTTTTTTTGGCCATTGTATACAATCCACTTAACAAGTTTACATTTCTGTCAAGACATTGCAGACTAAAGATCTACATTGCCTTAATTTGTTACTTACTGATACAAATCTTTATTTGTAGTTGTTGTTTTGGAGAGGTTTGTATATTCTTTTTTTTTTCTTTTTGTATGTGTATTGAGATAGTACCTTGCCATTGCCCATGCCTGGCCTTACACTCAGCTCAAATGATACTCCTGCCTCAGCCTGTTGAGTAGCTGACACCACAGGTACACACTGCGCACAGCTTTCAAGTTTAAATCTTAAAGAGACTATTTTAAAACTGTGGATAAGATTTCAGGCCGTTAGTCAAGCTTGGTTCATACCTCCTTCTAGTAGGGCCATCTCTGGGTCCTGGTGAGTTGTGTATATATCTGTGGGAAGGAAGGGCTCCTCAGAGCCTTCATCTGGCAGAACTTGATTCATCTGTTCATAGCATGGAACAAAATACCATCAGGAATGTCCATTTTATTTACATGCCAACACCTAACAAAACACCTAACGAAGTCTCTTATTTTTGAGACTCCTTTATATGGCTTTGTCATAGAATCTTGTATATACTTTTTTTTTTTTTCAAAATTAAAATTTTTTTTCTCATTAAATTTGTCATCTTATTACTTGAAATGCAGGCGTTGGTTATTGGCAGTAGCTTGCTCCCGAGGAGGCCTGTTCCAGCCACCCTGTCCCTGACCGCACTCATTTGAGTCGGATGCCACGGGTCTTCCTCACGCTGGTCTTTGGTTTATACCATGCAGTGGCAGCACAGACACCATTAGCACCACACCTAGAGTCACAGCTGTCTCTAATTGTCCCCTGAATATGGAATGAGAGACTCAGGCTGTGCCCTCATTCTTGCTGCTCTGCACTGGCGCCTGTCCCAAATCAGAGGACTTGCCTCGTGGCCAGCAGTCTTCCTTCCTGGACTCTGCATTAGTGCTTTTTCTTAGCTGTGGCTGTTGGGAAAAAGAGCCACTGTTCTCCATAGGTTGGGATTTTTTTCCTGGCTGTCCTTGTCCCAGCACAGTGCCATCAGCAGTGTGACCTGCCTGGGGTTTGTATAAGCTGACACTTAGGATTTAAAGAGCCCGGACCATCTGAGTTCTGACTTTGAAGCTCGGCTTGGTTGTAAAGTTCACAGTTGGTTCTGAGCAATGAGGTGTGAGGCCACTGCCACCGTTAGGGTCTGCTTGGGTGCCGTCTGCTTTACATACATCTGTTTTGTTGGGGACTGCTGCAAGGAGAATTGCATGGGAATTCTCATCTTTTTCTTTACAGGGACCACTTAAGAAGCATCGAATTATTCTTTGTAGTCACTCATTAGGCATAGATTTTTTTCAGACCCATGATTCTGTTAATATTTTAAATGACTATTTTAAAAAGTCTTTCAGTTTGGAAAGTTGAGAGGAAGCCTAGGTAAGTTCCTTTAAAGCATGCTTGGCTCACCACGGTTAGCCCTGAACAATCTCAGTCAGATGCTAGTATAAATGTCATGTGGCAAAACAACTTTTAATGCAGTCTGACTTTCCCTCTAACATGAGCAAGGAAGAATACACCAGCGTTTGCCACTGCAGCACAGAAGCAGCCAGCCCCCAGGATACCCATGTGCTCACTGCTTGGCTTGCTAACCCATTTTATTTTTGCCTTATTAAAAATAAAATGGTAAAGATCCATTCAAGTGAATATAATAGAATTATCTAAAAAGCCATTTGTCTTAATAGTCTTACAAATAAAGTCATTTCTTAGAAGCTATTCCACTGATTTCCTCTTATTTTGCTACCCCTAAACACTATTTGAAAAGAAGTAATGAGTTTCAAAAACCACAGTGTGTCTGTTAAAAGGCAAATTTATTATTCTTGGTAAATGTGTATTTAACAAACACTAGGAAAGGATAACTCTGTGTGTATGTGTGTGTGTGTGAGTGAGAGAGGGAGAGAGAGAGAGAGAGAGCGCGAGCGCGCACCGCCGGGAGTGGTGACACATGCCTTTAATCCCAGCACTCGGGAGGCAGAGGCCGGCGGATTTCTGAGTTCGAGGCCAGCCTGGTCTACAGAGTGAGTTCCAGGACAGCCAGGGCTATACATAGAAACCCTGTCTCGAAAAACCTAAATAAATAAATAAATAAATAAATAAATAAATATGCCAGCCGTATAAGAAACCCCAGTGGAGGAGTGACTCACGCCTTATCTTCCAGCCCATGCAGATAGAGCTGAGATGCAGACTCCAGGCTGTGGTTTCAGTACCTCCAAGGCTCAGGCTGGTCTCCTTGTGCTACTCCACTGTTCTGCACTTTGTGAATTTACTTAAACCAGATGTTTAAGTGGGGAAATCCCTTTTACAATACTTCACTGGCAGTGGCATACCAGAGCGTTTCTGTGCCAAAGCCCCACTTCATTCCTTTCTCTCTGTTCCACATTCTGCCAGAGTCAGAACCAGCAGTTTGGTTCCAGGTCCTGTGAGCCATTGCTATCTAAAGAGTATGGTTCCCTAATGACAACACTGCAGAGAATCAGTGTTGGGAAATCAAACAAGACTTTGTAGACCACCACAGGGGCTTGGTAGATCTGCCTGCCTAAAAACCAGTAGACAGGAAGAACCTTCATTCTCATGATTGGGGAGGGGGCCTAAGTGGTGGCGATCTAGTTTATTTCCTGTTTATACATATGATAAAGTAGTGACATGTATTTTCATAGGTAGAGAGGGAGGGCAAAGGCAGGGAGGGGCTGGGATTGGTACAAAAATGGAAATACCTTTAATCTCCCAAAAGGTTTGGCCACTGGCAAATAATTGAAATATCAGCAAAGACTACTGCTCTTCATGGCCACTCCCTCTGGCTCTCTCTTGTTTAAATGGCCCTCCCCAGCATTAAATTGCACGGTACTGTCACGTTTTACTTAGTTTTAGTAGTTATAATCATTAGCATTCTCCTTCGGGAGAAAATATTAATGCTGGAAATCTGATTCAGAGATACAAGCCAACTTTATGTTTATATTTAAACTGTTTCTAGCGGTGTTACTGTGATTGTCCAAACTGGATTAGACTTTTGCTTTGAAATCAAAGTATGGGTAAGTCTAGCACATGTAATAAAACCTTATTATTTTTTGTGGCTACATTATTTTTTTTTAAACTTGTCTGTCTCTTAGCCTATCATGTAGAGGTCATTTCTTGAGTAAGACGGGATGGCCTAAAAGATTGAGTGTGTAGTTACTGAAGAAGTGAGTCCCGACGCCTCAGAGCGGTCTGTTTCGCAGCCCCGCTTCCATTTGGAAACCTGCCATTCTGGGAAGAAGCACTCGGTGTGCTTGGATGTGCCATGTTGGAATGATTTTTTGTTGTTGTTGACTTTTTAGTTCAGTGTTAGTTCTTTTGTGTTTGTATCTATGTACATCTGTGTGTGTGGTGGCTACGGATTGAATAGATGACTTCTTATTTTATGTTTTAGGCCAAGATTGACAGACACCTAAATGTTCATGACTTGAGACTATTCTGCAGCTATAAAATTTGAACCTTTGATGTGCAAAGCAAGAACTGAAGGCCACTCCGGAAACTAAAGTGAGGCTTGCTAACCCTGTAGATTGCCTCACAGTTGTCTGTTTACAAAGTAAGCTTTCCATCCAAGGGATGAAGAATGCCACCAGCAGAAGACTTGCAAATCCTTTCATTTGATGTATTGTTTTTTAACATGTGTATGAAATGTAGAAAGATGTAAAGGAAATAAATTAGGAGCGACTACTTTGTATTGTACTGCCATTCCTAATGTATTTTTATACTTTTTGGCAGCATTAAATATTTTTATTAAATAGACTATGTTGGTTTGTGTGTGTGTGTGTGTATGTGTGTATGTGTGTGTTATCTCAAGTCAGCCGCAATTCAAATAGTGAGTATTTTCACATGGGTTTACTCAATTTTTTTATAGCTAGAATCTGGCATTGAAATTGAAATCAGTTCAAAATACAGGTCACTCGGCTTCAGCTGCCCTTCAGTAGTCTTCTTATCCTAAGGCAAAAACCAACAACAGAAAAGTTACAACATTGCTGTTGTTACTCAGGAAAACATGAGACTTAACAGTACTTAGGATAGCATCGCTTGTGGTCAGCATTCAATTCAGTAAGCCCAGCAGTACCTTGAGGCTTTTAACATTGTGGACGTCCTGTGTTGGACACGGCATTCCCAAGCCAAGCATTTCCTTATGTAGAGATGCCAGAGGTTCCTTCCCCCCCTGTGGCTTTTGGCTTAGTTCCCATCTATCTGCACAGTGAATACTAGGTTTTAAATGTGTTTTAATCAATTGTCAAATGACAGTGACACTTGGTAGCTGAAGAAACTCAAACCACACGGTATTCATACAATACTTTCAGGAAGTGTATCACAGTTTTGCCATTTATAAACATACCTATTCCATCCTTTAAAAATCTGACATGTAAAGCCGGGTGTGGTGGCGCACGCCTTTAATCCCAGCACTCGGGAGGCAGAGGCAGGCGAATTTCTGAGTTCGAGGCCAGCCTGGTCTACAAAGTGAGTTCCAGGACAGCCAGGGCTATACAGAGAAATCCTGTCTCAAACAAACAAACAAAAAAGCTGGGTGTGATGGCACACGCCTTTAATCCCAGCACTCGGGAGGCAGAGGCAGGCGGCTTTCTGAGTTCGAGGCCAGCCTGGTCTACAAAGTGAGTTCCAGGACAGCCAGGGCTATACAGAGAAACCCTGTCTCGAAAAACAAAACAACAACAACAACAACAAAAAAAAACTTACATGTATGCCAAGTTTATCCTTTCTTAAAAGCTTACTGCCCCACAGAGTAGCATAGCAGGCTCTTTCCATTGTCGAAAGAATTGCCCTTTAACTCACTCTCCTTCCTCTCTTGATCCTCACCCCATTAGCATCTGACTTTTTTTTCTTTAAACCCTCACCCTCTCTCCCAGAAATGGCCCCAAAGGATCTTTACTTACACTATAGTCATAGAAGGCCCATGCAGCTTCTGGTAATGAGACTGTGTACTCCTGAAACTCACAGACTTCCCTGGCCTTTCTCCCACTCAGTTCTGTTTCCAAAGACTCCATCTTCGGCTCTATGGATTTAACATACTGACTGTGGATGATCTCTTCTCTGGACAAGTCTAGATCATACACAGAAGTTGATTACATCTTAAACCCCAGGCCAGATCTCTATTCAGAGCTACAAACCTTAAATTCACATCCCTAACTTGCACATTGAACCTGACCCATATTCCTTCTATTCCGTTATCTGTCTCACTTGAAAGTTCTTCTATTTCTTCCACGTAGGCTCTGTGCTCACTTTGTTCACAGACTGCTAATCCTGCACTCTGACTGTTGCCTTTTGTCTCTGTCGTGGTTTCAGTTTCATTACGGTGTGGTCTACAGCAGAGACTTCCCTACAGGTAGGGTCTGCTGCATTTTTATACCACTCCTCTGCACAGCTTCCCATGAATGTTCCAGAAGTTGGCATTGGTATGTTTCCTCACTTCTCCACCTTAGTTTGTGTGTGTATGTGGAGTAGGTAGGTGTAGTAGTAGGTGGCACTAGGCATGCCCTTGGTGCACATATGTACATACATGTAAGCAAAATTCTCATAACTACATCTAAAAAATTTTTTCAGTATAACCACCAAGTATGATGGCTTATAGCTGTAATTCCAATACTCAAGAAACCAAGGCAGGAGACCAAATTGAGTTCAAGGCTGCTGTGGGTTTCAGAACAAAACCTTATTACTTTTGTTCGTTTGTTTTGTTTTTTTCAAGACAGGATTTCTCTGTATAGCCCCGGCTGTCCTGGAACTCACTCTGTAGACCAGGCTGGCCTTGAACTCAGAAATCCACCTGCCTCTGCCAAGGTAAAAGTTAAAATTAAAATAAGGTTATTCTGAAACAGAGTATATAAGCTGTCCTAGAACTCACTATTGTAGACCTCACAGAGATCTGCTTTCTCTACTTTCAGAGAGCTGGGATTCAAGGCATGTGTCACCACAGGCTTTAAAATTAAGCATTTAGGGCTGGCTCAGTGGTTAAGAACACTGACTGCTCGCTCTTCCAAAGGTCCTGAGCTCAAAGCCCAGCAACCACATGGTGGCTCACAGCTACTTGTAATGTGATCTGACGCCCTCTTCTGGTGAGTCTGGAGACAGCTACAGAGTACTTATAGTAATAAATAAATTGTTGGGCCAGAGCGAGCAGAGGTCCTAAAAATTCAATTCCCAGCTGGGCCTGGTGGCGCACGCCTTTAATCCCAGCACTCGGGAGGCAGAGGCAGGCGGATTTCTGAGTTCGAGGTCAGCCTGGTCTACAAAGTGAGTTCCAGGACAGCCAGGGCTATACAGAGAAACCCTGTCTCGAAAAACCAAAAAAAAAAAAATTCAATTCCCAACTACCACATGAAGGCTCACAACCATCTGTACAGTTACAGTGTACTCACATACATAAAATAAATCTTTAAAAAAATTAAGCATTTTAAAATGTGAGCTATTGAAGAGAAACTGAGTTCCTATTAATAGTCATCTGACACACACAAACACACAACTGCTGAGAGAAAAGGTTGGTTTTGCTGTGGAGATGGGAGCCATCCTGGATGAGAATGAGGGGCTGGAAGAGACAATGGCGTCTTACTGTACACTGGAAGCACTCAGTCTAAATAAATGCTCAACAAACATGAGCCAGCAGGACATCAGATTTAGTTTCAAACATGATCATTCGATATGAAGATGTGAATGCCCTTAACAGATGCATACTGCACCTGTGGTGCACAGTCATGCATGTCACCTCCAGGAATGCCTGTGCATGTGGCATGCACCATGTCAGCCCACTGAACATTCCCTTTGAGCTGGGACAACATGGCACACAACAAGAAGTTCAAGGCCAACCTAAGCTAATTTCTAAGTTGGTGAGACTGTCTTAAAAAAAAAAAAAAAAAAAACAAAACCAAAACCCCCACAAAAGCCAAGACCCCTGGAGGCAGGGCTCATGTCCTCCCCATTTGTACTACATATGCTTCCTTAGAATGTCACTGTGCAGTAATGACAGAGCCTGACTTTCCCTACCAACTTCTCTTACGCTATAGATATTTAAACCCTGTGTCCTGCAGTTCAGCAATCCACCCAGTGCCTATACAAGCTCCTCACATGGATAGGTTTGACAAGTACTACTGAGGACAGCTCTTCAGGATCAAGGCTGAGCCCATTCCACATGCTGGCTTTCAGGGCCCTTCCCTTCCCTCCTTCCTGTCTTTGCTCTGGAAGACCCTTCCAGGATCAGACCTGCAAGATCCACCACCATTCCCTTCAAGGGGATTTCCCACAGAAAGTAGGAGAATGTTTTAATAATGTATTTTATAAAAACTCTGAGCTCTGCATGGTGGGACACACTTTTAGTTCCAGCATACAGGTGGCAGAGGCATGTAGATCTCTCTGAGTTTAAGGACAGCCCGGTCTATATGAGTTCCAGAACAGCCAGGACTACATAGGCTCTTTGATGTAGTCCTTGACTCAAGAAAAAAAGGAGGGTGAAATGGAGTCAGAGCAAGACCATTCTGAAAAGAGATGATGGTGGCTGAGACCAGCAGCGATGTAGGTTGGCAGCGGACCTCAGGTATGAATACAATGAGAATCCCCAGGACCTGAGCAAGCCAAGGCCAAGGAGGAGCAGGCTGCAAAGCTTGCAGGGCTACTGTGAGATGCCTGCTACCCATGTCCAGGAGGTACACAGATGTTAAGTGTAAAGAGCAGGAGAAAATGAGAATCATCCGACACGGGCTAAAGCCCCAGGCCTGAGGGAGTAGAAAATTAAATTTCATTTCATTTCAAATACATAATGGAAAATAATGATTAACTATTTCAGACCTTACTGAATTACTATTTTTTTTTCTATCTTAATTGTAAACTGGTAACTTATATTTACCTGTGTGGATGGGGTATGAAGTGAGGTTATGATTTATGGAATCCGTGAATAAATAACTCAAGCCAATTATGTACCCATCATTTCAACTATTTCTTACTTTTATGTTAAGATTATTTGAAATTTACTTTCAACAGTTAAGTGTACAGCACAATACATGGTCATATTCTTCATATGCAGTGTATCTCAGAGGAAGCCATTTCTCCTGTCTAACTGAGGCCTCCTCTTTGATAATGAGCTCCTAATACTCTTCCCATCACTCACTGTCTGGCTGGCACCATTTTAATCTCTGCTCTGTCATTCTACTTTTTTAGCTCCCACAGTGTTGATACCAGATACAGTGTCCCCAACTCCATCCATACCATTGTAAATAACAAAACATTTCTGTTTTTTTTTGTTTTGAGACAAGGTCTTCTGTAGCCCAGGCTGGCATCAAATTTGCTATGTAGCTAAGGATAACCATGAACTTCTGATCCTCCTGATTCTATCTCAGAAGTGTTAGGCATATGCCATCAATCCTGGTTTCAAATTTTCTGTCTTCTGGCCAAGTGATAGTGGGACACGCCTTTTATCCCAGCACATGGGAGGCAGAGGGAGGTAGAGTTTGAGTTTGAGGCCAGCCTGGTCTACAGAGGGAGTTCCAGGGCAGTTAGGGCTCCACAGAGAAACCCTAGAAGTATATCACTTTGCATGAGGAAGGGTGACTAGGGAACATTTTACATTTGTTTTATTTTGAGATTTTTATACTGAGAGTATATTTATTACTTACAGTTCAACAATTGGGAGAGAGAGAGAAAAAGAGAGAGAGAAAGAGCGCTCATGCCCAGAAGAGGGTGTCAGATTCTCTGGGTCTTGAGCAACCTGAACTGAGTGTAATTCCATTTTATCTTAGACTTCAGTGGGGTTATGTTTGTTGAGGTTCTCATTGCTTTTCTGTGTGTGGCAGGATCTCATGTAGCCCTGATTGGTCTCAAGCTCCCCATGTAGTTGAAGCTGACCCTGAACTCCTGACCTTCCTGTGTCCACTTCCTAAGTGCTGATGTTACAAGCCTGTGTCACCATGCCTGGCTTCAGTGTTTGCTTGTGTCACTCCAACCTATTCTTCTCAGAGAGCAGTAAGGAAAGTTAGGTTCGAATCCTGACCTATTCCATAACAAGCTTTAGAGGAGGTTGGAAGGTTTATCAGTGACTTCTAAGTCTTTCTCCTAAAACTGAAAGGCAGCTCTGCATTGGTGGGGTAACGCTTGCTGTCTGCATCCAGGATAACTGAGCTTTTGACAGACACCTGTGCCCTCTGAACTCATCTTGCCTGAGTCTACTGAGCTCCTACTAGGGATGACACAGTCAAGACACATGTCATGTGTTTATCAAGAAGGGAGGCCAAAACTCAGTTCTCACCTGACCTCACCCAGGCCACTTGAGAAGCACAGATGACTCTTCTCAGAGACAGATGTTCAGAATGGCATGGAATCCATTCAGGTAGGCAGCTGCCTGCAAATCTGGGTTGAGCTATTCTGAGCTCTGAAATGTCCTTAACACAGTTATCATGGCCACTACATGTGAAAGCCTTCAGGCAGAAAGGGCGTGGCAGGCCTGCTCTGCTTTCCAGGCAAGCGGAAAGAACGGATCCATGGGGCTTGAACTCATGTCAGCAGGCTCAGCAGCAGGAACCGTCGTTCCCCACCAAGCTGGATTTGATAACTATTTTCTTTTTACACTAAGCTCTCATAATTCCACTTCTCTTGTATTTGTTAAGATCTGCTCTGTAGCATGGAGTAAAACCACTGTTGGAGGTTCCACAGGCTGCTGACAAGAGGTGTACTCCTCCTGTTAAATGGAAGTCTGTAGGTTATCTCTTAAGTCCATTTGGTCTAATGCAGTTTAACTCTGAAGTTTCTTCATTGATTTTGGATGATCTACCAAGAGATTAACAGCAAGATACTGAGATCATCTACTATGGTTCTATCAGGAGTACACTGACTTCCTAGGCCCAGTTTATTGTATGAAACTGGGGACTCTGATGTTCACTGCATATAACCGTTAAGTTTTCTTAAGATTTGCGTAGTTTAAGCCGGGCGTGGTGGCACACACCTTTAATCCCAGCACTTGGGAGACAGAGGCAGGCAGATTTCTGAGTTCGAGGCCAGCCTGGTCTACAGAGTGAGTTCCAGGACGGCCAGGGCTATACAGAGAAACCCTGTCTCGAAAAAAAAAAAATAATAATTCTTAGCTGTTAGAACTTGACCCTATGACCTTCAGTGTTGGTTGCCTCTTGGATTTCTGGGAACAGGATCAGATACATACACACACAGAGCTGAGAAAGGGAACTGGGTTAGCAGAGTGAGAAGAAAAGGCAGTCGGTGGAAGGGACATTGTTAGGAGTCAGTTACACAAGGAGAAGCTGAACTGAGCAGATAGGCTAGGACAGTTGTAGTTTAGGGATGTTAGTACTGGGGAGGCTGGCAGGAGGGGCTGTTTTGCAGACTGTTGGGGAACTGAGGGAGGAGTGGGTGGAAGAAACGTCTGAAGGGGCTGGGCTGGGAACTGGGGGAGCAGTCAGTTGAGTAGTTAGACCAGGGGTCTCTCTCCCCTGTCCTACCATTGCTATCTAGTGTTAGGGGGTGAGACTAGGGTGCAGGGGTAAAGGGTGGGAAAAGAACAAACCACAAAGTACAAAATCCGGCTCTGGCACACACCTTTAATCTTAGCACTCAGCAGAGGCAGAGGCGGAGGCGGAGGCAGAAGAACTCTTGAGTCTGAGGCCAGCTTGGTCTACAGTAAGTTCCAGGACAGCCAGGGCTACACACATGAAAAACGAATTGTTTGGTTTCATAAGTAGTAATTTTTTCCCTCCCTAGTTTTATCTGACATCGCTGTATTAGTTATTAGAATAACAAGGGCTTCTGATTGCAGCCTTTTTAGGGTCTGTGGACTTTTGGGGGGACTGTTTTTTTGTTGTTTGCTTTTCTCATATAGCTCTGACTGTCCTGGAACTAACTCTGTAGAGCAGACTGGCCTCAAACTCAGAAATCCGCCTGCCTCTGCCTCCCAAGTGCTGGGATTACAGGTGTGCGTCACCACAGCCTGGCAGTCTGTGGACTTCTGAACTCTCAAGTAAAGTAAACTCGGGCCTCTGTCCCACTAGGCTTGTGATAGTTATTATAGCAGAAATAGAAAATTAATGCAGTACTGATTCAAAAGGGATACTTTTCAGATAAAACCGCTTAGGTAATAAAGTTTATTGTACAGAATTTACATTTATTGTATATAACAAACATAACAACCTCTACAACCTCTTTTCTTCGAGGTTTTACTATATCACTTCTAACATATCCCCGGGCAGCACAAATTTCTGTACAGCACACACCCAACAACCAGTTTTGTGATCTCTGAGGGATGAGGGAGAAACTGAAAACCGATCAAAACAACGCAGGAGGAAGCCCACTGCCAAAGAGCAGCCGCCAAGAGCTGGGGATCTTCCAAGGCAGGGCTGACGCCATGGGGCCGTCACTCTGTAACAACAGGAAGACACTTCATCTTAGGCTTACCATCAAATCTCTCTCTCTTGGTCTCTTTTGTAGCTGTTTTTTATTATTAGGAAAACCAAAGCTATAAGTTTCTGTCTTCATATAAAATAATAGGTTTCTAAATTTTACCTCAATAATATGTCAAAATAGCTACAAATAAAGTGTATTAAGTAAATCAAACTCAAGAGGAACATGGGTGGGCATGGCAGTGTAGTCTTGCAGTGCCAGCACTGGGAAGGTGGAGGCAGACAGTTACAGTCAGTGCAACAGTCAGTGTAACAGTCATGGTACATAAGACCTTGTCTATTAAATACAAGGTGTGTGTGTTGGGGGGTGGGGGAGTAAAATTAACAAGGTAACTTGAAGATTTGGTCTGGGGGGTGGGGCTTGAAACAAGATCTCACCATATAGCTCTGCTGTCTTAAAACTCTGTGTAGCCGGGCGTGGTGGCGCACGCCTTTAATCCCAGCACTGGGAGGCAGAGGCAGGTGGATTTCTGAGTTCGAGGCCGGCCTGGTCTACAAAGTGAGTTCCAGGACAGCCAGGGCTATACAGAGAAACCCTGTCTCGAAAAACCAAAATAAAATAAAATAAAATAAAATAAAACTCTGTGTAGACAGAAGTTGTTAGGGGCAGAATGTGATGGCACATGTCTTTAATTCCAGCACTGGGAGGCAGAGAGAGGAAGATCTCTCTGAATTCGAGGCCAACCTTGTCTACATAGCAAACAAAACAAAACACACAAACAAAATAAAACAAAAGACAAAACAAAACAGGCTGGGTGGCAGTGTCTAGGGCCCTTCAAGGCACTTGGGAGGCAGAGGCAGGTGGATCTCGTTAAGTTCAAGATCAGCCTGGTCTACAGAATGAGTTCTAGAACCGCCAAGGCTGCACAGAGAAACCAGAGCACAGCCATCCCAATGACTGTGACTCAGGGCTTTCCCGTCTGCAAACCTGCCGTAAGCAAACAATGAGGTTAACTGTTCTCACTTATTTTCAAAAGTTTGGCTCAAACTAAAGCCTATGCTGAGATATGTATTTATTGAGCAAACTTTCACCTCTTTAGCTTTCCTTACACATAATGCAAGTAATGGACACAGAGTAAACCAGCACAGAGTAAAACTTACACATGGTTTGATTATCTGAAGCCATTCATTAAGGTACTCCACAAGGCTGACTGCATCTGGGATATTGTCCCCTTCTGAAACAAATTTCAGCAGAACTGCCATCTGGATCTCTCTAGAACAGCTACAAGAAATAAAAAGAACAATTCATTGCTTTCTCCTGATACAAGATGCTTCAGTAGTAAGTTAACCTGCCTCATGTTGGACAAGAAAACACATGACCTCATAAGATTCCTTACTTCCCATTGTCCTACACATACTCTAAAGCCTGGGGAATACGCAAGTGTGAAAAAGCCAGCCTTTCTATAGCCTTAGTGATTAACAGGAGACATGCTCTGTACCACTTCAAAAGCCTGGTCTGAGAGTGGGTTTCCGAAGCAGAGAGACTGAAATTAACAGTCTTGTTTAACAGGTCTTCTGTGGCAAAGGCTGGCTTCAAATTTGCTACACAGTTGGAGCTGACCTTGCTTCTGATCCTCCTGACTTCCACGTTTCAAGTGCTGGGACTACAAGTGTGAGACAGCAGCCTCAGCTCCACTCTTAGTAATCTAAAGCAGTGAGAGAAAACCGGAAGAGAAGGAAGCAGTAACGAGAAGAACGGTTATTCCCTAGAGATGACTTGTTCTGTTTGAGTCAGGGTCTCTATGCACCTCTGTCTGTCCTGGAACTCATTATGTAGACCAGGCTGACCTTCAACTCTTAGAGATCTTCCTGCCTCTGCTTCCGGAGTGCTAGGATTAAAAGTGTGCATCTTTTATTTATTTATTGACATCTGCAAATTTTATTTTTCACTGTCTCCAACCTTGTTCATGAATCAGTTGGAATCACAGGAACAAATCAGAATGACAGGATTCTAACTCTGGTTGTCTCCCTTAGCAGATATGTTTAGTAAGTTCCTTCTGGGTTCTGAAGTTTCTCATCTGTACAAGAATCATGTGCCCTACCTCCACGGACAGAGGCAGACACTGCAATCCTAGCACAATGAAGACAGAGGCAGGAAAACTGGTGAGCTGGGGTCGGCCTAGGCTATGTGAGATCTGTCTCAGAAATAGAATAAAAAGCACCACAGAAAGAGGTAGAGGCTGACAGACTGACCAACCAAGAAGCCCAGCCTTGTGAAATTTCATCCTGCAAGTGTGGCTGAGAATTCAGAGGCCCGAGCCGACAGCTAGAACCACAATCCTATTTCTGGTTTTCTGCTTGAGTTTTGCATCGCCTTAGTCTCCATGTCTCATCTCTCATCCCTCAACTGCAGAGTGCAAGACTCTTTACCCTGTCCCTGCTGTGCTGCAGGGCAGATGGGAGCTGCCAGCAGAAAAGGCAGTTACAGGGCATTTTCAGAGACGACAGACAGGTGCTGCCTGTTAGACGTTACCTAAAAGCAGTGAGTTATGTCAATTTTCATTTTTTCCTTTACTAAGAGGGCAGGGTATCTGATATGAGCTTCTATTTGACTTGAAAAGAAGCAAGAGTGGAGGGTACAAGGAGGGCTGCGCCCCACCCACAGGAGGCGTCAGTACGCAAGAAGAGGTGAACCGAGAGCGGACTGTTGCAAAGTAGAAGTGAGCAAAGAAGAGAGAACAAGAGCAGGAGGGAGACACCCTTCAAGGACCTGTCCTGCTCAAGTTTACTGGGCTACAGACAGCAGAGTGGACGGAGCACCCGGAAGGAGTCAGGTAAGGAGATTGTGGAAGCCCTTGGATGGCCTGTTAAGGAGCAGGAATCACGTGCTGGATAAAAATCACTGGCAGATTTTATCTGTGGGGACTGTGGCAACCACTACCTGCTGGTACTGTGTGGGGAGAGCAGAGCTGGTCAGGCAGTCGGTTAAGAAACCATAAGCAGATACTACGGAATAAATTGCTCCTTCCCACAATTCATCATGCTGTGGCTGAAGCAGGAGAAAGGGTCTTTACTAGGTAACTGGGGCTCACTGAGGTCCTAAAAGGGAAATCCTAGTTAAGGCAGATCATGGCTGTACATCAAGAGAGAACTTTCCTCTGCTGTATAGACACAAACACACCAGCTGTCTACATCAACAGGAATCTACTTACTCCACAACTGTGAGAGGGAATGTTTCTATTGTCCTGGGCTATCTAGGCCATTGTACTTTGCCACAGCAGTCTCAGTTACAAGTTATCTAGGCTACGAAGAAGACAGGCCAGATGAGGCACAAGAATAACTCAAAGCTGCTGAGGTACAGGGTAGACCAGAGAACATGTAGACCACGGGGTCTCCAGGCTCTGCTGAGGCACAGGGCAGACCAGAGAACATGTAGACCACGGGGTCTCCAGGCTCTGCTGACACAATGGCTGAGTGGGTGACAGACAAGGAAGCAACAGCTGAAAGAAATGTCCTGGGAATAGAGTACCTTCTCAGGAAGGAGAGAATGCTGGGACAATGCATAGGAATGGTCAGATACACACACACACACACACACACACACACAGTTCCAGAAAAACAAGCTGAAATGCTCATACAGTATTTTTGAGAGAAATCTTAAACGTTTTTCAAAACAGAAAACAGGAGGGGCTGGGGAATGTGGCTCAGTGGTAGAGTTTCTACAGAGGACCTGGGTTAAATCCCTACTTTAGGGAAGAGGGGCAAAAACAAACAAAAAAAAATCCATAAATAACAAAGAAGAAGTTTAATGTTTTGATAAAAAATAAACTCTAATGTGCCACTGACTGTGGGGATTAACCCGCTAGTGAAGAGAGTAAAAGAGCTCAAAGTTCAGTATCTGAGGTTAGAGACCATGACTGAATTCTGCCTCTGCTATTTATAATTTGTACAGCTTTTAGCAAGTCTTCAACTGTCCCACTTGTGTGGCTAACAAAGGTGCACGAGTCTGCAGTGAATCTGGCCTGAGCAGCACAGGGGAGTGCCAAGCACATCAGCAGTGTCCACATGCTATTATTTACACTACAGTGTTAGCTACAATGACTCCACCAGGGTCTGTAAGAGCAACTGAGCTGAAGGTCCACTGATTCTAAGACAGTCCCACAATGTATCCCTGACTAGCTTAGAACTGTTATCCTCCTGCCTCAGCCTCCAAAACGTGGGACTGTAGACACGTGACCCTATTCCCAGTGAGAGAGGTTTATTGTCTCTGAGTAATACCAGAGAAGAGATGTGTATGTCGGTGGTGAGCACCAGCTCACACACGTTTGTTTTGAGGAAGCACAGGGATGGAGCTCATTTTGTTCTCTGTTCACAGCAGAATGTAGAGTAGAACGCATGGTACTGTCAACAGAAGGCTCCTGTAAGCAGCAGCTTCCTTTCATAGCCACAGGCTCTGTTGTCCACGAACTTAATCAGGCACACGATGGAGGAAGAGACAGAGGGGATGCAAGGATAAAGCGAGGAACCAGGAGTCTGACAACAGACATGGGATGCATGGAAAAGTCAGTCTGCAAGAAGAAAGGCTGAGAGAAATATGATAGTGGTTTAGTTCTCACCTTTGCTTTCCTTTCCACCTTCTTGTTTATAATTCCTAGACCAATCAAAAGCAACTATAGACACGTCTAAAACAGTTAGAAAGTCATGTTAGACAAAATGTGTTGACAGTGTGACAGAGGGACGCAGTGCAGTTAATGTTAGTGTTAGTTTCAATTAGATAACTTGGAGGTACACAGGGGAACCACGGAGGATCTCTACAGAAAGCCCACAAGTCAGTTTCAGACTTCCAGGTAGAGTGCAAGCATGCGTGAACTCACGCATGATGCCTTGAGTTCAGTCCTCTGAACAGCAAACAAGTATAAAACACAAAGGGGGGCTGGAGAGTTGGCTCAGTGGTTAAGGCTGCTCTTCCAGAGGACCCTGGTTCAACTCCCAGCACCCACATGGCAGCTCACAACTGTCTATACCTTCAGTTCTAATGACTCTGTCACCCTCACTTAGACATACATGCAGGGAAAACACCAATGCACATAAAAATAAA
>LR749562.1:1005371-1031287 GCA_902729485.2 Mus minutoides | reverse complement strand
AAAAAAAAAAAAAAAAAAAAAAAAAAAAAAAAAAAAAAAAAAAAAAAAAAAAAAAAAAAAAAAAAAAAAAAAAAAAAAAAAAAAAAAAAAAAAAAAAAAAAAAAAAAAAAAAAAAAAAAAAAAAAAAAAAAAAAAAAAAAAAAAAAAAAAAAAAAAAAAAAAAAAAAAAAAAAAAAAAAAAAAAAAAAAAACCCACAAAGGGAAAAGAGAAAAGAATCAGATGTACCACTACAAATCAACTACCATAAAAGATGGCAAACAAAAACAAAAGCTGTAAAACTTGCAGAAAACAAACGGCAAAGTACAAGTGTTTTCTCCTCAGTAATTATTTTAATAAAGGATTAAACACTAAAGGACAGAGGTTATAAATAAGAGTGGTAGTGCATGCTTTAGTTCAAGGCCTTTGGGAGATGGCAGAAGGACCTGGCTACTACAGTAAGCTGAAGGCCAGCCTGTAGTACAAACAGAACCAGGAGGGAGGAAGCAAGCAAAGAACATGGTGGCCTGCAATCCCAGCACTTGGAAGTGGATGCAGGAGGATCAGGGGTTCAAGTACAGCCTGGACTTTGGGAGACTGTGTACGAATCAACAGTGAGAAAGAAACTGAGAAACTCACCTTTCGTCATAGAGTGTTTTTGTGATTCCACCTCCAGGAATGCGAATACAAAACTCAGAATCACTCATCTCAGGGATGCACCGACTCTTTTCCATTTCTAGCCAGTTCAGGCTCTTTATTTTATTCTGAACACTCTTTTGCAAACAAGGTGTAAGCAGATACCGGAAGGGAGTACTAAAAAAATCATATTATGTTTTAAAAAAATTACAAATACCAGAGAAACCCTGTCTCAAAAAACAAAAGTCAAATCTTAGGGTAATAATAACAGCAGCCCATATATTTTACAAAATCTGTAATAAAATATAAAAGCTTCTCTCTCTTTCTCTCTCTCTCTCTCTCTCTCTCTCTCTTCCTTCCTTCCTTTTTAAAGATTTATTTATTTATTATACGTAAGTACACTCTACCTGTCTTCAGACACACCAGAAGAGGGCATCACGTGGTTACTGGGAATTGAACTCAGGACCTGTGGAAGAGCAGTCAGTGCTCTTAACCGCTGAGCCATTCATCCAGCCTTTATTTCTATTTCTAATAAATTTTGTCTCATTTAATATTTAAGAACTCACTCTGGGGAATCATGGTAGAGTGTTTACCTGGAGGTGCAAGGCCCTGGGTTTGGTCTCCAGCACAATCACACCACACACTCCATACATAACAAATGACCACGGTATAAACTGTAACAAAGGCAAGGACATACCTGCGCAGCTGGGCATCATTGCGGTGATATGAATGGCTGCTTGAGAGAACAATGATCCTGGCACAGCCGCTACTTTCTACCCAGGCCAGCAGTTTTTCACAGAATGACTTGGATTTATACTTCAGATGCCATTGAGATAGCAGAAAGAAAATATAACTTGAGATTTCAAAGTGTAAATGTAACCTATGTAACCCTTTCCCTACAAACCTCACACGACAATGAATGACATGATTTACTGACACTGAAATGATCAGTACTGTCAAATCCACTTACTTTGACTTAATATATCTTTACAATCATAAAATAAATTGTGACAAATGTAGATCTCTATCCTAAGAAAAACGTCCCTTCTCTCATGTAAACCAACTACATAGTCACCTACAAGGTATAAAGTTCATTGTACTATGATCACAAGGAACTAATCGGATGGACACAGAGTAATGATTATATGCCTTTGATTCTGCAAAGGAATCAATACTGACAAGAATGGGAAGAGGAAGGGAACAGTTAAAGATGGAAAAGACTTTTCGTAATAATTGAGGAGAGCTAAAGACATCGGATGGCATCCCAAGTCAGTAATAACGTTGTCAGGGTTGCGAATGGTACTGTGGTTCTGGCTGTGCTTGTTTAACGTCTACTCCTCTTCCCAAGACTGGACGGAACCCTGAGCCTCATGTCATCACCCGTGCTAGGCAAGTGCTCCACCGCTCAGCCCAAGCCCCAGCCCGTCCTTGTTCCTCAAAGCCATTTGAACGTTTAAAAATGAACACCTTTAATCCCAGCAGTGGGGAGGCAGAGGCAGGTAGATTTCTGAGTTCGAGGCCAGCCTGGTCTACAGAGTGAGTTCCAGGACAGCCAGGGCTATACAGAGAAACCCTGTCTCGAAAAATCAAAAAAAAAAAAAAAAAAAAAAGATGAAATATACTAGGCAAGTGAGCTTGTCCAGTAGCCCAAGGCCCTGGGACTAAATCTCTAATGCTGAATACAACAACAACAACAAAGTCAAAACAACACATACCCCAAACATACAAATATAAATGAATGCACTACTGTGGCAAAAAAAAAAAAAAAAAAAAAAATCAAACAGAGCATTAGTGACATAGTGGTGTACTTAATTCACACAGTGACACACAGAGAGAGAATGAGAGGTGCAGATGAACCTCACACAGAATGAATGCTGAGAAAAGGAAGCCAGACAGAAAGAAACATCTGCTCTAGGAGTCAGTCTACCTCATGATTTATCATATCTCTATGTGTCCTAGGGTGGTTGATAATATTCTATTTCATGACTTGGAAGAATTTTACTTGTACTTGTTTCCACATATATTTAGGTAAAATAAATTTAAAAGTACTACACAAGAAAGTACTATACAAGTCGGGCGTGGTGGCGCACGCCTTTAATCCCAGCACTCGGGAGGCAGAGGCAGGCGGATTTCTGAGTTCGAGGCCAGCCTGGTCTACAAAGTGAGTGCCAGGACAGCCAGGGCTATACAGAGAAACCCTGTCTCGAAAAACCAAAAAAAAAAAAAAAAAGTACTATACAGTTAACTTTTCTACTATACTTTTAACAGGGCATGAAAGCAAACACCTATGATCCCAGCACCAGAGAGGCCAACTCTAACTCTAGCTACGTAAGACTCTGGTTTCAAATAACAAAAACAAGACCCTTCTGAATTTCTGACCTCCTGAACAGATAGTGTCTGAGGACCACCATGGGCGGAGTGTTTCTGGAGGGTGGATATGCAGGGCAGCTACCAACAGAACCCCCCTAATCATGGCCATGTTCTCTTGCTCTGTGCAGCTACAGAGAATAGACAGATGGGGCTAGAGACTACTTTATCAGACACCTGGGCAGAGTCTCCCAGGCCCTGGTAAAGGATTGTGCATTCATTCATCTTGAGATGGGAAGCCTGAGGGTTCCAAGGGAGGTTAGACGATTGAGGGTATTACTGTTGGAAGGGGCAGAGTGATGACAGTATTTTTGTTTGACTGGACAGTGGTGGTTAGAGCTTTTTTGAGTTTTCTTTCTTTCTTTCTTTCTTTTTTTTTTTTTTAGTTTTTCAAGAAAGGCTTTCTCTGTATAGCCCTGGCTGGCCTCCAATTCAGAGATCTGCCTGCCTCTGCTTCCTGAGTGCTGGGATTAAAGGCGGGCGTCACCAATGCCTGGCTTAGAACATGTTTTGATAAATGATTCACATCTCAAAGTTTTTCTGCAGTTACTTGTAGAGAATGTGTTAAGCCTCATGAATAATCCACAATTTCTTTCAATATAAAAATAAAATGATAGTAACACACCTGAAATATTATGAAATTCTTTATTAAATCAAGCCTTTTCCTAAGTATATAAAACAATATAATAAAAATAATTCTTTAGTCTTGATTCTTAGTGCTAATGACTGTGTTCTGTCACCATACATTAATGAACTTAAAAAGCAAGCATACTAACCTTAATAAAGATGGATCTTAACTGAAGCACCACTAGCTTCTTTGACGGTAAGGAATACACTACAGAGAGAAGGAGAAAAGGAAGTCACAGGACAGAATACAGTGAACAAGTTGCTAGGTTGAAATTATTAGGGCTGGAGAGGTGGCTCTGCAGATAAGAGCACTGACTGCTCTTCTGAAGGTCCTGAGTTCAAATCCCAGCAACCACATGGTAGCTCACAACCATCTGTAATAAGATCTGATGCCTTCTTCTGGGGTGTCTGAAGACAGCTACAGTGTACTCACATATAATAAATAAATCTTTAAAAATTATTAATACAACAAATACTATGAGTTGCAAAAACTTTTGCATTTAAATGTTTTCAACAATAAAAACATAAACTTTAGGGCTGGTGTTCAAGTGTGAAGATTAGAGTTAGATCCTTAGAACATACATGTGATGACCAATCTTGTTTGTCAAAGTGACTATATCTGGAACCAACTCAAACCCAAGCAGCTAGGCACACCTGTGAGGGATTCTCTTGACTGGATTGTTTGAGGTGGGAAGATGCTCCCTAAATCCGGGTGGCAGCTCATATAAAAGGACCTGGAAGAAGGAAGCTTTTGGTTTTTGCCTGCTTGCCCTCACTCTAGCTGGCAAGTTCATCTATCCTGTTGCTGAGGCACTCCTTTGCTGATATTAGAGCATCTAGCTTCGTGGACTAAACAACTCCTGGATTCTCTGCCTTTTCTTTGAGACAGCCATTGTTGGACCAGCCAGAACATAGCCTGTCAGGCACTCTGATCTATCATGCATATATTCATTCTATCAGTTCTGTTGGTCTAGAGATCCGTGACTAATAGGCCATGTATTTACACTCATGATGGATGTGGTGGCTTACCTGTAATTCCACCTCTCAGAAAGTGAAGACAAGAGACTGGAGCAAGCTAGCTAGCCAGACTAGCTGTATCATTGGACTCTGGGTTTACTTGACTCTGCCTCAATGAAGACTTTCCGATGTCAACTTCCTGCCTCCCACAAATGTGTACACTTCCCACAACAAATGAATGAACACGCAAGTATAACACACACAAGGAAAAACATAAAAGCTCTATGCCCAATGCTGTCCTGGATCTCCTTCCTTTAGGGCTTGTTTTTGTTTTCCCCCAAAGATTTATTTATTTTATGTATGTGAGTACACTGTCAATCTCTTTAGACACACCAAAAAAGGACATCAGATTCCGTTACAGGTGGTTGTGAGCCACCATGTGGCTGCTAGGAATTGAACTTAGGACCTCTAGAAGAACAGTCAGTGCTCTTAACCACTGAGCCATCCATCTCTCCAGCCCCAGAACATAGCATTTTATACATAGTGTCACTATACTTTGTTCCTGAGAGTTTATTTCTGGTTTAAAAGGACTGATGCTAGACACAATCATTTATACCTGTAATTCCAGTACTCAGGTGGCAGAGGCAGTTGGGCCACAAGTTCCAGAAAAGCCTATGCTATACAGTGAGATCCCATCTCAAATAACTAAATACTCCATAGTAGGAAAACATGCCTCAGACCTACCTTCAGTATTTATACTGAGTTCATTTGAATTGTCTTCTTCAGTTGCATATGGATTATTTCCAACCATTGGCACCAGGCAATCAGTGTAGAAATAACCAATCTTACACATGTTCAGTGTAGAAATAATCAGATCTATTGCAAGCTGGCCAACATTTCCAACTGATACTGCTGGCTGAAATAGAAAAGATATGCCCTGTAAATCACCAAAATTAGTAGCACTTTTAAGTTTAGGTACCAAAAGTACGGAATGCTTTGCTCAGGCACACAGCAAGCCGCCATTGTGGAGTTTCCACTCTACCAAGGAAATGGTTCGTTTGTGATAAACAGTAAAACAGACAGTAGCGTTGGGAAAGAATACAGTGAATGCATGAATACCACTCTTAAGTTGGATGATGAAGGACAGGCTAACTGTAGGTGACAAACGGCTACAGACTTGAAAAAGGCAGGGTGGACAGCCACAGGTGAAAACACTATTTTCAAGGTAGTGAAAAGCAATAGAAGGGCCCCAAGGTATGAACAGCCAACAAACCTTGGGTGGTCTGCGGTTTACTTGTTATACTATCTATCTATCTATCTATCTACTCTAGAGGTTGGAGCGATTGTTTCCCCACATTAGACACACACACACACACACACACACAGACACGCAGTCCCATGGCTTCAAAGTGCCAAATGTCTTACCTATACCCCACAAAGACATTCAGAAAGGTAGTCTACTTACTGGACACACCACAAAGTTATGGCACAGGTCACTCACATTCAGCACGTACAAAGCTAAACTTCGAGCCGGGCATGGTGGCGCACGCCTTTAATCCCACCACTCCGGAGGCAGAGGTAGGCGGATTTCTGATTTCGAGGCCAGCCTGGTCTACAAAGTGAGTGCCAGGACAGCCAGGGCTATACAGAGAAACCCTGTCTCAAAAAACAAAACAAAACAACAACAACAAAAAGCTAAACTTCGGCCTGAAACTTAGTATTTCACTAAAGAGCTATATTATTTGTTTGCTTAAAACAGAAATTTTGTTTCTTTTACTATGTCCAATATTTATCACCAAAATATCTTTTGTGTGGCACATGCACATATGTGCAAATGCAGCTGCCTGTTGTGTGAACAGATGCTTGGATGGAGCCTAGGGAACAACGTTGGGTCTGGGTACCTTGCCTTATTACCGTCTTACTCCCTTCAGACAGGATCTCTTACTGAACTGAGAACTAGTGACCATGAAGGCCCAGTGACCCTGCTGTCCCTGCCCTCCATGATGCTGGTGTTACAGACCAGCATGACCCACACTGTTTTTACCTGAGTTGCCAGTGATGCCAGGTCCTCAAGCCTGAGCTACAAGAGCTCTCACTGAGCCGTCTCCTGAAGCTCTGGGTTTTTGTTTTGTTTTTATAGTCTATGTATGTGTCCCAAGGTAAGAGATATGACCGAATGTCTTCTCACTTTCAACCTTCCCGGGCATCAGTCCTCCCTGAGCGCTTTCCCATGACTCCCTGGTATTCCCTACCACACTCCTCGGTTACTTCCTATAATTCCCTTAAGGATTTTGCTACTTTGGGGTAGGAATCTCAGTCTCATCCCACCAGCATGTAAAGATACTTCAGTGTTTTTATTTCTTTTTTTTTTTTAATTATATTTTATTTTATTTTTGAGACGGGGCTTCTCTGCGTAGCCTTGGCTGTTCTGGAACTCACTTTGTAGACCAGGTTAGCCTTGAAGTGTAGACCAGCCTTTTTCTGGTGAGATTAAACATCTGTACCCCCAACACCACCTGGCCTATATTTTTATTCTTTAAAAAAAAAAAAAAAAGAAGTGTACTTTTAATATTGCATAATACTCTCACTTCTCAGGAGTCTCCAGAGCTAAAATTCTCTAACAGTTGTCCACTACCGTGTAAAAATAAGCTTCACCTCTGAATTAATCCATGAACACATATGCCCTACCTTTCTAACACCCCATGTTGTGGTGAATCCCCAACCATAAAATTATTTTTGTTCCTATTTCATTACTGTAATTTTGCTACTGTTATGAATAGTAATATAAATACCTGATATTTCCAATGTTCTTAGGGCCCCCAGGATGGGTCGAGACCCACAGGTTGAGAACCACTACTCTAATGTCTCCTCTCCATATGACATCCCCACACACACACAACCAAGAGGCATTTCCCACCATTTCACTAGTAACTGCTTAACCACCTGACCATCTGTGTGTTGTCACTCCCAAATGGTCACTTTATGTCTTACTTACTTGATACTTGAATAAGAGATACCCCTCTGTCTCATTATTACATTCTCCCCTGCCATGTAAGTCACAAGGCTTCAAGCCTATTCTCACCATAGGTCATTCTAAATTTGCAGTATTCCAGGAATATGCACCTTTGTTTTAGATAGGTTTTTTTTTTTTTTTTTTTGGTCACTAATTTTCCTAAAAGATCAAAATCCCTTGTGTTTTTTCCTGACATCTTTTGAAAACTTCAAAACGCTTTAAAATGATGTATCTCTCATGAGTACATGCATACGTGAGTGCAAATACCCTCGTTGGCCAGAAGGGGGTGTCAGGGGCCCTGGAGCTGGTTATAAGCCATTATGAGTCTTTAAGAATTCCATCCTCTGTAAGCCAGACAAGCTCTGACTACTGAGCCATTTTGTTTAGCCCTTTCCCCTCAAATTTTGTTGTTCTTGTTGATTTGCTTATTTATTGGGACAGGTCTCCTTCTGGCTGGCCTGGAGCTGCCTTTTCAGCCTGCCTCGCGATCGGAGTGCTGGGAATACAGGCTTGGTCAAACCACTCCCAGCCTTTCTCAGGTCCATGATCTCAAGTCTTTCTCTTCAAACTCCTGTCTTATTTATTGCTCTTACAGATCTACTGGTGTTCCTAGCTACATTGTAAACTTTGATGACCAGCACCTCGGGATGATTTAACAAGGATCATTCAACAACTGCCTGTTAGGCTGCGATCAGCTCTCTAATGCAATTGATGGCCTAGATCAAGACGGACCCAAACTACATAAAAACACTTCCACAGATAAAACTTAGGGATTTACAATGCAATATATTTGCAATCTACAAACGCTACAGGTGACAGGCAACGGAAGTTTCAGCTAGCAGACAGGCCTTGATAGCGCTGACAAAGACGCTAATTGGACAGCCGCCTGTAGGGATAACTTCAAGGTTTGTTTGTTTCCAGGCTTAAAGCCTGAAGCAGAAACATGTGCCCGGCTGTCCTAAGGCCAGGTGGCGCTTCCCGGGTCGGGGTGGTGATAGCGTTAACTCAAGTAGAGACTCACCATCAGGAGTGTGAAGTTCGTTAGGTCGGGGACCGACTCCCCGCAGGGAACGAACATGCCTGCAGTGGGCGTGGGAGAAGCTCGAGCGCCCGCCGGGATAGCGAAGCCACCTCCTTGGGACAGAAGGCGGAACTCGCGATCGACCGGGGTCCTTCGGGTCCTTCGGGTCCTGTAGGCGTCCAGTGCACTGCCTGCGCGCAGCGCAGAAAGAGGCTGGAGCGCGCTGCGGGCGGCGCTCCCCGGGGGGCGTAGGTCGAGGACTGGCGACGGAGGCCGTGGGGGCCCGCGCGTGCGGGATCCGCGAGGACGAGGAGGCGGCGCGATTGACTGCGTCGATCAGGCGGCTCCCAGGCCAGCCCCGGCATCTGTCAGTCCCGCACCGTTTGAAGACAGTTAAGTTAGTTGGGGCGCCGCGGCTGCCGGGTTCCCGCCCTGCCAGCTCTGACGCGGCCGCGGCGCTTTGTGCTCCACCCGCCGCTGATGCTGCGCGCCCTGGACGACGGGCTCCGCTGCTGCACCGTGTTGTGAGGTGGGGTAGCGGCCGCGAGGCCCTGCGCGCCGGCATGTCGCTGCCTCCGGAGAAAGCCTCGGAGCTGAAGCAGCTCATCCACCAGCAGCTGAGCAAGGTGAGGAGCTCAGGCGGACCGGATCGGTCCCCGCAGCCGGAGCTGTGGAGCGGGCGCGGGCGGGTGTGAGAGCCCAGGGAGCCGCTGTGAACGGAGGCGGTCCCGGCGCGTTCCAGATGTTCAAGTACAAGTCAGTCTGAGGCCAGATGTTTAGGGTCCCTTTACACCAGGAAGCCCGATTAATCGCAGTAAAAAGTCTCCCATGACTGACAAGGAACGTGTTTACCCGACTCGGGGCTTCCAGGAGACTTCCCTTCTGCCCTCGACTGCCGGCTGTAAGCTGAAGTAATAAAGCCTCTTTATGGTGGTGGTGGTGCGCCAGGGCTTGTGGCCAAAGTCTCTAGCTTCTTTGGTCGAATCCTCAAAACGATCTCGTTTTCCATCGCATGGGCAAGGAACTAGATGGCCAAATTAGAGTTGCAAGTTGAATAAGCGAGAAAGCTGAAATAACTCGCTCTTTGTTCTGCCTCCTTCCAGGTCTGCGTTCTTTTGATTATCCTCTCTAAAGAATTGCTTCCATTGAATTATTTGCGGGCAACCAGCAATAACGGTTGATAACCAACCAGTTCAGGTTGCTTCTAGTTTGTTGCTCAAAAGTTTCACCTCTTAAAAAGCTCAATTTTTATTGGCACTGGGTATGTGCCATTAGTTTTAGAAGCCTAAAACTCGACAAGTGGTATTTATCTACTTTATAATGTTATAAGTTGTTTTCGTGTTTGGGTTTTTTGTTTGTTTGTTTGTTTGTTTAATTTGAGACAGGGTCTCTTTGTGTAGTTTTTCTGGCTGGCCTGGAACTCAAGAGATCCTCGGGCCTCTGACTCCTAGGAATAAAGGCGTGCACCACCACCACCAGGCGTAATTTTGTAAATCATAATGTGGGTTTTCTCCATAGATGGATGTCCATGGCAGAATAAGAGAAATTCTTGCAGAGACTATACGAGAAGAATTAGCACCGGATCAACAACATTTATCAACAGAAGATCTGATCAAAGCTCTAAGACGCCGAGGAATCATTGATGATGTAATGAAAGAACTTAATTTTGTGACTGTGAGTAGCAATTTACAATATAAGGTCCACACTCCTGGCTTCTCTTAAAACTACCGTAAGTTCATTCTGTCTATTAGTAGCCATTTTTCTTAGTTTTTAAGAAGACTTAATGTGTGTGGCTGTTTTGCCTACATGTAGGTCTGGTGTCCACAGTGTTCAGGGGAGGGCTGTGATCCTCTGGAACTAGAAATTAGCTGCCAGCACAATGCTGGGGGAATTGATCTCAGGCCCTGTGGAAGAGCGACAAGTGCTCCAAACTGCTGAATCATCTCTGCCGTCCCTGTAATGCTCTTCCCTCTGGGGCTGCTTGGGTTTCCAGACAGGGTTTCTATGTGTAGCTCTGGCTGACCTGAAACTCATTTTATAAACCTTAAATTCACAGGGATCACCTGTTGTCTGCCTCCTGAGTGCTGGGACTAAGGGCATGCTTGTTCATTGTCACCACCTGGCTCCTTTTCTGAGGTTTTAAGTTGGCCCCACCATGAGTTGGCAAATAGAGTTCATAAGACAGGAGTTTTTGGACAATATAATTCTTTCTCTGACGTGACAGAAACTTCTGCTATTTTGTAGCTCTCTATTTCATTTAGGTTAGGTCTGTTTTAAAACAAATACACTCACAAGATTCCATAAGAAAAGCTCTGGCTACATAAAGCCCTCATTTCTCTGTACAAATAGGTCAGTAATGGGATATATCCCAGTGCATTTTGTAAGTAGGCCTTATTTTGAAAATGAGGTAATAATGAAAAGCTGTGACCTCAATACAGGAGTCATATTCCACTAAAAATAGGATGGACTTCATAATACACTAGAGAATTGGGTACATTAATACACTAGCCTCTTTTGGGTTTTGAGGTTTGCAAACCTATTGGTTATAAAAACTGACCTATTAACAGCCTCTGCTTCATAAATGTTACTTTTTAAAACTCAGTTCATGGTGGGCTGGAGAGAGAGTTCAGAGGTTAGGAACACTGACTGCTCTTCCAGAGGTCCTGAGTTCAATTCCCAGCAACCAACATGGTGGCTCACAACTATCTATAATGGGATCCAGTGCCCTCTTCTGTTGTGTCTGAAGGGAGCTGTCTTAGAACTTGCTGTGTGCCAAAGCTGGCCTTAAACTCACAGATCGGCCTGCCTCTGCCTCCCAAGTGCTGGAAGCAAAGGCATGCACCATCCTAATAACCAAATGCTGTTCAGGGTTTGAAGCAAGTTTACCTTATTTAAGGTATGACTTTGTTTTCTATAGCCAGGCTTGGCAGCTCATGCCATTTGTTGCAGCACTCAGGAAGCAGAGATAGGCAGAGCTCTCTGAGTTTAAGGCCAGCCTGGTCTACATGTGTTAGCACTTAGTGGATGGCAAGGACTTAAAGACAATTTAATCCCTTCATATTAGACTTTTCCCACTTAGATCTCTTTGGCTAGGAAAATAAAGGCTTTGGTTTGGTTTTATCTTTTTTTTTTTTTTTTGGAGGCAGTGTGACCTAATCCCTTCTTAGGGTAGAAGGCTTTTTGAAGGAGCCTAATCCTATAGTGTTTTCTTCTGTCTCTGCAATTTTCTTAGCTAGAACTTTTTTTTTTAATTTTCTAATTTGTGTTTTTCCCTACTTTTCCAGGATAGTGTTGATCAAGAACTCCTTTCTTCTCCAAAGCAAACTGTTGGTTTTGATAAGCAGTCAACATTAAAAAAAAGTATGTATATACATAATATGTTTTCAACGTAAACTTGGTTGTTCTTGGTAATGGGCATTGGCAGTGTTTGGCATTTGATAAATATTTCCAGTTTTTCTTTTCAAAGTGAAGTACATAAAATTTGTCTTTGGTTAACGTAAAACTTTAATGCTGCTTTGCATGAAATATATGAGATTTACTATCTGCTACTCTTGGTCCAAAACCAGGAGCACTGGTTTCTCATGTTTGTTTTTTTCCCGAGACAGGGTTTCTCTGTGTAGCTCTGGCTGTCCTGGAACTCACTCTGTAGACCAGGCTGGTCTCGAACTCAGAAATCTGTCTGCCTCTGCCTCCTAAGTGCTGGGATTAAAGGCGTGTGCCACCACTGCCTGGCGTTTTCTCATGTCTTAATGATATATTTTATAAGATCTGCAAGGACGCCTTTAATCCCAGCACTCGGGAGGCAGAGGAAGGCGGATTTCTGAGTTCAAGGCCAGCCTGGTCTACAAAGTGAGTACCAGGACAGCCAGAGCTACACAGAGAAACCCTGTCTTGAAAAAAAAAAAAAAATCTGCAAGGGCAGATTTGGTGGTTCATACCTTTAATCCTAGCACCCCAGAGGTAGGTGGATCTCTGTGAATTCAAGGTGAGCCTGGTCTACTTAGTAAAGTTCTAGGACAGCTAAGGATTCACAAAGAAACCCTGTCTCAAAAACATAAAATAAACCGGAATCTTTGCTTTTTTAAATGGTAAAACGATTATCTGACAAATGCAGTTACTAAGATGGTACTTACCAGCTAAGTTGTCTTGAAAAGGTAGTTATGTGCTTTACAAACAGCTAAGAAGCAAAGGTACACTTGGCCTTGACTTTAATTCCCTCAGAAAAAAAGTACGTTATTAAGTATTTTGCTTTCGCTCACACAACTGGTTCTGCTCTGTAGTGAAGTTGATTATTTTTTATCCGTGTCCTTGTCTCTGTCAAGTTGTCTGTGATGTCTTGATAACATTGGTTCAGTTTCTCGGCAGTCTCCTCATATGTTGCTACACTTTACAGCTAATGTTGATCCAACACGGAGGTATCTTTACCTTCAGGTTTTGGGTGGAAAAGCTTTCTTGGAACATCTGCAAGAACCTGAGCCTTTGCCTGGACAGATTTGTTCAACTTTCACTTTATGTTTACATTATCGGAACCAACGTTTTCGCTCCAAACCTGTACCCTGCGCTTGTGAGCCAGATTTCCATGATGGCTTTTTGCTTGAAGTTCACAGAGAAAGTTTAGGTAAGAGACAGTAGTGGTATCTAATTAAATGTGTTTGCTTTTCATTGTGGACCAATTTCTACAAGAGGGATTGTAACCCCTAGCCTGGTGGCTCAGTTTATAATCCCAGCCTCAGGGCACAGTCGCTCTGTCTTTGAATTCCAGGCTAACCTGGTCTCTGTAGAGAGAGTCCTTGTGATAGGGGGTGGAGGGGTTGAGAATGGTGGATGCGTATCTCTAGTTTTTGTTATGTTTTTTTCCACCAGTGCTATCTTTAATTTAAATGAGCTCTTTTTTGCTTCTTCCTTTATTCATGAATTTTCTCTTCATTTCTTTTTGCTATACTAATTGATGATCTTTTTAGTTAACTGTTTATGCCTCTCATGTACATAGGCTTGTGTACCTTCAAGGACTAGAATTGCAAGTGTGTGCCACTGCATCTAGCTTTATAATGTAAAAGTCAAAGTTTGAATCTGGTTGTGGTGGTTCATGCTTATAATCTTATCACTTGGGGAGCTGGGGCAGGAGAGGGGAGTTCAGGCAGGAGGATTACAAGTTAGAGGCCAGCCTAGACTACAAAGGGAGACCATGTCTCAAAAACACAAAACAAAAAAGTCAGTTTATATAATTTGCTCATCAACCTAAAGCCGTAAAGCAAACAAAATTGCGGAAGTGGCCTAAATAATTTAAATGCCTTTAAAAGATGCCTCAATTTTTTTCTCTTACCCTTTTCCTTTATGTTCATGAGATAGAGTATCATGCAGCAAAGGCTGCCCTTAAGTCAGTCTGTAGCTGAGGATGACCTTAAGCTTCTGAGTCTATGGCCTACACCAATACATCTAGTGCTGGAATTTTAGGTGTGTGCCAGCACACTTGGTCTGTGTGATGATTAGGTCAAATCCAAGGCCTTGTCCATAATAAACAAAGCACTCTATATGCTAAGCTACATCCCCAGCCCTTCTGGGAAATAAATCTTCCCTCCCTATAAAAATGTTAATGGGGGCCTGGCAAGATGGCTCAGCAGATAAAGCTATTGCGTTGTGAGCCTAGTGATCTGAGTTTGGCCACCAGAATCCACATGGTGGAAGGAGAAAGTCAACTCCTGCAAGTGTCCTTTGACAAGTGCTGTGGCGTTTGCATCACCCCTCCATATACTCCTCTATACATGAAGACTCATCTGCCAATTCAGGGTGTTAGATCTTTCAGGGTTTGCATTTTGTCTTGTCTTGTCTGAGTGTGTGAGTGTGTCTGCTGTGCCAGCACATGTGTACGCATCTGAGGCTGGAATAATAGGCAGGCTGCCACAATCACCTAGCATTTGTGTGAGTTCTATAGATCTGACCTCTGGTCCTCTTAACCGTGCAGCCCATACTTTAAACACCAAGCCATCTCCTCTGCCCCAGGCCTTTCAGTTTTCTATAGACAATACTGTGATTGTGTCTGGAGTTGAGTTCTGAATGTAACTGAGGATTAATATTGACACTTGTTAAGTTTTATTTTATGTGTATTGGTATTGTGCCTACAAATGTGTTTGTGGACTACATGTGTAGTGCCCACAGAGGTCAGAAGAGGGCATTAGATTCCCTAGAACTGGAGTTACAGAAAGGTATGAGCTGCCATGTGGGGGCTGGGAATTGAATGCAAGTCCTCTGCAAGGACAAGTGCTCTTAGCTACTAAGCCACCTCTCCAGGCCCGTGGATTTTTAGGGATCTTTAGGGTGTGTGTGTGTGTGTGCATGTATTTTTTTAGGTTCTCTCTCTCTCTCTCTGTCTCTCTCTGTCTCTCTCTCTCTCTGAGATCAGTCTTAGTATATAGCCCTGGGTGGCCTTGAACTCACAGATCTACCCAATTCTACCTCCTGAATGCTGGGATTGTCCCCACACCCAGAGAAGGAAAGAGCTTATGGCTCTTTCTTCTGTAGTAGTGCATACTATAATAAAGTCTTTTAAAGAATAGACTTTTCATGAATCAGAAGGGACTGACTACTGTAAGTAACATAGCTAAATAACTTCCAAGTAACTCCTCATGTTCCCCTAGACCTGTCAAGTCAGTCATAGAAACAGGACACTTTTCCCAGAGTCTGTCATGCTGTCAGAGACATCACCAGATTATTTCATTGTATGTCAGCTTACCATTTAGTTACATTTTTCAGTAAAAGTGTGTGTGTCTGTGTGTACACCCTACCATTTAACTACATCCTTAGCTCATAAAATTATTCTATGTTTCTAAGTAATTCATAATAGTTTTTTTTCTTTGGTTTATGTTGCTAGGTGATGGAACGAGAATGGCCGATTCAACAACAATGTTATCAATAAGTGATCCAATTCACATGGTACTAATCAAAACAGACATATTCGGTGAGACCACTTTAGTTGCGTCCTATTTCCTGGAATGGAGATCAGTTTTGGGCTCAGAAAATGGAGTGACCAGTCTGACTGTGGAGCTCATGGGTGTAGGTATGATGATTAGAGTCGCTCTTGGCTTTTATAAATACTTATGTGTGTAAATACATTTTATTTTGTCAAAATGGCTTTACAGGGGGAAAGCTGTAAAACAAGGTTTCACTGAATTGTCTTAGGGGGTGTCTTGAAGAATGCCACTGTAGGTTTTCAAAGGGAGTCTGGTCTAGCCTAGGGATTTTTTATTTTCCTGAAAAATGAATAGAAATTTTGGAGGTGCAAGGAAGGTTTCTTTTTTGTTAAATAAGTATAAGGTTATAAAGAAAAGCAGGAGTCCTTTAAACACATGGATCTGTGTGTGCATATGTGTCTTTCTGGTCTACCCTAGAGATGTGCTGCAGCCAGCATTATAACTACAGTAGTACTTGGGAGGGGACCGTCTGGGTTATTTTGCTTTTGATTACGGCTGGAATTTCACAGTCTATCCAGGTCTGTTCTTTTTTTTTTTTTTTTAAAGATTTATTTTATTATTATATGTAAGTACACTGTAGCTGTCCTCAGACACTCCAGAAGAGGGAGCCAGATCTCGTTACGGATGGTTGTGAGCCACCATGTGGTTGCTGGGATTTGAACTTATCACCTTTGGAAGAGCAGTTGGGTGCTCTTACCCACTGAGCCATCTCACCAGCCCCAGGTCTGTTCTTGAATTCCTGTCTAAACCTCTGCTAGGATTATAGGTGTGTGCCACAGTGTGGTTCCTGAGGAATGAGTACGTATCCCTCTAGCCCCTTACAGCAGACGAGTGAGATTTGGAAAAGGTACTAACTTGTTCAATGTCAGTAGCAATGAGTAGTGAAGGGCAGGAGTCGTACATTCATTATCTTACCATTATTTCCTTGGAGTTTTGCATATATTAGCTCATAAAATGAAGACAGTCAAAACCTGCTAATGTTATGTAGAACATAATCATGAAATTGCATTGTTATTACAGCTCATCCATAACAGTTAAAACTTGGAGCTAGCAAGATGGCTCAGTGGTTAAGGTGCTACACAGGTAGCAGGAACTGTGTTTGTATCCCTCGCACCCACACAAGAAGCTAAGGGCCTGCGTCTGTGCCCTAGCTCCTGATGGCAGTGGAGAGCTCACCCCCATCCAGTCTAGCTGGTTGTTGAGCTCCAGTGTCAGTGGGACACCTTTTCTCAAAAGCTAAGACAGAAAGCACTAGTGCAGGACATCTAGCACCAGCCTCTGGTCTCCACACTCAGTAAATTGGGCAAGGGCATGTGCATACAAACATGTATGTACACACACACACACACACACACACACACACTAGTGGTGGTGCATGACTTTAATCCTAGTGCTTGGGAAGCAAAGGCAAGCAGGTATCTGCGTTCTAGGCCAGCCTATTCTATAGAGTGAGTTCCAGGACAGCCAAGGCTATGCAAAGAAACCCTGTCTTGATAAACCAAAAAAAAAAAAAAACCCCACAACTTTTTACACATGAGGTTTTTTTTTAGTTTGGTTTTGTTTTTTTTGAGAAAGTGTTTCTGTGTGTAATATCCCTGGCTGGCTGTCCTGGGCCTGCTTTGTGGACCGACTATGCTGGCTTTGAACTCACAGAGATCCACCTGCCTCTGATTCTCCAGCGCTGGGATCAAAGGTGAGTGCCAGTTTGCCCTGGCTGTATGAGATTTTTTTTTTTTTTTAGAGTGATTTCCAGTTCTTTGTCTTCTCAAAAATAGCCCTGAGCCTGGAAAGTACTGGCTGCTCTTATAAGGACCCAAATTTATTATACAACACCCACATGATGGCTCACTAATGACTGTTAGTTAACTCTAATCCATGAGGATATTCAAGGGAACTGGATACATAAAGTTCACACCATGTACAGACATACATTCAGGCAAACACATATAACTATAAAATTAAAAATTAAAAATCAAATAATAAAAATAGGCTTAACATGGTAATTATAGCAATGACCTGGAAGCAAGCATACACCAATTTGCTGAAGAAATATCAAATAGTTCTATCGTGAAATACAAACATACATATATATATTATACACACACACACACACACACATATATATATATATATATATACATGTATATATATATGTACATGTATATATAGGATTGAAAGCATATTGTGAGAAGAAAGGGTAAATGAAATTACTGTATATTATAAAAAGTATGAATACATTATGATTTTTTTTTAGAGACAGAATGGGTTATTAACAATTGCTTTGCAGCCGGGTGTGGTGGGACACGCCTTTAATCCCAGCACTCGGAAGGCAGAGGCAGGCGGATTTCTGAGTTCCAGGCCAGCCTGGTCTACAAAATGAGTTCCAGGCCAGCCAGGACTACACAGAGAAACCCTGTCTCGAAAAAAAAAAAAAAAAATTGCTTTGCTTTTGAACTTGAAGTCTAGTAGGAATTATGTGGTTAGTGAAAATAAAAATTTAAGAATTTCAAATCCATGAGGTCAGAAAAATTTCTTAAAATGTTTTTAGAAAACTAAGAATATATTTAATATTATTATTATTATTATTATTTTTTTTTTTTTGGTTTTTCGAGACAGGGTTTCTCTGCATAGCCTTGGCTGTCCTGGAGCTCACTTTGTAGACCAGGCTGGCCTCGAACTCAGAAATCCGCCTGCCTCTGCCTCCCGAGTGCTGGGATTAAAGGCGTGCGCCACCACGCCCGGCTATATTTAATATTATTAAGTATGTGCTTCAGAAAAAACTAAAAACCATTTTGATTTGGTTCATTTGAACATTTTGATTCATTTATAGTATGTGTATTAAGTGCAGTGTTGGATATTATCACTCTACCTAGATGATAAGGGAGCTCACTCCTAAGTTAGTTTGGGTAAGACTTTGACTAAATTCAATAGTACTGAAAGTTTTATTTTTTTAAATAGAATTTAAGTAGAGATGTAAATATTTATTTTTATTTATAGGCACAGAATCAAAAGTTTCCGTGGGAATTTTAAATATAAAACTTGAAATGTACCCACCACTCAGCCAAACGCTATCTCAGGAGGTAGTGAACACACAGGTAAATCTCACTTCCTCTTTCACTTGTGTTTCAGTTGCAGTAAATATTTACCTAGATGCTTAGGTTTGTACTAAAATAATTAACATAAGGGATGGGAAAAGAATTACAAAGCTGGGGCTGGTGGTGTAGCTTAGTGGTAAGTGCTTGCTTAGCATTTACAAGGCCTGTGAATGTGTCCGGGAAGAGTCACAGTGTTGGAGGGCGTATGGAGAAAATTTTTAGCAGGTTAGTGTGTATTTGTGTGTGCAGGGAAGGTGGGTGGTAAGTGTGTGCTTTGCTACTGTGCCACTTTCTGTAGTGGTCCTGATGTTCCCCTGTGTGGGGCCCAGGTATGGAGCTCAGGTCATCAGGCTCTGGGGACAGACATCTCCTGAGAGCTGGCGCCTTGTCTGGTCCCTGTGGAATGCTTGGGGAGGCTTGTCTCCTAACCCACTGTCAGGTCTGGAATCACTTCCTGGGCTGTAAGAGCAACAGGTTCTTCAGTCCCTGAGTTGGATTTCTGTTTGCTGCTCCTCGGTTCAGCTGTGGTTCTCTGCTTTCCTGTGGAAGGATTCTCTCCACCTGCATCCTTTATCTTGGAGCTGTGCTTTTATTCTACCCCTTCTTATTTTTATGACCTTAGACTTCCTCCTCCCTCTCCCCTTTCCTTTCCTCTCATCCATCCTCTCTGTGGTACTGGGCATCAAACTCAGGGCCTTGCCACCTGCTAAGCAATGTAGTCCTGTGAATTATAGCCATAGTCCTTCAAATTTTTACTGATGTATTATAATAAGTATATATATGTTATTTATAAAGCTGTATGATAGTTAAGCAAAGAACTGTTTAATTTGTTTGTTTGTTTGTTTGTTTGGTTTGCTTTGCTTTTTTTTGAGACAGGGTTTGTCTGTGTAGCACTGGCTGTCCTTGATTCTGTAGACCATGCTGGCCTTGAACTCAGAGATCTGCCTGCTTCTGCCTCCTGAGTGCTGGAATTAAAGAGATACGCCTCGTTCAAATAACTTTTTTTTTTTAAAGATTTATTTTATTTATTATATGTAAGTACACTGTGGCTGTCTTCAGGCATTCCAGAAGAGGGCGCCAGATCTCATTAAGAATGGTTGTGAGCCACCATGTGGTTGCTGGGATTTGAACTTATCACCTTCGGAAGAGCAGTCGGGTGCTCTTACCCGCTGAGCCATCTCACCAGCCCCTCAAATAACTATTTTAATTACAGTTTATTTTGTTGGAGTTTTTGGTATACAAGATCACCTTGTATAGCCCAGCATGACCTTGAACTTTTGATCTTCCTGCCTCAGCCTCCAAATTTGTGCTCAGCACTACATCATCTAATAAATTCTGTTGATACTTATAGTGACAAAGTTTTTTTTGTTGGTGGCTGGAGGGATGGCTTGGTCTTTAATATCACTGGATGCTCTTCCATAGGGCCTGGGTTTAAAGTTTATGAATTTATGATTTGGGAATTGAATATAGGGCTTCATGAATTGTGGACATCTTTATCACAGAGTGACATCCCCCATGGGTTCTTTGTTTGTTTATTTGTTTGTTTGTTTGTTTGTTTTTAAGACATTTCTCACCTGCCTGAGCCTCATTAGAGACTTACCTGCTTCAGCCTCCCATGTGTTAAAGGCCTGTGCCACCACACCTGGCAGGTCTTCTTTTAAAACCTAACATTGTTTTACTTATTTATTAGTGTTTAAATATCTATCTTTATTTACATGTATGAGTCTGTGTGGGTGTATGTGCATGTCTGTTGTGTAGGTGCCCCAAGAATCTAGACTAAGAGATTGTTGCCCCTGAAATTGAAGTTAAAAGTGGTTGTGAGCCACTCAGTGTGTGTGCTGGGAATGAAACTAAGGTCCTCTAAAAGAGCAGCCAGTGCTCTTAACCACTGAAACATCTTGATAGACTCTATTGTTTTATAAGTATTTTGTTATTTTTCTGTGATGTTAGTCATTTTTCATGAGTCATGTGTGAATGTGTATGTGTGTGTATGTGTATGTATGTGTATACATATATATGAAATTGCTAATTTCTAGACTTTTTAAAACATTTCATTTTTTGTAAAATTTAAGAAGTTTTATATATTATTGTGTGTGCACTTAGTTGGGGGTGGGTCACGTGTCACAGTGTTTGTGTATAGATCAGAGGACAACTTTGTGGAACGATTCTCTCCTACTAGGGATCAAACTCCGGCACCAGGCTTATGTAACAGGGGCCTTGAACACACTGAGCCACCTCACTGGCCTTATTCTTACATTTAGCCCACAATGCTTGTCTTAGGAATTGGGCTGAAGAGACAGAACTGGAAGGACTTCCTGTGCCCTCCCCAGCTCTGAATAAAGGCATGGGGGCTCCCCCCCTCAATGCTTTGTTTGGCCTTATCTTACCATTGTTCCTCACTAGCTCTTATAACTTAAATTTCCCATTTTTACTAATCTGTGTTCTACTACGTGAGTCATTAGTCCTGGCCTGCTTTCCTCTGCTTGTGGCTGGGAAATTCTTCAGTCCCTGACTCTTTCCCAGAGTTCCATTTCTCTGGAAGTCCCGCCTATTCTCTCCTCCTTTGTTTGCTATAGACCATCAGCTGTTTATTAAACCAATCAGGAGGTGAGAGAGGGAGGGCTTACAAAATAGGATGTAACTATATGAATAATAATACTGAAGTCTTCTCTTTGACACAGAAATCAGCATTTGATTAATACAAAGACCATCTTTATACATTGCACACAAAGATCATCCCAGCAGAGATGGCTCAGTGAGTAAGAGCACTGGATTCTCTTCCAGAGGAGCCAAGTTCAATTCCCAGCACCCACAAGGCAGCTCACAACTATCTGTCACTACAGTTCCAGGGGATCGGGTACCCTCACACAACCATACATGAAGGCAAAAACAGTAATGAACATAAAATAAACGAATCTCTAAAACACAGCACCATGTACTTGAGGAAGCTACCTGCAACTCTTAACTGCAAAGGATCCAGTCACTCGGTGGCCTCCTTGGGCATATGCATCCCATACATATACACATTCATACAAGTTTTTCTTTTTTCTTTTTTGAGATAGGGTCTTTTGATGATATAATTCTGGTTGACCTGGAACTTCCTAGACCAGGCTGGCCTTGAACTCAGAGAGAACTGTGCTTCTGCCTCCTGAGTGCTGGGATTAAAAGCATGTGCTACCACACTTCATTTATAGCAGCTTATTAGGAGTCTGGAGACAGTGAGGAAACAAAATGCCAGCTATAAACTGGGTGTGGTGATGCATGATTTTAGTCCCAGTACTTGGAGAGGCAGCCGGATCTCTGAGTTTGAGGCTAGCCTGCTCTAAAAGTGAATTCCAGGACAGCCAGGGCTCACAGAGAAGCCCTGTCTCATAAAACCAAAACAAAACTCCACTTTCAGACTTTAAATTGAAAAGTTACCGAAGGGTGATATGGGATGAATGGTGACTGGAAGGCCAACTTAGGTCACATTTTTAGGGTACAAAAGTACCTGAGTTGCAACAAATGTTAGTATTTAATTCTAAGATTGGGCCTGTGTTTTTTGGGAAGTGGGTGCAACATCCTTGAGCAAAAGGCTTGTGTGGATGGGAGAGAGAAAAATGAGCCGTGGGCCGGAGTGATAATAAGCTTAGACAGGTGGCTTTCACGATGGTAGGAAGTGACTGAAGTGTTTTCTTACTTTAAAAATTCCATTGTGTGCAGGGAAAAGTCGTTTGGATTATGGGATGGAGACCAGGGATATTGAAGTGATTATGGAATCCAGGAAATGTCGAGGTGTTTGCAGAAGAGTATGGAGTTCAGGTTACGTTGGAAACAGCAATGGAGAACAGTAGATTGTTCTGGTAATTGAGGACAATTTATAGACATTTAATTTTTAATTTATTATTATTATTTTTTAATTTCTAGCTTGCGTTGGAACGTCAGAAAACTGCAGAAAAAGAGCGATTATTTCTAGTTTATGCTAAGCAGTGGTGGAGAGAGTATTTGCAAATTCGACCTTCTCACAACTCAAGGCTGGTCAAGATTTTTGCCCAGGTTTGTAAATTATCTTAGAAAAGTTTCATCCCTATATTTAAAATGTAGTGCTATAAATATTTAATTTATATTTGTAAAAATATATTTCTTTTTTTTTTTTTTGGTTTTTCAAGACAGGATTTCTCCGTGCAGCCCTGGCTGTCCTGGAACTCACTCTGTAGATCAGGCTGGCCTCAAACTCAGAAATCCGCCTGCCTCTGCCTCCCAAGTGCTGTGATTAAAGGCATGTGCCACCACGCCCGGAAAATATAATCATTTCACAAGTAAAAATTTATTTCTAAAATAGTTATCATTTATTGGGTAGGTTGGTGGCATAACAGTTTTTGTTAACTTGGAATATACCTTTTCATAATACTTAAGATTGATTAAAAATTTGGATATTTATGTTAGCTTTTTGCTATTGTTTTTTTTTAAGATTTACTTATTTATATGAGTACACTGTCACTGTCTTCAGACACACAAGAAAAGGGCATTGGATCCCATTACAGATGTCTGTGAGCTACCATGTGGATGCTATATCTCTCCAACTCCCTAGGGATAGCTCAATGGTTAAGAGCACTGACTGCTTTTCCAGAGGTCTGAGTTCAATTCCCAGCATCCACATGGTGGCTCACAGCCATCTGTAATGGGATATGATGCCCTCTTCTGGTGTGTCTGAAGATAACAGTTACAGTGCACTCAGATAAATAAATAAATAAATAAATAAATAAATAAATAAATAAATAAAGAGTTGTGGTCTTGGTATCTCTTCACAGATATCATCTATGACACTTAATGTCAAAAATCATCTAGCACTGTAGGTATATATATATATATATATATATATATATATATATATATATATAGTAAGGTGAATATAAACTATTTGATCTATTCCTCAGAAGTGATACCTATATATATTCCATAGAAACTATACTTTAAATTTTGATTTCTAGACTAGTAATATGTGGCATGTACTATTTTTTTGATGCTAGACAGCCACAGCTCCAGTGTGTCACCTGATCGAAGGTAGACAACAGATATTCCTTAGTGTATTGTGTTTCTAAGCTACAACATTGGGCAGGTCAGCTGTACTAAAGGCACTTTCAAGTTAATATGTTCATTGGCATGAAACTGCACCGAAGTCAAGGTTTCATTTGTAGTTGAAATTATGCAAACATTTCTGATCACTGGCTCAGACATAGTGATTATACACTTTGCAATACAATTATTGCACTTACTACAATTGTTTTATCTATTTATTTATTTATTTTTGGTTTTTTGAGACAGGGTTTCTCTGTGTAGCCCTGGCTGTCCTGGAACTCACTTGTAGACCAGGCTGGCCTCCAACTCAGAAATCCACCTGCCTCTGCCTCCCAAGTGCTGGGATTAAAGGCGTGCACCACCACGCCTGGCTTTGTTTTAAAATGTTTTATGAATTATTTTTACTATTGTGTGTAAATGATGTATGACCATGCATATGCCCAGTGTATGTGTGAAGGTCAGAAGCTAGTTTGAGTTGGTTCTTTCCTCCTTTGTATGAGCTCCAGGGTTGTTCAGCTCGCATAGCAAGGACTTACTCACCAAGCCATAGAAGTAGTACCCAATGCTGTTTTTTTGTTTTCTTTTTTTAAAGATTATTTATGTATGTGAAGTCATCAGAACCCATTACAGATGGCTGTGAGCCACCATGTGGATGCTGGGAATTGAACTCAGGACTTTTCAGAAGAGCAGTCAGTGTTCCTAACTGCTGAGCCATCTCTCCAGCTCCCATAGCAACTCTTATAAAGAAAACTTTTTTTTTTTTTTTTTGCTGTTGTTCGAGACAGGGTTTCTCTGTGTAGCCCTTGCTGTCCTGGAACTTACTAAACCAAGCTGGCCTTGAACTCAGAAATCCGCCTGTCTCGGCCTCCCAAGTGCTGGAATTAAAGGCGTGCATCTCCACTGCCCGGCTAAAGAAACCATTAAATTGGAGCTGGCTTACAGTTTTAGAAGTTTACTTTATTATTGTCATGATGGGAAACACAGAAGGAAGCATGCAGGCTGGAGAAGGAGCTGAGGGTTCTACCTTGGCAGGCAGCAGGAAGAGAAAGCCACACTGGGCCTGGCTTGCACACCTGAGTCTCAGAGCCACACTTCCTCCACCAATGCCACACCCACCCAACAAGGCCATACCTCCTTATAGAGTGCTACCCTTATGAGTCTGTGGGCCCATTATCTTTCAAACAACCATGGATGTGTAGACTCTTGCATATATCCTGTACTCCCTAATCATTGGGACAAACTACAAATGGCCTCATTTCTAGACAGGGATCTTGAGACTGAGTTCCAAATTAACTGTTAGTGTGAAGGAGGAAATTACTTCTAACTTTCCATAGTGTTTTTCTTGTTAAGATATGGGATTACATTGGAGAAATACATCAGTGATTCTAAAAATTGAGCAGTAGTGTTTCTGTTGCCTAAGTTTCATCAGAACAGTTTACTCATCTCCAGAGTTTGAATTTTAAAGGCTCTTTCACTTTGAGACCCTGTTCCCACCCCCCAAAAATCCTGTATTTAGGATATTCCTAAAATGTTTTTCAAATTCTACTTTCAATTGATTTGGTTACCATTTTCAGTCAATCAATTAAAAAAATGTTTTGTCTGGATATGAAATTCCGTGTGGCAATACAAAAGAATACCTCAGCTTAGCTTTAGAGCCCCTTCCCTTCCTTATCCATCAGCTGACTTTTTTCAGAGCACTTCTTAACTACTACAGGTTTTGGAGTCAGACAGCTCAGGTTTTAAAAATCCTGGCTCCAGTGCATGACTTTAATCCCAGCACTTGGAAGAAGAGGCTCTCTTAATTTGAGCTAGCCTGTTCTATAGAGTGAGTTTTAAGACAATCAGGGCCAGGTGTGGTGGTGCACGCCTTTAATCCCAGCACTCGGGAGGCAGAGGCAGGCGGATTTCTGAGTTCAAGGCTAGCCTGGTCTACAGAGTGAGTTCCAGGACAGCCAGGGCTACACAGAGAAACCCTGTCTCGAAAAACCAAAAAAAAAAAAAAAAAAAAAAAGACAATCAGGGCTACACTAATATAAACCCTGTCTTGGAAAATCCAAACCAAACCCTGACTCCACTGTATAACAGCTATACTTTATTTCATTTATGAAAGGAGAATATAATAGACTTCATAAAGAATATAAGTGCCAAGCAGTGGTAATACACACTTTTAATCCTAGTACTTGGAAGGCAAAGTGGA
>LR749562.1:723057-771124 GCA_902729485.2 Mus minutoides | reverse complement strand
TCTTCAGGTGGCAAATAGGTCAAGGTGATGTAGGATAACTGTGACTCCCTGAGGTACATGAGGAAGATAGCAAGGGTGGGCTTCTCAAATGACAGTAGCCTCTGACTCCAGGACTCCACGGTTACCTCTCCAAGCCAGAGGATCTCTTCTCTCCGTGTGTGTGTGTGTGTGTGTGTGTGTGTGTGTGTGTGTGTGTGTGCATCTCTGTGTGGAGGCCAGAGGTCGACATGAGGTCTTTTCCTCAGGAGCCTTCTACCTTGTTTCTGACACAGGGTCTTTGACTGGGACCTGAGGGATGATGGTTTGGTTCTGCAGGCCAACCCATGAGCCCTAAGACTCTGCCTGTCTTGGCTTCCTCCATGCTAGGCTCACAAGTGTGTGCCACTATGTTGTAGTTTTTAAATGTGTGTGCCAGGAATCAAATTCCTGACCTTATGCTTCTGTAGCAAGTGCTTTCCCAGCTGAGCTATGTACCTGGCCCTCCAGGTCACACTTTGAATTTACCTGTGTGTCTGTCACCTGACTGAGCTGTTTAAAGTCAAGGGCTGTGCTTCATCTGTCTTCATATTCATACTGCAGTGTGCAATATGAAGCAGGCCTTTATTGAAAATTAGTTGCAGAGTTGTTTAAAAACCACAGGCACAACCTTGACTGTGTGGGAAGAGGGAAGGTTGAGAAAAGCTCGCAGGAAACCTAGCCTTTCCTGAGCCAGCTGAAGCTGGCTGTAAACTCCTGCTCTTCCAGCCTCCGCCTTCAGAGTGCTCAGATTACAGGCATGCAGCACCTGTGCACGCCTCGGATGGCCCTGGTTTGCCTGGCTCTGTGGTAGGTGAGCTGTATGTAGTTTTACTTAATATTACTTAACACATGAAAAGAATTTACTTTATTTTGGCTTACTTTCTTTTTTTCTTTTTGAGAGTGTCTCACTATCCAGCCCTGGTAGGCCTAAAACTTGATATGTAGACCAGGCTGGCCTCAAACTCAGAAATCCGCCAGCCTCTGCCTCCTGAGTGCTGGGATTAAAGGCGTGCACCACCATGCCCAGTGTTTATATTAATTTTTATAGTAAAAAATGAAATGACTAGAAAATAAGCCATACACACCCCATCACCTCCAGTTCCACTCTTTATAATAAAACCTTTAGCATTTTATATTTTCTTACCTTTTTTCCTTGTGTGCATGGGTTATTATAAGAATTATATTACATTTGAGCAGTACTGGTTTGTAACCAAATTTTTTACCTAATTCAGAGCCTCCTGATCTTTGCTTTAATGGTAGAGATTGACCATCCAAGCTGTTGGATACGTGAGTCAAATACATTTTTCTTATGATGAGTTTATTGGAATTCAGCACTCTGTGTCAATTACTCTGTGTGTGTGTGTGTGTGTGTGTGTGTGTGTGTGTGTGTGTGTGTCTGTGATAAAATAGCATGACCAGAAGCAACTTAAGAATTTATTTTGGTTCCAGAGTGCTGGGTGTCCTTAATGGTGGGGAAGGTGTGGTGACAGGAGCAGGAAGCAGAGAGAGCTCCAACCGGAGCCTGTCCTCAGGGATGTACTTGCTTCAGCAAGGCTCCACCTCCTCAAGGCTGGAGAGCCTCCTTAAACAGTGTCACCAGCTGGGGACCAAATATTCACATGCAAGAGTTATAGGAACAGTTTTCATTTAAACCTCTGCAGTCTCACAAACTGAAGCGCAACTGTGATGTCATTAAATGATGGTGATTCTGACAAGGGTATTCTTAGGGTGCAGTGCAACTGTCAGACATCTTGAGGAACCATGCTAGATCTGCAGTTAGAAACCACTGGGAGCCTCTGCTGTACAAGGTGGGCAGCACCGCCTGCTCAGAGAAGATACAGTGGAAGGGAGGCTGGGCCTGGAGTCTGCAAACTGGTGATGTATTTTACCCTGGGCTATGTGTGTGGATTTTGAGCAAGTCATTTAACCTCTTTTTGCCTTCTGTAGAACAAAAGGTGTGTTCTTTGAATATTTTTTTCTGGTGTTCAAACATACAAAAAGATCAAATGAAGAAATATGCAAATATAGAAATATGCAAATGAAAACTGGGCTTATGCCTTCTTCTAAAAATGTACTGTTGAGTTGCAGCTGGAAACTGCCTTCTCTCCACTCGTCCCTTCCCCTGCAGTCCAAAGCCAGGCTGTTGCAGTGCCACCTGTAACTCTGAGGCTCTTTCGGTGGCTCCGTCTCCCTCTGTAAGAGTGCCTACAGGATTCACCAGACTTCCACTGATCCACACCCAGGCTTCTCAGCTCTTATTCATTATTTTTGTACACACTAGCTACCTTCAAATGTGATAAGACGGTTTTAGGCACCTTTTGTCTGAGCCTTTGTCCTGGCTCCTGCCTCATTCTTTCTCAGATTGTTAAGTACCAACTACCCCTTACCCACCTTCATTCTGCTCTTGTGTAGTCACGGGTATGAACTATGCAGTGATTATTTAAAACTTTGCAGTGCTGTCTTGAAATGCTGTCCTCTTCGGAAAGTATCTAGTCTTTTCCCTGCTGTGTCACTCACAGGCTCTGCAGTACTGAGTTGATAACTTCATCTCCAGAGATGTCTCTCCTCTTTATAAGAACAGTAACATGCTTGTGTGCTCGTAGGCACCATTGTGGCTAAGTGCTTCTCCAGTGAGCTTATGGTCAGCTCGTGAAGAAACAGACTCATAAAGAAACTCATTTCACAGAATGCAGTCTAGAACGCCTGCCCCTGCTCCGGAGAGCTGTGCTGCTAGGCCAGCATCCCCTCCCCCATGAGGGTGGCATCCTCAGGGACCCTCTGGGGACCCTCTCACTCATGACTTTCCTGTGTTGCTTCTCCTCACACTACCTTTGTCCTGGTGGCTTGGGGGCCATGTGATGGACATGGGGCCAGCTTTGTGCTCCTTCCAGTTTAAATGTTCTGTGGCCTGATACTGGAATGTTTTTTATCTTTATGAGGAAAATTAATTCCTAGTTTATAGATCACATCAGAAGAAACTTTGAAGCTTAATCTACTCAGCAGTTAAAATGACTCTTCAGCTACTGGTTAAAATGTCCTCACATGCTGGCTAGTATAAGCTTGCAGTTCTTTATCAGTGTTTCCTTTATACAGATAAAGTATATATGAACAGCTAATGGAAAAGTACTTATTTTGTTAACGTATTGTTGCATTAAACTGTCCTCCATGGAGCAAAAAGTAATTGTGGTCTTCAATAGCATTAGGTCTCCACTTCCTTGTTTTATGTATAAGGTGGCAGAGGTGGTTGCTGTGACTGGATTAGACTAGAAGGAGCCTGTTGCTGTTTGTCTGTCTGTCCTTGTCCTGTTTCTCCTCAGACTGGGCCTTCTTGTTTGTTTTCTCAACTTGGCACAAAAGCTTTATTTTAGAAGTGATGATCTGTAATCCACTTAGAACAGGTTGGCTTAACTAAGAGCAACTTTTACCCAAGTACCTGGGCCTGGGGGCTAATGTTCCTTGTATATTGGCACTTTTTGTACCCTTTCCGTCCTGCTAATGTTTGTGTGTGTTTGAAGACAGACAGATTGTGGTGAGAGTACACCTGATCTCACACCCCAACAGGGCAGGCTGGTCCCTGGGCAGGGTGGTCCAAGGTCAAGGTTCTCTTTTCTCTCACTGACTTTGACCATATATGAATAGAGCCACACAGCACAGTTCATGGGCTCTTAGGGAAGTAGGTCTAGGTTCTAGCTCCATTGCTTAAATCCCTCACTTCCTCAACCTCAATTTGTGCGTCTGTAAAACTGGGGAGGGGTTTGTATGCATAGTGCCTATTAACAATGCTAGTGTAAGAATTAAAATGTGTGAAAATACTTAACGTAAGACCTTGCACATCACACTTCAGTAGATGTCAGCTGATGGGAAAATCTCCTTTAAGTTGTATTTCTTTCTTTCACAGTCTCCCTTTATGTATATTAACTTTATCTGCACATATGAGTAACTGTCGGATCTGTGCTCAGTGCTGAGTACACAAGAGTGACCTAAACAAACTTGACCTTGATCACAGAGGAAAGAGGTCTATGTCTTGAAGTCTGACAGTAACTAGAACATTTAAGTTGAACCAGGAATAAAGTTTTAAACACATAGTTTAATTGTAAAAAAAAAAAAAGAAAAAGAACTCCAGAGAGAAAGAGAGAGAGAGAGAGAGAGAGAGAGAGAGGACAGAGTGTAGTTTTCCAGCGTTTGGAGTAAGAGGTGCTAACACGAACTGAGAGCGCTTGTGTAACTGTCCTCAAGGACAGTTAGTAGGTCAGTAGAAACGGAAGAAAGGCATGGAGAGAAACGGGGTTTGTGAAGCAGACTGGAGCAAGTCCATGGAGGATTTTTTTTTTTTTAAGTGAAACAAGGAGAGCAGTTGTGGAAACTGAAGTCCGGAATTTTCCAGCACTGAAACTATAACTTCTGGCAGCAGAGTCAGAATTAATAGCTGGGTTTGCCAGAAACAAAATTTGTCTTAAAAGTATGAACAGGGGGGCTGGTGAGATGGCTCAGCGGGTAAGAGCACCCGACTGCTCTTCCGAAGGTGATAAGTTCAAATCCCAGCATCCACATGGTGGCTCACAACCATCCGTAACGAGATCTGGCGCCCTCTTCTGGAGTGTCTGAAGACAGCTACAGTGTACTTACATATAATAAATAAAATAAATCTTTAAAAAAAAAAAAGTATGAACAGGGGCTGGTGAGATGGCTAAGCGGGTAAGAGCACCCGACTGCTCTTCCAAAGGTGATAAGTTCAAATCCCAGCATCCACATGGTGGCTCACAACTATCCATAACGAGATCTGGCGCCCTCTTCTGGAGTGTCTGAAGACAGCTACAGTGTACTTACATATATATAAAAAAAAAAATAAGTATGAACAGACCCTAACAGTGCTAACATGGATTGAGGTCATGTTTGGTTTTGGTATAACCAAATATGTAAAAGTTTACTGTTAACTGTAAATAGTATATCATTTAAAATACTTATTTTTATGTATATGAGTGATTTTTCCCCTGTGTGTATGTGTGCACACCGTATAGGTATATAACTGGTGCCTAAAGAGGTCAGAAGAGGACCTTGGATCCCCTGCACTATAGTTAGAGATGGTTGTGAGCCAACCCTTGTAGGTGCTGGGAACCAAGCCAGATCCCTTGCAAGAGCAGCAAGTGTTCTTAACCACCGAGCATCTCTGTAGCCTCTAACACGCCATTTCTATAATGAATATGATTTAACATAATGAGAGCTGGGCATGGTGGCTCATGCCTTTAATCTAGCACTTGGGAGGCAGAAGCAGTTAGATCTCAATCCTAGTGAGTTCCAGGGCAGCCTGAGCTACACACAAAAACCCTGTCTCAAAAGAACAGCAACAAAAGGTTTAGCATAATGAGCAGATTGAGTATATTGATGTATTTATTTTTTAAAGAATATGAATGTAGTTTTTTTCCTCATTTATTTTATTTTTTAAATTTAATTTTATTTGTAATTCATTTTTTACACTCCATATTCCATTTCCCGCCCCTGCCCTCCCACCCTCCAACTGCTCCGCATCCCACACCTCCTCCCCACCACAGCCCGTCTCCACATGGATGCCCCACCCTCCACCCCATCTGACCTCTAAACTCCCTGGGGCCTCCAGTCTCTTGAGGGTTTGGTGCAGCATCTCTGAATGAACATAGACCTGGAAGTCCTCTACTGTATGTGTGTTGGGGGCCTCATATCAGCTGGTGTGTGCTGTCTGTTTGATGGTCAAGTGTTTGAGGGATATCAGGAGTCCAGATTAATTAAGACTGTTGGTCCTCCTATAGGATTGCCCTTCTCCTCAAATTCTTTCAGCCTTCCCTAATTCAACCACAGGGGTCAGCTGCTTCTGTCCATTGGTTGGGTTATTTTCTTTATATTAAAGTAAGTCAATCTTAGAAATAACAGTAGCCATCGACTGATAAATGAATAATTAAAATGTGGTATAGCAATACAATGGAATGTTATTTGATGATAAACAGATGGGAAATATGAATATGGCATAATACACATGGACCATGCTAGGAGAGTGGTCCTTTACCATGTGTTGTATGGTTGCATTTATGTTATGTCCAGAATTGTTCATCTCTAGACACAAAGTAGTTCAGTCATTGTGTGGAATAGAGGAGAGAGGGGTTGGAAAACAGCTAACTGCTAAAGGTCACTGTGTTTTGAGGAAAAGGAGTGCAGTGAACAAATAGAAGGTCTTATGCCTTGGTTGTGTATATACATTGAGTTGTGTTGTATGGCATATGATTAATATGCATATATGTATGAAAGCTGGTTGTTGGGGTTTTTTTTTGTTTTTTTTGTTGTTGTTGTTTTGTTTTGTTTTTTCGAGACAGGGATTCTCTGTATAGCCCTGGCTGTCCTGGAACTCACTTTGTAGACCAGGCTGGCCTCGAACTCGTGATCCTCCTGCCTCTGCCTCCTTCAGCAAATCCTACCGGCGTGCGCCACCACAACCAGCTGTTTTTTTTAATTAACTTCTAAGGTATAGAAGATAGACCTTGAGATTTACATTGACTAGGACTCTTCCTGATACTAAAATGAATGAGTAGCAGCTCTCCTCCTTAATGCAGTAGTTCTCAAGTGCGGAGCCACTGGCTGCACAGTGAGGCTCGACCTTTCCTGTGGACTCCAGGCTGCAGGAAGCTGGGGAGGGAGGGCCTCCAACCTTGATACAGTTCCTCCAGCCTCTTCTGCTCTACGGATTCAGCCTTTGCTTTCATCTTCTTTGGCTGTGTTTTTTTTTTTTTAAATAAATATTTGTTTAGTGGACATGTATATGTATGTAGCACACATGTGACATGCACACGTGTAGAGGTCAGAGGACAACTGGTAAGTCAGTTCTCTCCTTTCACCATGTGGATTCCTGGAACTGTAACTTACAACTCAGGTTGTCAGATTTGGCTGCAGATGTCTCAACCTGCTGAGCCATAGCTCAGGCCCTGCTTCAATTTAAAAACGTATGTATAAAACTGTTGTTACTCGTGTGCGTGTGTGTGTGTGTGTGTGTGTGTGTGTGTGTGTGTGTGTGTGTGTTGTGAGTTAAGCCACTGTGTCACACCCAGTCCCAGTTGACTTGGATACTAGAAATTGAACTCGTCTCCTTCTCCTCCTCCCCCAATCCTCCTCTTCTCTGGTGTCTTCTTCTTCTACAGGGCTTCTCTGTGTAGTCCTAGCTATCCGAGACTCTATAGACCAGACTGGTATTGACAGTCTCAGCAAGCCACCTGCCTCTGCCTCTCCAGTCCTGGGATTAAAAGTGTGTACCCACAAGCCTAGCTTTTCTTCAATTTCTTAATCAGGAAGAAATAGGGTAACAGTGATATATATTTGGTAGAGTTATGGTGAGGACTTGCAGTGTAATATCGATCTGGATGCAGATGCTGGCATATGCACAGTTAACTTGCACTATTTTTTCCTAATAATACATTTTCAGTAACTGTGCAGTGGTGGCACGTGCCTTTGATCCCAGCATTTGGTTAGTCAGAGGCAGGCAGAGGAGGTGAGTTCAAGGGCAGCCTGATTTACAGAGTGAATTCCAGAACAGCCAGGACTATATCTCAAAAAAAAGAATAGATTTTTTTAAAATATTGATACTAGAAATATTTATATTAAATAATGCTTTAACAGCCTTGAGTCATTAAATACCTTTATCGTTTAAAATACATATTTTCTTTTGTCTTTTAAAGATTTATTTATTTTACATATGTGAGTACACTGTCACTTCAGACACACCAGAAGAAGGCATCAGATCCCATTACAGATGGTTGTGAGCCACCATATGATTGCTGGGAATTGAACGCAGGACCTCTGGGAGAACAGTCAGTGCTCTTAACCTTTGAGCCCTAAAATAGATACTTTTCTCAACTTGGATACAATGTAACTTTCTGGCTGGGCACAGGCTGAAAACTAAGAACAGATATTACCAAATTTGTCTTGTGTGTTGAGCCCTATGCTGGTTTCAGAACACATGGCAAACTGACTTTTAGACTAGAAAGAGTCTTGGGAGTGTAGAATTTGACATTGTTGGATCTGTGTTATAAATTCACTCTCAGTCTGCATATCCATAAAACATCTTAGAGAGCAAGACTAGTTCACATTATTTATAATTTCCTTATTCTCGACTTGTTTTGTCATCTCCTGGTCAGACTGTAGCAGACACTGTACCCATGAGATTTTTTTTTTTGTTTTTTTTGAAAGAATCGTCTTATTAATTCAGGTATTCCTGTGACTAAGGACATCATTCTTGTTCTTGTAGGCTCACAATTCATTCCTACCAAGGAATCCTAAGGTGACCTGACAGCCTGGCTTGAGAACTGTGGTTCTTGGGCAAAGAAATGAGTATGGAGATAAGTCAATAAACTACTTTCTTTGAAGGATGAATAAGTTCTCTTCTTAGTGTTTACTGTTACAGAGTTATGGTGACAGAGTGTCGGAGTGTAATTATATACTTTAATGAAACTAGTGCAGCAATACACAGTATAGGAACAGCTCTTCTCCTGAACTAATGCTAAATGACTTGTATATAGATAGGCCTTTATATTTGTTGTATGTTCTCTTTTTATGTGAATTTTTTAATGCTGGCTGACATAATTTTTCTTCCTTGATCATATTATACAGATTTATCTTAATTGTGTTTAATATGCAGTATAACATCTTTTTAATTTATTGATTCTTTGTTTCACACAGCATGTACCCCAGTCCCACTCACATCCCTGTTCCCTCATATCCACCCTTTTTGCTGCTCTTGCAACAAAATAAAAAACACAAATAAACAACAAACAAAAAAGCATAGAAAACATCACATCATGGAAGTACATCACAGTGTGTCCCACAGTATACCTCTCTGTCCACACATCTTCACTTGCAAATGTTCATTGCAGTGAGTCGCTGGTCTGGATCAATACCTCTGGCTTCTGTGACACCATCAATATTAGATTCTCACCAGGCCTCCTCTGGGTTATCTTGTTGCCCTGTGTAATGGAGATCTTGCAACTTTGGATTAACAGGAGTGGGCCAACTCAGAGCCCTGGATCTGGGCCCCGGCAGTGGCTGAGCTGCTTGCTCAGTGTTCCAGCAGGGCGAGCTCTCCAGCAGTGGTGACTAGGCCACCCAATGCTGCCATCAGCAGGAGGCAGGGTCAGCTCTCTCTCATGCCCTTGGGGTCGGCTCACACCCACACCTCCAGGGCCAGCTTCACTTTGCTGTTCAGTGAAGATTCAGGGCCCATTCTCCCACATGTTGCAGCCTGTAGGAGCTGAACCAGCTCTCCTGCTCTCATATCCTTGCGGCTGGCTCATCCATACCTTCACATTCCGGCCAGTGTTAACCAGGTGAGTTGCAGGGGCTGCTCTCCTGAGTGCTACAGCCAGTGAGGGGACAAGGCCAGCTCGCCTACTCTCATGCCCTTAGGACCAGCTTTCCCACTGCTGGGGTAAGGAGGGACAGGGGCTCATCACACCCACTCCACCTCACCTATGCCACTTCTCTCTCCAAAGACTAATGGCAGAGGAGTGGCAGGGCCAGCTTTCCTATACTCTCACCCTCAGGGCTGGCTCACCTGTGCCCTCACCACCAGGCTGTACTGCTCTGTTATCCAGGTGAGGGGGGGGGGTGTTAATTAACCTTCCCAAGCCCCATGACCCCATGACTCTGGATTACTTGAGCCAAGGTATGAACCCAAGTAGCTAATTTAACAGGCTGTCCTGTCAATCAGAACAAATCTTCTAGCCTTTTCTCTCTCTCTCTCTCTCTCTCTCTCTCTCTCTCTCTCTCTCTCTCTCTCCCTTCCTTCCTTCCTTCCTTCCTTCCTTCCTTCCTTCCTTCCTTTCTTTCTTTCATTCTTTTATTTTGGGAATCTTACATATGTAGAAAGAATTCTTTGAATATTGAATTTGAATATTGCCAATACGGATAGCTGTCTGCGTTATAAGGCTCATAGCTGTCTCCTACTCTTTCCCTCTCAGTGGTTTTTGTTTGTTTGCTTGTTTGTTTGTTTGTTTGTTTCAAGTCAGGGTTTCTCTGTATAGCCCTGGCTATTCTGGAACTCACTTTGTAGACCAGGCTGGCCTCGAACTCAGAAATCCACCTGCCTCTACCTCCCAAGTACTGGGATTAAAGGCTTGTGCCACCACGCCCGGCTCATTGTTGTTTTTTTTTTTATGCATATTCTTTTTTTTTTTTTTTTTGGTTTTTTGAGACAGGGTTTCTCTGTGTAGCCCTGGCTGTCCAGGAACTCACTCTGTAGACCAGGCTGGCCTCGAACTCTTCTGGCCAAGAAATCTGCTTGCCTCTGCCTCCCGAGTGCTGGGATTAAAGGCGTGCGCCACCATGCCCGGCTCATATTCTTAAAGAGTGAAATGTTTTAGATTTTCATATTTCAAGTATGTGCATGTGTATTTCTTTTGGCTGAGCACTGTTTTTAAATGCTCTTTAAAAAATTCTTCCTCCACCCTCTGTTTCTTCCCCCTCTTCTCTGTCTGTCTCTCTCCTTCTCTCCCCCCCCCCATCCACCCCCTTTCTCTGTATGAAGCCCATCCAGGCTAGATGGCCAGTGAGCGGCAGGGATCTGTCTATGGCTCCAATTTTCTTCCCCCAAGGCTGGATTGGTTTTGTTACTATTTGTTTGTTTTGGCCTTGTTTAAAAATTTTTATTACTTCCTTTTGGCTAAAATCAAGTGAATATCTGTTCTCAAAAATGCAAATATGCCAGAAAGAAAAGTTAAATAGCAAGTAAAGTTTAGATTTATTTATTTTTATATGTAATATCCTTTACCATCAAGAGAATGCAAATTAAGACTACTTTGAGATACCCTCTTACTATCATGAAGAAAGCAGAAGACAATAAATGCTAACAAGGCTTTGGGGAAGGAAGACCTTTCCCTTATTCACTGTGGTGGGAGTGTAAATTAATGTAAAAACTGGAAATCAGTATGGTTCAGTATAGTTCAAAACTAGAACTGCCATGTGACACAGCTGTACCATTCCTAGACATGTACCCAAAACTCTAAATTCTACTATAGACATACATTTGTCTTTATTACTGCATTATTTGTATAGGGAAATGGAACCAGCTTAGCTGTTCATATGAGAATGAAGGTGTGGGGGTGTGTGTACACATATACAGACACACACACAAAGAAATTTTAACTGCTAGCTCTTAAGAATAATTAACACGGAATTCACAAGAAAATAGATGTAGCTTTTAGTATTTGTGTGTGTGAATGAGGAGGTGTGAAAGTGGGTGTGGCTTAGGAAGGTAGACAGAAGCCCAGGTGAAGGGAACGGAAGCAGATGGAGGAAAGCAGGCTGTTGGGGCCAGAGAGCCGAAGGAGAGGGGACAGGGAGGGGGGGAATTTGGGAGAGAGGTAACAAAATTTTATTTAAAAAAAATTCAATAATGGCCGGGCGTGGTGGCGCACGCCTTTAATCCCAGCACTCGGGAGGCAGAGGCAGGCGGATTTCTGAGTTCGAGGCCAGCCTGGTCTACAAAATGAGTTCCAGGACAGCCAGGGCTATACAGAGAAACCCTGTCTCGGGAAAAAAAAAAAAAAAAAAAAATTCAATAATGAAACCTAACCCCAGTCTGGCGATCCTTCTCAAGGTATGTTTTTTTGTTTCGTTAATACAGTCTTTCTCCTGGTTTGTTTTTTCCTAGTGTGGCAGCTCTGTCCTTTTACACCGTGTCGTACAGTGTTTATAGTGACTAGTGTGTTGTAAACTTAACTTTAAAAACATTCCCACTTGAGAATTTGCCTCTAATGGGCATGTTTCACCTGATTTAACTTATTATGATGTCTAATGTACACGGACTAACTTCTGTCTTTGTATTATTTGCCCTGTTTTGATCTTAATACTTCCTCCCACCCTGCAAAGCACACTTTGCTGTCAAGCATGTGTTTCTGCATAGAGAGGCACTGATGTAGTGCTTTGGGCACTGCTCTCTCCAATTGGTCAAAGTCCCTTTCTTTTCATCTTACCCATGAAAGCAGGGTAGAGACAAAAGTTCCTTCAGAGAATGAGTATCAGACATCTCTACTCAGTGTTGAAAATTATAAAGCAAAACATTGATTGTTGGGTAACCTAGTTATTGTAATTAATGTTGAGTCATAGTTTCCTATCAAACACATACAATTTTGCTTTTAAAAAATTAAAATTGGCTGGGCGTGGTAGCGCATGCCTTTAATCCCAGCACTCGGGAGGCAGAGGCAGGCGAATTTCTGAGTTCGAGGCCAGCCTAGTATACAAAGTGAGTTCCAGGACAGCCAGGGCTATACAGAGAAACCCTGTCTTGAAAAACCAAATAAATAAATAAATAAATAAATAAATAAAATAAAATAAAATTGAGGGGTAAAATGGGCTTCACCATTTGAGTAACGTTAGCATTCCTTCTAGGATCCACCCAAGGTAGATTCCTCAATTAAGGCTCTTCTCTCCAGAAGCTACAGTGTACTTAGATATAATAATAAATAAATCTTTAAAAAATGTGGAGGGTGTTTCATATTTAATCAGAGTAAAGTAAAAAAATAATAAACAGGCTTTTTACTTTCAACATCTTTATCTTTTAGTCATGATTAGTATTTAACCTTTTAGTGCCTTGACTTTCAAAATGGAGGTTATAATTTTGTGCTGTGTGGAACCTTAACTGATGCTTCCTGATCGTGTGCTGTAAGCATGAGATGAAAGTCTCTTCAGCTCAGAGTTTATAGTAACATTGCAAATAAATTGCTGAACTTTCTGGGGACACAGCTGGCCTTAGTTCATTGACTTACAAATCATAAGTTCGCATCCTGAGTGTTTTCTGCTCTTTTGATAAGATGGGTCATGTTTGTTCTTGTAAAGGGATTCTCAATTCCACCCTCTGGAGTCCTTAAGCACTTTTATTTCACTCAGCAAAGTATTTACTTAGTAGTAGTTTGTTGGACATTTATAGAGACTCTGCCATGTGTACGATACTGTGCTAGGAGCATGGTCAGGACCCTGAGCTGGGGTCAGGGGAGGTTGTGATTCCCCCAACATGGCACTGAGAACCAAAGTTCATCCCCTAGAAGAACAGCAGGCATTTTAAACACCGTGCCAGCCTGGCAGCCCAAAGGTTTGTATACCTATCGGCACTCACTTCTCAGTAGTTGGCTTTGGGCATTTAAAAATCTTTGTGTCTGTATAGATGCTCTAGTCATAGATATTTCACATGAATAGTGTAACAACTTCTTCCACTTAGCTTTATCCTTTTCAAGGTCTGTGATGGAGCACCTGTGTGTCAGTGGTATTTATTTTTTTTAATGGCCCTCTAATACTATTTTATATGGATATACCAAAGTGTGTTTATATACTACAGTTGATGGATTTCTTCTTTTATAGAGGTTTATAACCATTTTTATATTTGTGTAGTGTTTAAAAAAATACATTATATAAAGAAGTTTGGATGCTGAGGCTATAGCTCAGTGACACTTGCTTAGAGTTTGTGAGGCCCCAAGGTGTGATGCCTAGCAACGTAAGTGTTTCAAGCATCCACCCAGTGGTGTTAAATCCATTCATAGTGATCCACATCTGTCATTACTGTCTGTTTCCAAAATTGTTACATAAATTCCGTATCCAGCAAACCTTAACTAACCCTCTCCCTATTTCCATCTCTATAAACTTCCTTAGCCTAGATGCTTCATGTGAGTGGGATCCTATCTTTTGTGTGACTTCTTTTATTTAGCATATTATATTAGTTTGCTTTCTATTTCTACTAAAAACTCAGTGACCAAAAAACAACTTGGGTGTATTTCCTCTTACAGCTTACAGGCTATCATGAAGGGAAGTCAGGACAGGACCTCAGGCAGGAGTCTGGATGGAGGAACTGAAGCAGAGACCGTGGAAGAGTGTTGCTTGGTGGTTTGATCCTCAGGGGTTGCTCAGCATCTTTCTTTTTCTTTTTTTCTTTTTTTTTTGTTGTTATTTGTTTGTTTGTTTGTTTGTTTGAGACAGAGTGTAGCCCTGGCTGTCCTGGAACTCAACTTTGTAGACCAGGCTGGCCTCGAACTCAGAAATCCCCCTGCCTCTGCCTCCCAAGTGCTGGGATTAAAGGCGTGTGCCACCACCGCCCAGCAGCCTCTTTCTTAAACACCCCCCTAACACCTGCTTACAGTGGATGGGGCCCTCCCACATCAATCATTAATCAAGAAAATGCCCCACAGCTTGCCTACAGTACAATCTGATAAAGGCAAATCTCTCAATTAAGGTTCCCTCCTCCCAGATGACTCTAGCTTGTATCAAGTTGACAAAAAAACTAACCAGCACACATGTTTTTAAGGCTCATCCATGATATGGTATGGTTCAGAATTTCATTGCAATAAGGGCTTGATGATGCTTTATTATATATATAGTCTCAATCTCTTCGTTTATGAAAGTGGCTCATATAGCAGTCTGGCCTTGAACTCACTGTAACTAAGGATGGCCTTGAACCCTGATCCTCTGCTTCAGTGTCCCAAGTGCTGGTACGCCAGGCATGTGCCACCATGTCTTGGCTCCCACTTATTTAAGCAGACTTCATTACTACTGGGTAATGGCTATGTATAAATCCTTTCCTTCTCATTGGTGGAGAGTGCCTCTCCTTCCTCAGCACTGTTCACATTGGATTGTCTTTGATTTATTTCTGCTCTCAATAACCTTAAAACCTGTTTTTTTCACCTGAAGAGAGAACCAGTTCCAAAATTGAGTATTTCTTAGAGAGGCCGGGCAGTTTCCCACGACAGTTAGGTTGCTGATACAGATGTTCTTTACAGTTTAATTCATTGTAACAGGGATTACAGGTGTGTGCTGCTACTTTCTGTAAGTTCTGGGGATCAAAGTCAGGTTCTCATGCTTGCAAGCACTCTACCTACCAAGCCATCTTTCCAGCCTGTTTGTAGACAGGGTCTCTATGTTGTCCTGGCTGTTCCAGAACTTACTATGTAGACCAGACTGGCCTTGAACTCACAGAGGTGTACCTGCCTCTGCCTTTGTCTCCCACATCGTAGAATTAAAGGCATGCCCTGCCATGTCTGGTCTATATGAGTCTTTTTATAGACATACATTTTTACTGCTCTTGGGTAAGTGACCTGGTTGGGTTTTTGTCAACTTAACACAAGCTACTGTTATCTGGAGAGAAGAGCCTTAATTGAGAAATTTGTCTCATTCAGAAAAATCTCTCATCTATTGCCTGTAATCCAGTGTGTGGTAATCAATTGATAATTGCTATTGGAGGATCCAGCCTACTGTGGGTGGTGCCACCCCTGGGCCTGTGGTTCTAGATAGTGTTAAGAAAGCAGGCTATGGAAGCCATAAGGAACTAGCCAAGCCAATAAGTGTCCTTTCATGGCTTCTGCTTTAGCTCCGCCTCCAGATCCCTACCTTGAGGTTCTACCCTGACTTCCTCAATGACAGACTGTGCTATTGGAAGTGTCAGTGAAATAAACCCTTTCCTCCCCAACTTGCCTTTGATAATGGTGGTTTTATCACAGTAATAGAAACCCTAAGACATAAATGTCATTGGTACCTAAATACGTTTGACTTTTAAAGGTAATGTTAGAAATTTACACTATAGTTGTAGTCATATTCTTTTCTGATCATATCAGCAAATATGAAAGTTCTTTTTTCCCACCCTACCCAGTCCTTAGGTTTAAAGACTCGGTGGAGGTGGGATTTGTCACACAAGGTGCTGGGGGAGGCTGGCTTAGCAGAGGGCATTGTGAGTCAGAAAGGAAGGTCGAACACAGAAGCGCTTGATTGGTGCACACTGGAGAGTGGTAGCCCGGGGCCCCTTTGTAGGTGGCTTTGAATGACATGTGAATGAATATATGATATGTTGACCTAGAAAGTCCTCTAATGTTGGTCAAGGAGTAACTACCATGCATGTGCAAATAGACCTTATCACTTAACAAAGGCAACTGAGCCAGCACTTGAATTACAAGCTCTGGGTTCAGTGCTCCCAGCACTGCAAAAACAAAACCACACAAAGAAAGCAGACCAGCTTCAGGGAAAGTGTTTTTGAGGGAAATCACTAAACTGTTTGGGGGATATAATTGGTCTGATCATTTCAGTAATCCTGACTTCTGTCTTCCCCTAGTCTTCAGCCTTTTCTTCTCTACTTTGTTTATCACTGTTTGCACACATATAATAACTTTTCTTTAAACGCCATTCACCTCCGCCTAGCCCATGGGCAGCTGCATCTATGTATTGCTCCTCCTGATAAAGCTTTCTGACACTGCTACAGTGTACAGTGCTGCTTATACATGAGGGCTGCCCTTGCTGAAGTCCATGGCTGCCCCTCTCTGAGGAGTGGGGGGTTCTGTGCTTGTCTACCTTTCCCATATTCAGTACACACGACTGTGTTTTCCTTCAAGTATTTTCTCTCTCTGAATTTTGTGCCGTGTCTTTATTTCATCTCCCCTTTCCTACCCCAGGACGTCGTCATTCCTTTGTGGTCTAGACCTGGGCTTTGTAGCCTCTAGTTGAGGGTTCTTAGTTAGTTCCTTTCCTGTCTGTTTCCTCCTACACTGTTTCATAAGACTCATTGACTAAGTATATGCCAAGAAATCCCTTCTAGCTAGGCCACATAGCTGCCTATTTCTAGGACTGTATTCCCCAAACATGTCTTAACTCACCAAAATGCTACCACAGTCTCTACTAGCACAAGCTAAAAAATAGGACTCACTTGGACTTTCTCCTATATTTAATACACTGAAAAGTCCTATTTCTGCTTCCTCCATACACTTCTCTTTAACCCACCATTCTTACCCTCCCTTCTTCCCTCTTAATGCCTCAGTCATCTTGACAGTTGGCTTAAGCATCTGCCAGAGTGACGTCAGCCTCCATTCCTAGCTCAGTACTGGTGGATGCTATCTGCTTCCCATCTCAGAAGGCTTATGAGAGTTGGTAGTTTTGGATCCTCATCTGGAAACTCCCTGAGAGCTCAGAGGCTCCAGCACGGGTGTCTGTTTTTACAGTGATTCCTAGAGTCTTAGAAGGCATCCAGACTGGTGCTTTCACTGGAAGATTTACCACATGACTCCTCCAGCAGTTTCATTTTGTGGCTAGTTGAGATAATTCTAATTGTATAATTCCATAGTTATCTTTCGGGTATGTTTAAAATCCTTGTTTTCTCAGATGTAGACTAGGAGCCCGAGAATCAGACACTCAGAGAGTCTCTGATTTCTCTGCACAGTGTGCAAGTGTGGGAACCCGACTTTGGTCCCAGCACCCAGATGGCAGGTCAGCACATTCCAGTGCTGGACGAGAAGCAGAGACACAAGGACCTGTGGGTCCGTCATTCTAGCTGAAGTTCATTGAAAGTCCCCATCTCAAAAATAAGATGGAGGCCTGTTGAGATGGTTAACAAAGGTGAAAGGGTTCCACATAAGCCCTATGACCTGAGAGCTATCCTGCAGCCCCTGGGGGAAGGAGAAAACTAAAAAAAGCATTCAAAGCATCACATGGTTCTTTTATAGTAAATAAATAAATGAAAGCTATGCGATAGGTTGGCTTCCTGAACTGCTGGTTTACCAGTGAGGTGGGGGATATATATATATATATTCTTTCCTTTTTTTTTTTTGTTTTCTGTTTTTTGTTTTTCTAGACAGGGTTTCTCTGTGTAGCCCTGGCTGTCCTGGAACTCACTCTGTAGACCAGGCTGGCCTCGAACTCAGAAATCCCCCTGCCTCTGCCTCCCGAGTGCTGGGATTAAAGGCGTGCACCACCACTGCCCGGCAATATATATTCTTTCATTACTGTGTCCTATAGCTGTTCTACTTGATAAGGAACTTTCGTTACCCTAAAAACTCTTATGCTTTACCTCTTCCCTTTCCTTGAGCCCTGGCAACCATTGTTTATCTCCATTTTCAGAATGTCACATAGTTAGAATGAGACAGTTAGCTGCTTCATCTCGTAAAATTGTTATGGGCTTACATTTACTTCCAGTTCTTTTGAACTTGAGAGCCTTTTTTGATTGCTATGGCTCAGGCCTCAGTAAACTGTGCCCAGGCTTAACTCAGCTCTTTTTATCTATGGATGATGTCTAGTGTCCTGATATGCTACACGTTACTCATCCACTTACTAACTGAAGGATGACTTGATTACTTCCTTGGGCAACTGTCAATAAAGTTGCTATCAATATTTCATGTCTTGATTTTTTTTTTATGTTCACATAAATTTTCAACTTATTTGAATATAATTGCTGGGTTATATGGTAAGAAAATGTTTACTTTTATAAGAAACTGCTGAATAGTGTAAAAGGAAAAGTATCTGCCCTGGACACCTTAAGACCAAATTCTCAGCACAAAGGAGATTTATTTGCCCCAGAGGGGTGGAGAGCAGGGAATGAGAGATGAAGACTTCAGATAGAGGATAATGGAGAAGGTGAAGGGAACAAGAAAGAGGGGCAGCGATGTTTGTCCAGGAGTTGGGCAAAGGACTGCCTCTGGTTAGAAAAGAGATAGATGTGGCCTATAGGAAAATAGTGGTTTATAACGGTAAAGGGGAAAACGCCATGTGTTAGGAGAGACGTTTAATTTTAATTAGGCATGTTAATTAGCCGAGCCAAAGGGGCTTTTGATTGTTGGATTTCAGTAGAGGAGGACAAGTCCTGCCACAGCCATGTTTGCTAGCCTATGCGGGAATCCCTTCACCATGGGCATGCTTGGTGAGCATTCGGTATTGCATTCCCAGCATCAATGAGTAAGAGTTCCTTTTGGTCACAACTGGTGAGCTGGCATGTACTTGTAGTCTCTGCCACTTCCAAGTCTGAGGAAGAAGGGTGGCTTGAGACCAGCCAGAGCATCATAGTAAAACCCTGTCTCATAAAGAGGAAAAAGAAAAAAGACAGTTCTCATTATTTCACATCTTGTTAGCGCTTGCTGCTGTCAGCTTTTGGACTAGCCTTTCTAGTATAGTGGTACAGTAGTGTCTAGTTTCTACTTGAGTTCGCTTTGAAAATCGTACAGTGGACAGCTTCTTTTTATGTGCCTGTTGCCATCTATGTTATCTCTGATGAGGAATGCACACACATACTCACTTTAGTTTTTTAATCATTGTTTTTAATATTGTGAGGTGGGGGTGTGTATACATAAGTGCTCATGCCTGTGGAGGCAGAGGACCAAGTCCACGTGGAATTGGAGTTAAAGGTGGTTGTGAGCCATCTCTGTGGATGCTGGGACTCAAACTCAGGTCCTCTGAAGAGCAGTAGTATATGCGCTTAGCCACTGAGCCATCTCTCCTGCTCCTTACGCTTTTTTAATGTTTCCACATGATTTGGGCTCTGTTCTCCTATACTTAGTTTTGAGTAGTTGTCTATGGGAGCTTCTATGTCCAGAATGTGTCCAAATATCCTTAAATTTTCAGTAGGTTTTCTGGAGATCACCTCTTGTTTTCAAGACTGAAGAGTTACATACTACTGAGGTCCCCTCATTCCCATCTGAGGGAAGAGCCACCTGGTGTACATGCTGGTCTAATGAAGTCCAGCTCTGTTATGCCTGCATCTGTAAGAGGCTGGCTTTCATTTAGAGCTACCTGTGACTCAGGCTAAGTCATGACTCAGGCTTAAGACGAACAGTTCTGGAATGTTTAAACAGACCAGATGCTGTTTACTTTTGGGCTAGGAGATCCTCCTGGATGTTTCTGAGCCTATCAGGTTAGACTAACAGGTGGTCAGTTGGGAGACGAGAGGTGGAAATGATAGGTAATCCTCCCTGTGATCGTAGTGCCATATCTAAACCAGAACCCGAAACCATGCCCACATGAGGGGAAAGAAATTTGTATCTTACTGACTTGTTCATTAGTTCCCTGTTGCTTATAAAGCAATTTGAATGAGTGAAGACCAATTGTAGAGGAATTTTTGCTTTCAGGGAGCTTCATTTTGTTGGAGATTTGAGACATATACATAACTAGCCACAGTCTGTGAGTGAGCCACAGAGATTCACAAGGCCTGGTTTATTTGTCTCCACTCCTTTAAGTGGGTTTCTTTTAGACAACATACTAGTTTTTAGTTTATTTTTAGACTCATATTTGAAGCATTCAAACTATTGGGGCTCAGAATTATTGCTGATAAAGTTGTATGAACATCTACCACATTTATTTTCTGTTTTTGTAACCTCTATTCTTTGCTCCTCTCTTTTGCACTCAGAGGTCTTTCTACCTTTTGTGATTTTTAAAGAAACATTTTATATGACTTTTTTTCTCATCTTTCTTAGCACATCAGTTATTTATTTGTGCTAAACTTTTCTTATTTTCTTTAGTGGCTGCCCTAAAGTCTGCAGTGTGCATTTACAACTAATTCAAGCACAGCTTCTGGTAACATTATCCCTCACTTCGTAGGTCATGCAGATGACCTCTCTTACCAAAAGGATCCTAGTTCTTCCTCTTGTTATTTGTATTATTGTATTACTTCTAACTTACATTCTGTGCATACATACATATGTGTACATACTTACATGTACACATGTATACACATGCAGGAGATACACATATAAGCACACATAGTGTAGCTGTTATTATTTTAAAATGTCATCCAGGCTGGAAAGATGGCTCAGTGGTTAAGAGCACCGACTGCTCTTCCGAAGGTCAAGAGTTCAAATCCCAGCAACCACATGGTGGCTCACAACCATCCGTAACGAGATCTGGTGCCCTCTTCTGGAGTGTCTGAAGACAGCTACAGTATACTTACATATAATAAAAATAAAATAAATCTTAAAATGTCATCTGTTAATAGTCAGATGTTTTTACCTGACTATTAATTTTCTTCAGTGGTTTACTTTTCATAGAGATGTGAGTTTCTGACTTATTCTCTCTCTTTCTAAAGAAATATCCCCCACTCCCCAAGCTAGTGATGGCACCTAGGATATTTATTAAGCAAGTGTCCTCTTTCATTTCTGAAGGGATAACCTGTAGAACCAAGTCTAGGTTGGTGATGCTTCCATCTCTTACTGGTTGAGTGCTTTCTGTTGATACAAAATCAACCAAACAAACAAAACAAAAGCATACAGCCCATATTTCACCTTAAAGAGAATAAGATAGTTTATTCTGGAGCCATCTTGAATGACCATGGCACAGGAGCCAGGCAAAATTTCATGAAGTTTTATAGTTTTATAGAACAGTGGTGGGTACATCAGAGAGGCAGGTACTGAAAAATGAGGGAATCTTTTCTATAGGCCTCAAAGGCTATCTGATGACATTCTTAGCCTTTGGGCTGGTGGAAGCCAGTGGGTCTACTAAGTTAATAGATTCCCAGAGGTTTTTTTAATCTATTATTCATAGGATGTTAGTGCAGACACTGAGGTGTGGACAAGGTGGGCTATCCAGGAGGCAAATGTTAACTCAAGATAAGGTAACTAGCCTCTGGACCTGTCTGGCATCTCCATCTTCCTTCCCACAGTACTGCAGTTCTGGCCAGTCTGTCAGTCTGTAGACATAGCATCTTCCCTGGAGTTCTCCTTCACATTTCTGATGCTCCTCTCGTCCCCTCCTTACCTTACTCATTAGATGCCTGTTCTTCTCCCCCCACCCCACTCCCACCCCCACCCCCGTTAGCTTCTTTCAGAATGATTTCTTTTTCTTTGATTTTTCTGTGATTTGAAAATACATCTCTAAATTCAATTTTTGTTTCTATGCTTGTTTGATTTTGCATTTGTCCTGCTTGGTGTTTGCCAAGCAACCTGGGTCAGAATGTCCTTCCTGCTAAGATGAACTTGAGTCAGATCTCGTCAGTAGTTTCCTCATTCAGAGCTGAGATGACTCCTTTAGTCTCTTGCCCCTCTATCAGCTGCTGCTCCCCTAGGCTTGCTGAGTCCACACTTTCCCGGATAAACGAGCTCTAGCGTCCAAAACTCTGGGGAAATGGGGATGGTGCGTGGCTTGGACTTGTTTTGCCTCTGGGTCTTTTCGGCTTGTGCTGTCTCCCGAAGCTGGTTTTTGTGCTTGTTGAGGCTGTTCCCCTTGGCTTACTTCTGGTGCCTATGCTCCCAGGTTGTCACTGGCCTTGGGTGTGGTTAGCACATGGTTTTCCCATTAAGTGATTAAGTCACTCTGGGAGGATGGTGAAGCAAGACACAGCCTTAGGCTGGTGAGTTCCATGCCCCTGAAGTAGCCAGCAACTGTCACTACCGATTGCTGGCCCTTCTAGGACCCTTCCATTGTTCTGACTCCCGAGGCTCTGAGTCCCTTTGTTGGGTGCCATGCATTCTAGACAAGCAATTGGTGTGACTGGACAGGCCCTGCACTGAATGGCAGTTGCTCCCAGCTTCTGCAGGCATGGAGGGAGGGCTTCTCAAATCTCCCTCCATGCTCCTTTCCCCACAGCATCGTCTCGCTTCTCCACGCGTCCTGCACCCTTGATCCTCCTGTTGCTGCTCCCTCATCGGCTCATACAGAGACAGCGTCTAATCTCCTGTCTTACCCAGAAATTGTTTTTAAAAAATAGTTTCATTACTTCAAAATTAGAGGTTAAAAATTTTAAGTAATATTCATTTTTAAATGCTTGTATTCTTCCCTCTGATAACATAGCTTTTAGATGTTGTGAGTTTGTTAAGTGAATGTTTGAATGCCTTTATGAGATTCGTAAATGATGTCATTGATGGTGTTGTGTTTAACTCACCTTAAAGCTTGGACTAAAAAATAATATTGTATAGATTATTTTTAAAAAATCACATTATTGACTAAAAATTGATAAAGGAAATGAAGTTTCTGTGTGCAATTTGAAGGTTGGTAACTGAATAAGCATTAGAAACAAGTCAGTGTATGGAAGGAGGGAAAGACAGACAACCATATTAGAACCTCTTATAACTCAGGTACTATCCGGCTTTCATACATACTGAAGTACGTTTAGCATCTTCAAGAACTCACGGAATGGAAATACTACTAGTACCTATTTTATAGAAAAATGAACAGAAATAATTTTTTCTTGAGTCAGATGACTAATGATAAAGGTCAGTGTTTAGTAATAAATCTCTGGTGTCATTGACTACTTGTTTTTTAAAGAAAAAATATCTAAGATGAAACGAATAGTGCTATTGGTGTTATACAGTAAAATAACCGAACAGGTGAGAGAGGCGATACTAAGAAATAATCCAAGTTCTCCCATACTGTCCACATCTGGAGCAGTTGCCAGGCTGCTGTGTAACCTGACGGGCCCACTGTTCACAAGTCAGGTTCAGTATTGCTGATGGAGGTGGGTGTAGGGAGCGTCATCTGTGTCCTTCACTGCAAGCTCTGGAGTTAAAGGAGAAAAATCTACTGCTGGCTTGTATTGTCTGAGAGAGACGCTTTTCCTGTGAACAGTTTATATACTGGTATGAAATATTTGTTGTTAATTGGTCTTAGGACTGAATATTCAGTTTCAGATACTTTGGGGTATCTATGAAGTTTCTAAATATTGGCATAAAGTATTCTTTTTGTTTGGTTTGGTGTTTTGTTTTGTTTTGTTTTGTTTTGCAGTATAGCAAGTCAGCTTGGTTACTTTTTTTGTTACTTTTTTGTACACTTAGGAAATAATGATCTTAAGTATCTAATATAAATCTAAGAAAGTATGAAAAGGGCTTGTTGGTAGATTATAACAAAATTACACTAAAATTTCTGTTTCGAGTTTTTTAATACATGTATTTATAAAATTTTTAAATTTCTCAAGTATTATGTCTGAAATAGTGATCATTTTATATCTTTAAGTAGCCCTTAGACTCTGCAGTCACTTCTATTTCCCACCCTGTTTTTAATGCTCCTAGGTTATTGAATCCCTGGGAATTATTATTTATAAAGCATTGGACTATGGCTTGAAGGAAAATGAAGAAAGGGAGCTGAGCCCTCCTCTAGAGCAGCTCATCGACCAAATGGCCAATACCGTGGAGGCTGATGGGAGCAAGGATGAAGGGTACGAGGCTGCAGATGAAGGCCCGGAAGATGAAGACGGAGAGAAGAGCAGCATCTCAGCCATTCGGTCCTATCAAGACGTTATGAAGGTAAAGCTGTGGCTCTCTGAGTGTGTGGCTCCCTGAGTATGTGGCTCTCTGAGTGTGTGTCTCCCTGAGTGGCTGATGACTCTGCATTTGACAGTAGTTCCCAGACTGTATAGCCTGGCTGTGGCCTTTGCTGGGTCCCAGCTCTTGACCACTCATTGGTTGTGTTAGGTGTTGGTTATGTTCCTGTTACCTCAGCCTGGCTGGGCATGATGCCGTCAGCTTCTACATTTCCTGTCTGTGGAGTAGATGGCATCAGCAAGTGACTCTGTACTGAAGACTGAGCTGTGCCTGTCACCACAGCTCTGTGCCTGTCACCACAGCTCTGTGCCTGTCATGGCTCATTGTTCCATGATTTTTGATTTTGGTCTTCACACAGGATCTGTATACAATAATAAAATTGAAGTTTTCTTTTTAGCTCAATTTTGTTGCCTACATGAAGGCCAAATGTATAGAGATAAAAACTGTAAAGGATTTGACACATTAACCTTGTGATACTCTGTTCTGAGTTATTTAGATAGAATCTTTACTAGTTTTTTTCTTTGTTTGTTTGTTTGGTTTGGTTTTTTTAGGGTTTTGTTTATTTGTTTTTTTTTTTTAATGTATATCACTTAGGTTTTCATTTTCTTTTCCAGAGACAGAATGTAGAGAAACACCATAAAAACAGTGCTTTTCAGTTGTGCTTTGTGATGTGTGCCTGGGTGCCTCTCTGCTTCTCAGGAGAAGCAACCTTCAGGGTTCCAAAGGGATTACACAGTTCTCTTCCTCTTCCTCTTCCTCTTCCTCTTCTTCCTCCTCTTCCTCCTCCCCCTCCTCTTCTTCTTCTTCCTCCACTTCTTCCTCTTCTTCTTCCTCCTACTCCCTCTCCTCCTTCTTTTTGTTGTTCCTTTTAAAATATTTTTTGAGGGAAAGAGAATGAGAGCGAGCGAGAGAGAGAAAAGAATGAGAGAGCGAGAGAGAGAGAGATATGCCAGCAGGACGTACTGAATGCCTTGGAACTGAAATCACGAGCTGTTGTGAGCCACCTACATTAACTTCACAAATTTTATTCATTTTAGATATTCTAGATGTTAAGGACTATTTTTAAAATAGGCACGAAAGGCTAGTGTCCTAAGAGAAATAAGCTGGATATAAAAAGAAATACCAGGTTTTCCCTAATGTAGAAGGAAAACAAAACTGATCCAAATATAAACTGGAAGATAGTACGATTAGGCACTTGGACTTGGTCACTATGGTCATGTGCCTTGTGAAAGTTATCATACCAAACCCCATTAATGCGTACAATTACTACAGGGTAGTCAAAATAAAATAAAGAAAGATATAAATATATTTGGAGGCTGGCAGACCAAAACTGACCTAATTCTGTGAAAACCACTAATAAAAAGTGATGTAAAATGTGAAAAATAGAATGTATTAAATAAGAAGCAAAATTTACATTCTGACAGTGGCTACAGGCTTGAGGAGGGGCTGCCCAAAGAATAGAGGAGGAGAGAACACATGGGACCATGGTCTGTACAGTCAGCCCAGCACCAGGACTCACGAGTGAGTACCATGCAGCTCTGGCACTGCAGGTTTAGAAGACGAATGGGGGGTTGGAGAGATGGCTCAACTGTTAAGAGCACCCACCGACTGCTCTTCCGAAGGTCCTGAGATGAAATCCCAGCAACCACACAGTGGCTCACAATCACCTGTAATGAGATCTGACGCCCTCTTCTGGTGTGTCTGAGGACAGCTACAGTGTACTTATGAATAATAATAAATAAATCTTAAAAAAAAAAAAAAAGACAAAGCATTACAACCAATCCCTAACATACTTTGTTTAAGATGATCTTTAAAAAAAGAAAAAAAAAAGAGATGAATGGAAATCTGAGAATTCTTATTCAGCAGCATTATAATGACTTTTTTTTGTTTGTTTGTTTTTGTTTTTGTTTTTTGAGACAGGGTTTCTCTGTAGCCCTGGCTGTCCTGGAACTCAGTCTGTAGACCAGGCTGGCCTCGAACTCAGAAATCCGCCTGCCTCTGCCTCCCAAATGCTGGGATTAAAGGCGTGTGCCACCACGCCCAGCTATAATGACTTTTTAATAAAAAGCTTCTTAGGCACTTAACAATTAGAATGAATTCATTTTACCTATTTTTTAGATTTGAGCCACTATGCCTATGAAAAAATATATTAGTAAAAGTATTCTTAAGACATATTTTATAGACAGGAGGAAAACCATACCTTTACCAGTTCTAGTCTTAGCACTTTTGTTTGAGAATATTATAACTTTACTATCTGCTTTTAGTTTCCAATGTTAATCAACCTTGTCTATACATTTCCAATTTTTGTAAATATTGTGACTGTTCTTTTCAACTGAATGATAGGGAGGAAGTTGCTAAGATGTTTAACAAGTTTTGAAAATTTGAAACAGAAATATCATAAAGCCCATTGTTTATGACAATAGAGACAGACATGAGTCTGTGGTTCAGAGGGATTAGTAATGACTAATTCAGTTAGCAATGACTGCTCGGCTTTGTTGAAGGAGAAGACAAAGAATTAACTGAGGAAATATGACTGTTCTTTCTCTTTTTAAAATTATGAGTGTGTGTGTGTGTGTGTGTGTGTGCGCGCGCGCGCGCGCATGACATGGTCAGAGGACTACTTTGTAAAGTTGATTAGTTCTCTTTACCTTTGCATGAGTTCTAGGATCACCTTTCCCTGCTGAGCCATCTCACCAAACTGTGATTGCTTTGTTATTGTTAGATGTAGAAACATGAAACTAAGTTGCAATAATACAATTGATAGGGATTCTAGGATCTTATGTTTGCTTTCATTTTAGTGATAAAGATCTTCGAATGTGTAACAAATACAAGTGCTTGGTGTTTTATTAGTGCCTCTTGATTGTACTGGAAAGAAAGAGAATATACATAGGTTAAGTATAAATACACATGTAGTTCGATTTTTGACTCAGTCTGGGCTCTTTGCTGCTGATTCTAGAGCCACATAAATTTCACACACAAGTTTAGACATGTGATCCTCTTAAGTAAAGAGCTGGAGAGATGGCTGAGCAGTGAAGACGCTCGCTCATCTTCCGGAGGATCCAGGTTTATAGTAGTCATAATTTATAAGTGTGGCTTTTGTTGGTTTGCTTGTGATGAACATCTTATGCAGATACTGAATTATTGTCTTACAAAATACATTCTAGGGTTGGGGATTTAGTTCAGCAGTAGAGTGCTGGGTTTGATCCCCATCTCCAGAAAAAAAAAATTAAGGAAATAATTTTGAGTTTGAGTGGGGAATGTTAAATTTGGATATGACATAACTGCACCGAAGGCTCTTGTTAAAGGCCTAGTCTAAATAAACCTGTGGTGCTATTTAGAGGTGATTGAGCCATAAAGGTGCTATGATGACTTCATCAATGGTTTCGTCCACTGATGAGATCATAGTTGGATTGGCCGGTAGCCAGCAGAGCTGAGTGAGCATGGACTGAAACCCATGAAGCCGGGCCTCAATGTTTATCCTTGCTCCTTTGTTTTTCTCTGTACTTTGTCACAGCAAAAAGAGTAACGCAGGAACCTTCTGCTAAGAAGCATGAGAAGCGGCAGAGCCACCACTGACCACCTTTTGTTCTTTTGACTCTTCATAGTCTTTTTCCCCCTTGATATTCTTTTGCTTGTTTTGAGACAGGGTCTCATTATGTAGCTTTGCCTGACTCAGTATTTGGAGCTCACTATGTAGACCAAGCTGGCTTCAAACTCATAGAGTTCTTTTGGTGTGTGCCACTACACCTTCTTTTTGACTATTACAATAAAACAGTATTTTATGGAGCCCAGGCTGGCCTTGACCCTTCTACAGAGTGGAGAATGACCATGAATTCCTGACTTTCCTGTCTCTGCCTACCAAGTGGTAGGATTGATTATAGACGTGCACTCACCTTACTCAGCTTTCTTTCATTCTTTCTTAGAAATTGTTAAAATATAACTTTTTTCAACAACTATATTAATGTCTAATTTATTAAGCGAAGTTAACAGCTTTTTACTGCAAGTGAACTTTAAAATGTGACTGCTGAGCATGGATACATAATAGTTATTTTTAGAAACATGCCCCCAGTCTTTGGAATCTTAAGAGGATATCTTTGCAGTAAAACGAAGGGACAAATCACTTTTCTTCAGTTAGGTTGCATTTCTTACTCACAGTCATCTTGGGACACTGGCAGTACCCGAGTGCACCACCAGCTCTGCCCTCCTTACCACCATTCCCGCTTCCCCAGGCCTCTCTAGTGAACGAATGTGGGCTTCAGAACCTAGTAGACGGATGTTTAGTGTCTCCTTGTGATAACAAGACAAAAACAAAAAAACTTGGGAAGAATTCAGGATAACATTGGAGAATGCATTGGACATGTCAAACACGCATGTGGCGTGGTAAATGGTAGCTGGCTGTCCAGTGGTTTGTTGCTGTGATAAATACCATGACCAAATACAACTTGGAGAGGAGAGGGTTTGTTTAATCTTACAGGCTACAGTCTATTTTTGAGGGAAGTCAGGTCAGTAACTTGAGGCAGAAACCATGGAGGAATGTTGCTTGCTCCCTCTTATACAACCCAGCCCCACCTGCCTAGGGATTGCAATGCCTGGTATGGAATAGACCCTAGGAATCAGCAGTTAAAGTGGCCACAATTAAGACATGGCCACAGAGCAGTCTGTTGAAGACAAGTCTTCAGTTGAAGTTAGCTTTTCCCAGATATAGTTCTGTTAAGTTGACAGCTGAAATGAATCAGGATGCTGCTGAAATACCTAGTTATCAACACTATTTAGCAAATCCCTCCCCCTTTTATCTCAGGTAGAACTTTGACATATGCCCTCTCATTTTCTTCTTACCTTTTTCCAAACTGGAACTCAACCTTAGTATGTGTATTCTTTCTTTCTTTCTTTCTTTCTTTCTTTCTTTCTTTCTTTCTTTCTTTCTTTCTTTCTTTCTTTCTTCCTTCCCTCCCTCCCTCCCTCCCTCCCTCCCTCCCTTCCTTCCTTCCTTCCTTCCTTCCTTCCTTCCTATACCAATTACAGCCCCCTCTCTTTTCCTACCAGTTTCACCACATCCCCCCATTACCATCGCCCCTTCCTAGAGAATGGGAAGTCCTCCATGGGTATCATCCAGCTATCAAGTTGAAGTAGGACTAAGCCTATCCTCTCCCACTGATGCCTGACAAAGCATCCAGCTAGATGAAGGGGATCCAAAGGCAATCAGCAGAGTCCAGGACAGCCCCCCTCCAATTGATAGGGCTCCCACATGAAGAACAAGCTGCACATCTGTTACAGATGTGTAGGAGGCCTTGCTCCAGCCCAGCCCTTCATGCTCTTTGGTTGGTGGTTCAGTCTCTGTCAGCCTCCATGGGCCCAGGTTAGTTGACTCTGTAGGTCTTCTTGTGGTGTGCTTCACCCCTCCTGCTCACTCAATCCCGTCTCCAACTCTTCCACAGGACTACCCAAGCTCTGCCTAATACTTGGCTGTGGGTCTTTACAGGTTACTGGATGAAGCCTCTCAGGAGACAGTTTTCCTAGGTTCCTGTCTGCAAGCTTAACAGAGTATTGTTGATAGTGTCAGGGGTTGGCTCTTTTATGAGGTGAGACTTTAGTTGGGACACTCATTGGTCTTTCCCTCAATCTCTGCTCCATCTTTATTCCTGCTCATCTTGTAGGCAGGACAGATTTTGGGTTTAAGATTTTGTGGGTGAGTTGGTGTCCCTCCCTCTACTGGAAGTCCTGTCTGGCTACAGGAGGTGGCCACCAGTCTTAGTATCCCAGTTGCTAGAAGTCTCAGTTAGGGTTGCCCCCATGGACTCCTGGGAGTCTCTCCCATCACAGGTCCCTGGCTCATCCTAGGGATACACCCCGATTTCCATTCTCTTTCCCAGCCCCCACAACACCTGGTCCCTATCCCTGTTTCCCTCCTCACCCCTATCTCCCACTCAGTTCCCTCCCTCCATCCACTGCTAATGTCTATTTTATTTCCCCTTCTGAGTGAGATTCAAGCATCGTCCCTTAAGCCCTTCCTTGTTACTTGGCTTCTTTGAGTCTGTGGACTGTAGCCTGGTTATCCTGTACTTTATGGCTAATGTGCACTTATCAGTGAGTACAAACCATGGTGTCTTTCTGGGCCTGGGTGACCTCACTCAAGATGATTTTTTTTTCTAGTTCCATCCATTTGCTTGCAAATTTCATGATGTCTTTGCTTTTAATAGCTGAATAGTATCAACATTGTGTAGATATTCTACATTTTCTTTATCCATTCTTCATTTGAGGGACATCTAGGTTGTTTCCAGTTTCTGGCTGTTAAAAATAAAGCTACTACTAACATAGCTGAGCAAGTATCTTTGTGGGATGTCAGAGCATCTTTTGGATATATGTCAATATACCCCGTGGGATAGCTGGGTCTTGAGGTAGAACTATTTCCAATTTTCAAAGAAACCTCCAAATTGATTTCCAAAGTGGTTGTATAAGTTTGCACTCTGACCAGCAATGGGGAAGTGTTCCTGTTGTTCCTCGTCCTTGCCAGCATGTGCTCAATTGAATTTTTGACCTTAGCCATTCTGACATGTATACAATGGAATCGCTCTCATTTTCAAATAGGAGCTAATTCTAGTCAGCTTATCTTTGCTGTTGGGTATCTTTTATCGAACCATTTTTTCCACATGATTGTGTGGAGTATACCTTTGGTCCTATGGTACACTGAGTCTCAGATGACAGCACATCTAAAAGAAAAACTATAGATGTGTCTATTTTAATGGTACCTAAAACTCGAGTAATAGCCAAATTCCACTTTTTTTCTTCTACAGGTATGTGCTGCTCATCTCCCAACTGAGTCGGAGGCACCAAATCATTATCAGGCAGTATGTCGAGCACTGTTTGCAGAAACCATGGAACTGCATACATTTCTGACCAAAATTAAGAGTGCAAAGGAGGTAGGTACAAACACTAATATTCATAGGCACTGAAATAGGTATCCTGAATTTTCAATATTGTCCGTTCTGTGTCTTTTGGTTTGAGCTTTGTTGCTTTCTTCTTTTAAATTCAAGGTCTTGCTATATAGCAAGGCTGGCCTTGGACTCGTGGTCCTCTTACCTCTGCCTCTCTAATTTTAGGACCCCAGGCATGTTCTACCATATATATACTTGACATTGTGGATCTACTTTATAAACAAAAACTTCCATAAAGCTTCCTTCTAAATGAAGTAAAGAGTCCAAAGTTGGTTTGGTCTGTTTCCTGTGGTACTGGCTTTCCACCCCATTCTGCGTTCTTTTTCTGTCTATTTTGGGACATATTAGTCCCTCCTTCAGGACATTCTGGGTAAAGTCTCTGTAAGGCCACACTCTCTTCTCATTGTTTAGTTGTTGAAGTAGATTCCATTAAAGACTTAGTGAAGGATACTGGTCAGGTAATCTGAAGGAGTCAGCTATTTTGTTTAGTCATCATTTATTAACGTCTAAGGTTTAAAGTGTTATATTCAAAGAGAATTGCTCTGATTTATTGGTAGAGTCCTAGTGTATATTGCACAGATGGTTATGAAGATTCTCTGAGATCTTACAAAAGACTTGGTGGAGAATCCTCCAAGTGAGCTCATTTTCTGTATGACTGGAGGGCAGAGCTGTATAGAGCATTAGGCTAAATGGTTAGGAAGAGGCCGGGCGTGGTGGCGCACGCCTTTAATCCCAGCACTCGGGAGGCAGAGGCAGGCGGATTTCTGAGTTCGAGGCCAGCCTGGTCTACAAAGTGAGTTCCAGGACAGCCAGGGCTAAAGAGAAACCCTGTCTCGAAAAACCAAAAAAAAAAAAAAAAAAAAAAAAATGGTTAGGAAGAGACATCTATAGATATGTGAGCAAAAGAGAGAAACTGACCTGTTGCCAAAAATGCAAAAAAGTAAGTGATCCATCCCACAAGTCACACCTCTGTGAAGTCCTCTGTGTGGGTGCAGGTAACAGTTAAGCTTACCTGCTCTATCTGGCTATTGTTCCTAGCAGTGCTAATGACAGGCAAGGGAAACTTGTGCTTTTTAAATACATGGTGATAAACTGGACTCAAGAGGAAAGTTGTCAGATGAGTGCAAAAAGGGTGGACTGAGTTATTGAAGACCATTATACCTATTCAGATATAGACACAGGCAGTACTCAGTGCAGAAGAAAGCCCCCAGGTGACCATCTCAAGCCTGTCCTCACTAGAGTCTCAGAGAGTAGAAAAGATGAAGTTTTGTAAGGTTGTCCCGACCTAACCCTTCCCAGAGCATTTTTTCAGGCTTGTACAGTAAAGGAGTTTTTTTTTTTTTTTTTTAAGATTTATTTTATTTATTATATGTAAGTACACTGTAGCTGTCTTCAGACACTCCAGAAGAGGGCGCCAGATCTTGTTACGGATGGTTGTGAGCCACCATGTGGATGCTGGGATTTGAACTTATCACCTTTTGGAAGAGCAGTTGGGTGCTCTTACCCGTTGAGCCATCTCACCAGCCCCAGTAAAGGAGTTTTTTTAACTCTTTCCAGCACTAACATTCTCAGTAGACATTGTTGAATTAAAGAGCAGTAAGCATTTTTAGCACTGTACTCCACTAGTTTGAAAAACTTTTTACTTTTTGATTAAACTTTGCTTTCTCAAAAGAAATCGAATTATTCCTGAGGGAGACAGCTGATTGAATGCTCCTCCTGCCTCCATGTGTGTGCCTGCACATACTTTACTTTTTTCTCCTCTCTCCTCTCTCCTCTCTCCTCTCTCCTCTCTCCTCTCCTCTCTTCTCTTTTCTCTTCTTTTCTTTTTTTTTTTTTGAGACAGGGTTTCTCTGTGTAGCCCTGGCTGTCCTGGAACTCTCTCTGTAGACCAGGCTGGCCACAAACTCAGAAATCTACCTGCCTCTGCCTCTGCCTCTGCCTCCCAAGTGATGGGATTAAAGGCATGCACCACCACTGCCTGGCTGCACACACATTTCAAAAAGAAGAAATAAATTATGTTATTTGCAGGGGAAAGATTGTAGGGAGCCTTGCAGCTGCTCCTTAAAGATGGCGCCGACCGCCTTAGCGTTACTGGCATAAACAACTCCTAATTGGCATTAGGCTGTGTCAGCTGTGGTCTCATCTTATGCCCGAGACTACCTGGTGTATGAGCAGGAGCCACGTGGCATTCGGCGGTTGGCCAGGACAGGGTTTAATTGGCTGCTCCCGGTGGGGTTCGGGGCCCCATTCTGCCATTTTGCCATTTTGCCTTTCCTGAGTAAGGATCCTGAGAAGGAACCTGATTGTCCTGTGTCTTATTACTACTGGTCGGGGTAGGCGCTCGACAAAAGATGTAGTGAGGATCTTATTTTATATATATGGTAAAATAATTCAGAATCATAGAGACAAGAATCATCTATTCTCTTTCATATATAGAATTTAGAAGGGAAAGACAGAAAAAAAGATATGGAAATAAATGAAAGCCAAGCATGGTGGCTATAATTCCAGCACTGGAGCAGCCGGGACAACAAAGTTGTTGCAAGTTCAAAGCCAGCCTGTCCTATGTTGCTAATACTAGGCCAGCCAAATGGTACAAAGCAAGACCCTTGTGTCTTGTTTTAAAATATCATGATGAAATCCATTGCTTTGTAGTAATTGTTAAATTTTTGCTGTTGTTAGTCTCATTGTTTAGCCCTAGCTGACCTGGAACTTGCTCATGTAGGCTATGCCAACCTTGAGATTACTGAGACCCTCCTGCCTCTGTCTCCTTTCCATGACTGTCTAAATCTTAATTTTTAAAAGTTCCTTTACTGTTGCTGAATGATACTGTCTATTTCTATGCTGCTGTCCTTCCTGCTGGGGCCTACTATTTCAGACCTCCAGCATTTCTTTCCTGGATGATAGCCATGGTATCCCCACCAGTCTTGTCTTTGTGTCCTCAGATTCCAATTGGAAACTGGAATGATCCTGCAGGATATAGATGAGACCACAGCCATCCTGGCTCAACCCTTCACAGGTCTCAGAGTGCTTAGAATAGAAGGAAGGGTCTTTACAGCAGCCTGAAGTTCCTCTACTGTCCAGGAGTAGTTAGGCCAGTGGGAGGAGAAGGAAAAGGGTGTGCATAGGTGATTTCAGAAATGATCATGGCAAGATAGAGCCCTCCAAACACATCTGAGAACACAGGCTGCTTTCTGACCAGACTGTCCATTCCTGTCTCTTGGTCTCAGATTCTCTTGAGTATAGCAGAGAAGTCTCCATGAACTAACAGACCCTCCCTCTCAGGACAGGCTATCTAACATTACCTTCCCCAGGCTTCTTCCTTTTATCTATACTTTCCAAGGCTTCTGTGCAGGCTTCTTAGTTGCCTGGACACAGCCATGTCCCTGGAACTGTTCTCAGTAGGCTGAGTGGAGGGGACTTGGACTCCAGGGTCCCAGTCTTATATAGTAGGGGTGCTCCTGCCTCACTCCTCCCTTACCACCCTGAAAAGCTGACACAGAAGTGGGAGGACATGAGTCACAGCACCTCAGCTCCCAGGCTAGTGGCTTCTCTTTGGTCACTTCTCCATCTCACTTTCACCTCTGTTGCTCCCCACCACCATCCAAGCAGAGATCTTCTTCTGTTACTCGTGCCTCAGTCAGAAATGGGAAGTTAGACTCGAAAAGGCTCATAGAGTCATGAGGCCTGTACCAAGGACGGTGTAGTAGGGCTTCATCATGCTGCACTCACTAAGATTCCTCAATTCCATATCAGTCTTAGCTTATGGGCAAAATATGCACAGAGACATTTTAAGTGCACATCCAAACTCTTATACATTTTCATATTGTGTAGGTTCTCAAATGCATGCCTTGTAAAATTTTTGATTATTATATCCTATTTCAACTTATGTTACATTTTAAATTTGAGACAGGTTTTTACAAAAAAGCAGTTCAGTGTTATAAATGTGCTGATTAAATTTTAGACTGCTGCAGATCTTCATAGAAACTACAGATTTAACTTTTAAATTAGTGAGTTAACTATACCACCTAATATGGACACTAGCTTGGCAGTAAAAATAAATGCTTTCTTTTACAATCTAATGATAGGTGACTCCCGTAAAGAAAATGTTTATTTCCTGAAAAACAAAAACAAAACAACAAAACCCCACAGTAATAGTTACATAATGCATAGGGCCGATAATTGAATATTATGAATTATTATTTTCTTAAGGTTGGGAAACTGAGGCAGGAAAACTGCAAATTCAAGGTTTGTTTGTGCTATAGAGTGAGCTCAAGGTTAGCCTAGGAAATTTAGCAAGACCTTATCTGAAAATTAGAAATTAAAATTTAAAAAGGGGGTATAGTTTAATGGGTCCTCAGCACCACAGAAACAATGGAAAACTGTTGTAAGTCCTGTAAAGTAATTTTTATTATCCTAATTTCTGTTTTCTAAGTGATTAAATATATTTAAAAGGACAGTTTTTCCCCCTAGGGCATTTTGAGACAGGTGATCTTTTTGAGACAGGTGATCTTTAAAGCAAGGATTGTCTTTACATTGTCAGAGCAGTTGCAGAGTTGAAAGCCAGGTGATATCCCAGGTGGTCTTTTTAGGCGTGTTTCCCAGGCTGCTTCCTACAGTTACCATAAGAATAAGAAGTCTGTCGTTGATTTTTTTTTTGATACTGTTTGTTTGTTTTATAAACTAGCATGATTCTTTGGAGAGCATTAGCCCTAAGTTGTCAGGAGGTAAATAAGGAGGAACCAGAATGCAGCAGGAATTGCACACACTCACTCCACAGCCCCTCCTGTTCCTCTGCTGTTCAAAGTTCAGCAGAGGCTGGCCAAGGCACTAAAGTGGAGTGCTACTTGATTTTTATTAGGCTTTTGTTGTTGTTGTTGTTTTGTTTTGCTTTGTTTTTAGTTCTTATTGTAGGACAGTTTTGTACTTGCAGAAGAAAAATTCAAAGCCTCTCCATGCAAAAACTCAGTTTAGACAATGTTTATCACTTGGAGACCTGTTCTGTAGCCTTGGTAGCTTGATCTTCCCACTTTGATCCTAGCAAAATAAATAAATAAATTCCCATTGCCCTTTGCTTTCCATCTCTCTCTGTAGATAAGAACAGTGCTTCTGAACCTCAATAGAGTAGTGGCGATAGACAGAATTAGGGTTAGTCTTTGTTTGTTTGTTTAATTATGCTTTTTAGAAGACGAGGCCTCTTTATGTAGTCCTGACTGGCCTGTAGACCAGGCTGGCCTTTCATCACCTTGACCCATCAGCCTTTATAAAAGGGTTCTGAAACAGCAAGTTCTAATCCAGTAAGAAACCCTGTCTCACAAAATAAGGTAGAAAATGACATATGAGAAGCAATGAAGGAGCTTGGAATTATGGTGAAAGTTGGACAGGATGCAGTAACTGTTTCTAGGTAAGCATGGGAGGGAGGGAGGGAGGGAGGGAGGGAGGGAGGGAGGGAGGGAGGGAGGGAGGAAGTACTAGACTTTAGGAGAACTAGGAACATAGGTACAGTGATTACATTCCCAAAGCAGTTATTTAATATGTGTGCTATGTACAGGCGCTACATTCCATCATTTATTCCTTATGAAATCTGTGCTAGATCGCGTCCTAAGGAATTTGTGCACATGAATTCATTTAGCCATCACAGAAGGCCATGTGTTAAGTGCCCTTGTTATTTCCTCTTTCCATGAAGGTGAACAGGATGAATGGCCCAGCCTCACAGCTCTCTAAGTGTCAGTCTAGGAGTGAGCCAAGCACAATGTGAGACCTGGGAGGGTGCATGCAGGAGCTAATCCACAACAACAGGGGTCGAGCTGCATTCCAGAACTGACTTTGCCCTGAAGCCACAGTGCTGCTGAGCAGAGTGAGTGAGGCTGGGGGGAAAGAGCAGACAGGGAGACTACAGGAAGGCAAGTCCTTTCAAACTGAGGGACCTCTGTCAGGAGAGCACTTCATGCGGTGCTCCACAGGGCAAGTCAGGCATCTGAAATGAGGTGGGCCTTAGACACTCTCCTTTTGAGACTGTTTATACTGTGAATGCTTGCTTTGGGATTCAGACCTTTCAGTGAATTTGTTGGGTATATGTGGATCAGTACCTCTGTGTTTTGTCAGTAGTAAGTAAGCCTCTGAGTACTTGCAGATCACTTTGTCTCCATGGAGATGCCATGGGCCCCCTCTGAGCCATGACAAAGAGGATGAACTTGCATCCTTGGGATAATCTTCTCTTTGGTGCTCCTTATGACTAGATTGAAAATAAAGCACTTGCAAAATACAGTTAGAAGACCAAGGAGAAAGACCTATTAGTAAAGTGAGATTAATCCCTATAGCCCATGTTTAACCCTGGAGGCCTTGGCTCATGAGTTTGTAATTCCAGATGGATCCCTGAGACCAACTCAGTTAGCAGGGCCTGTCTCAGTAAAACCTAGTGACTGACTCTTGAGGAACCTCCTCCTGGTTTGATCTCTGCCTACATCACAAATGTACACATGTGAACCTACGGAGCACACACAGACAAAAAAATGAAATACTATTATTCTTTATTCAGTTTTCTAGAAATGAAACTGCTTTATTTTAAAAATAGAAATCTTGATGAGTCTGTGCTCATTGGGGAGCTTTGGCTAGAGATGAGCCAGGTAGGATGAGGGAGGAGGCAAGCTCCAGCTTTCTATGATTGGTACTTCCAGGCCAGTGCTAACTAGGGCCTGATCAAGAGGGGCCAGGCTAGAGAGAACAGGGAACCAGGCATGCCTTCTGTAGGACAGAGGAAAGGAGAAAGTTAATGCTTCCTTTATTCCTGTGTTCTCTTCTGAAGGTCTACACTGGGGCTGGAGAAATGGCTGAGCAGTTAAGAGAGCAGCTCCCTTTTTTAGAGGGCCTGAGTTTGGTTTCCAGCACTCATATCAGGTGGCTCACAACCACCTGTAACTGCAACACCAGGTGGATCTTAAACTGCTAGCCTCTGTGGACAAATACACCCATGTGCACATATTCCCACATATATATAATTAAAAATAAAATAATTCTTTTTAAAAAAGGATAAAGACTATACAGTAAATTAGATAAAAAGCTAGAATTTAGATTTATGATTATCAATCTTTGACTCATAATTCTTTTGTATTCAACAGTTTATTTTATTTTTGCTGTGCCTGCATGTTTGTAAGGGACCATGTGTATGCAGTGCTTGCAGAGCACAGAGAAGGGCATTAAGAGTCCCTGGAACTGGAGGTGCACACAGTTGTATGCAACAGTCTAGGTGCTCAGAACCAAATGCAGGTCCTCTGTAAGAACCACAAGTGCTGAGCCATCTCTTTAGCCTAAATCCAAAAGTTTTAATCTCGTAGATCTCATGAAAGGAGCCTGGAACTACAGCTTCTGTGTCTCCCTCACCCTCCCTTTTAAAAACTTGTTTAGCTGTCTCTCTTCTTGCTTGGGAGATGTTAGATGTCTCTCTCTCTCTGAACCTGGAGCTAGGCTGCTGCTGGCCAGTAAGCCCAGCACCCATCTGTCTCTGGCCTCCTTAAGTGCTGAAGTTACAGTGATATACACTACTGTACCCAGCTTTTTATGTGAGTTCTAGAGATTTTAACTCAGATCTTCATGCTTGGGCAACAAATGTTTTTAACCCACTGGTCCATCTCCTTCCCCCAAGGACATGTGTCTTTCAAGGAATGATTGATTGGATTGAACTTTACAAATTAGAAGATGTAACTATATAATAGTTTTGTTATTAAAAAAAAAAAACAATGTTAAATTGTTCACTTTTTTGTTTTTTGTTTTTGTTGTTGTTATTTTTTGGTTTTGTTTTTCTAGACAGGGTTTCTCTGTATAGCCCTGGCTGTCCTGGAACTCACTTTGTTGAACAGGCTGGCCTCGAACTCAGAAATCCGCCTGCCTCTGCCTCCAGAGTGCTAGGATTAAAGGTGTGCGCCACCACGTCCGGCTGAATTGTTCACTTTTGACTTCCAATGTATTATAAGAAAAGTAAATAGGCTTTCTTGGTCTTTCATATCTCAAATTTTTTCTAAAGTTGTCCTAGAGAAGGAAATACTTTTCTTCTGGGTCAATACTAATACCATCTACTGTTTAAAGAAATGGGATTATTTAGTGTTGAGAAGATGGTTTGGTCAGGAAGGACACATCCATGAGGACCTGAGTTCAGAGTCCTAGCATTCAGGCATGGTGATGTGTGCCTGTAATACTAGCACTCGGTAGGTAGAGACGAGATCCCTTAGACTTGCTGGGCAGCTAGTCTTGCCCAATTGGTGAGCTCCAGGTTCAGTAAGACACTTTGTCTCAAAACATGAGGAAATTGATGGAGGAAGACCCCAGATACTGACCCATGGTCCCTACACACACAAACATCCATGTTCACCTACACTGTGTGTACACATACCCAGCATGCAAACCCTCCAGAAATAATAGCATTATTCTAATGTCTTAACTTTCAGATGTTGAAACAATTCTCACATGTGATTCTGTAAAAACTTGTCATCAAGTTCTTCCAAATGGCTTTAATATCGTAAGTTTAGCAAAACCCTAAGATGGGAAGATGACTTCTAGATATCAGTTAGCATTTAATTACTAATAGTTCACCAGGCTATGAAGTTCTGGGATGAAGAATTAAATGAAGAATCAGAATGGATCCTTGGGGATTTTTCAGATTTTATATCCACACTTTATACTGTGTGATCACAGTTACTACTGAGAAGTGCTACATTACATGACTTACATGTGTTGGTTTACTTAGGCTTGTGTTCAAAATCATGACTTCAGGATGAAATCTTTGATCTCAATTTATATTGAATATGACTAAGACTAAAATATCTTTCTTAAAATAGAGCTTTTATATGCATATGTGAAATGCTTTAGACAGCATACTTGGAATTGGCTCAACTGTTTATGAAATGGCTTTTATCTGGCTCATAAATACTATAACTACATTTTAAAATTTGAAAGTTGGCTTTTCAGAAAATGAAATGTAAATGTTTCCAATCTTACCATCTCTTGTCAAGCAAAGAGCCAAAGCTAGCTGTGTCACAGTGCAGACTACATGTTAGTTCACACTGAGATGCATGTTAGTGATCTGATTTCTGCTTGAATAGATCCAGAGGAGTAAGGCCACCGAAGTCTGTCTCTCCTATACCGAGGTGCATTAGAATCAGCTGCTCCCTCTCCTGACCTCTCCCTTTCTCAGGCCCATCCCCAACACTTCTTGCCATACAACTGTGGCGATTAAGTTGGTTAGAAATTTATTCCCAGTCCTAAAGTGGATTTATATCCCTCCAAATGGTGAACACACCACTTTCTGGCAGACAGAGTCACCACCAGATGTCTGTGTGAATGGTAGCGACTTATTCATTTTAATTAGATCATTCATCATTTGTAACCCTCGGGGTCCTTGTTGCTGTGTGTGGTTTTCTTTTGCTGTAAATGTCAGTGTACATGAGAGTGCTCACTTTGACAACAAGGTTTAGACAATCTCTGCCCAGAGTGTCCCTGCTCTTGTCACTACTATCCCGCTGTAAAAGTGTGTCATAATACTCTGTATGAAAGATGATGAAAGAGCTCTTCCAAGTACCCATGCATAGAGGAAATGACATGTGGATGAAAGTGGTTGCCACAATGAGAAAAACAGTGATCTTTAAACTGTAAGAGAGACTTAATCAAAAGGGGCACTTACATAGGAACTGACATTGAGCCTACTGAAATGAATTGTGCTCTTGAATATTTGGTGTATGTGTGATTTACAAAGTACATTTTATTTATTTGTTTTGAAGATGCCAGTAACCAAATATGTTGTCATAGAGATCTGATTGCTAGCTGAGAATGGTTTCACCAGCAATGGGAAGAGTTAATTGGTATGTGTGCACTCCCAATTAGAGTTTTCTCACTGCTTTCCAAGCATAGGCTGGCAGCTGTCATTACATTTGTGCAAGAAAACAATTCATTCAGAAGTTAAAATAGACTAGAGGACAGAAGCTCATCTCTGAAATAAGACCAATTTGTAGTTTATTTCCAAATAAGTCAATTTCTTTTTTTTTTTTTTGTTAACTAGACAGCAGCCAGAAGTTTCAAGTCACATATTTGATCAAACTTGTACTATAGTAATATTTATAGACTCACAACCAATTTGATTTGTTCTGAGTCAAGATTTTAATTTCACAAAAATATTAGAAAGAAGTATCAGCCGGTGAAGCAAAATGTTAAGAGTAAACATTTTTGGTGGTGAAATGTGGCTTCATAATCAGATCCTTGCATGTTCTCGGCTGGCTCGCACATACCACCTACTTGGCTACTAAGTCACTTTGTAGACCAGACTGGCCTCGAACTCAGAAATCCGCCTGCCTCTGCCTCCTGAGTACTGGGATCAAAGGTGTGCCACGCCCGGCTAAATCTAAAAGTTTTGATTGTGACCATTCTACAAATAATAAAATCAGTTGAAGATTGGAGCAGTTAGCTAAGACACGTAAAGTCACACAGCTGGAAAGCATCTGGTAACCACATGTACTACTGCTGTTAAGACACAAGAAGTTCTTGAGCCAGTCATTTAAATTAGTATTATATTTTAATATTACTATTATAAATATTATAAGTATAATATATTTAATATTATTTTAAAAACATATCTTCTTTTTAGCAGTAGGCAGGTAAGAACTTGATCCCAGTAAAGTGAAGACAAGAAGTGTAAAGACATATATATATTCAGTCAGAAATATGTAAGAGAATAATAAGAACTAAAAAGGGGAGAATGGGAGTGAGCCGTGGCAGGATTTAAAGCAATAGAGTTTGGAGTGAATATATGTAACTACTGCTTCTCATGCCATTCCACCCCGAGACTAAACATCACAGAAGCCGGAACTGATATCTCTGGAATTGCATGAGCATGAGTCATGACTTTTAGTTGCTAGACCTCTGCTGCATCTGTATAATCCAGCATTTTGTTCTGCTGTGCCTCCTGAATTTTGTTACCTTTTGGTTTATGGTTAATGAACAAACTGTAGTGTGTGCTATGGGTTGAACCTTTAAATGACAGGAAGAACATGATAGAACAAATTTAATTCCTGTTGGGCCTGAGCAGCCCTCTGCTTAACCCTGAGCCCCATGTGAGTTATGTGCTGGCAAAGGAGTATTGGTTTAGATTTTTCTCAGTCACTGAGATTTCAAGTCAGTTCGTTTTGATGCTGGTTGGGTCTTGCTTGCCTGATTAGTAATGTAATTATAACCAAACACAATGGGTTCTTTCTTGGTGACTGCAAAGCCAATAAGCACAGCTAGCTCAAAGAATAGAGGATTGCAAAGAATAGAGGTTGCAGGTAAGTTCATTACCTGCAACCAGCCAGGAGACCACAGTAGATGTTCTGAAAGCAGCTGGTACCTTTCAGACAAAGGAAGCATGCAGATTTTATTCAGGGAGCCTGAACAGACTTATGTATAAAGTCACCTCTGAGCATGCTGTATTTAAGAAGTACACTACATTACAATTTAAGCGGGAAAGGTGCATCCCTGCACCTGTTCAGCCCAGAGTCCTGAGGCACACACACACCATATTAAAGTCAGTGGTAGACAAGAACACTTCTGGGTATGTTTAGCTTGCTTTATAAAGATGGCAGATGGGAATTCTTATGGGCACACTTAACTTTTTCCAAAAAGTCTTTAGCTGAAACAAATTGAAAGGATACTTTTTTTTTTTTTTTTTTGGTTTTTCGAGACAGGGTTTCTCTGTATAGCCCTGGCTGTCCTGGAACTTACTCTGTAGACCAGGCTGGCCTCGAACTCAGAAATCCACCTGCTTCTGCCTCCTAAGTGCTGGGATTAAAGGCATGTGCCACCACGCCCGGCCCGAAAGGATACTTTAAAGGTGTGTTCACATACAAATTTGCCTTTAGAACCCAGCCTCCTGTGCTCCTGACATAATTACTTTATTCTTCTTAGAATATTACTTTATTCTTCTTAGAAATGTATTTCCTTTTTATTATTTATTATCTATTCGCTGAATGTAACACTTAAACGTAGTGTGAGCTCAAGTTAAGTATTTTCCTGAACAGGCACATTTCTACCCTCCAATTCTCCTATAGGATTTTGAGTTTAAAAACCAGAGATTTCCCTTGAATTATTTTCCCTCCAATTGAATTTGTTACAGTTAAAGTTGACTTGTTAAAGAGCTGTTGAAGAGATTTAAGCATTTTAACATTCTTGCTTTAAAGTATCTTTATTATTCAACAATTACTAAGTGTCAGCCCTATACAGAGAACTGTTCTACATATTGGATAATCCTATCACTAAGCGAAATAAATGGTTAAAAAGGCTGTTCTTGTTACAGGAGGTAGACAGAAAACACACAAAACCAGTGTATTGCACAGACTTGTAAGGGCAAGGTGTGGTTTGAAAACAGTGGACTAGGTTAAGTGCTAGAGGTGGGGTGTGGCTTAGCTGTGAGGCTAGGACTGTGAGCTGTTAGCTTATGGAGAAGATGACATTGGAGAGGCTTTCAAGGACAGGAAAGACGTTCCTTGGTGGGTATCTGAGGTGAGCTGAGGGAGCCCCCAGCAGTTACTGAAAGGTAGCAGGAAAAGGGCTTCTTCTAGCTCAATGGCCTGGGCAGTTCTAGTTCTCTGGACTCAGTCTGTAAGGAAAGGCCCCAGGGTGGCCATAAGCAGTTCAGCTCCTAAACCTCTTTTCTTCTGTCATTGTAATTTAAGAACCCTAACTACTCTTTCTTTAGAGACACTTTCTCAGACCCACCAACAGTATAAATAAGACTTGGAGGCTGCTGATAAAGTTTAAAGCTTAGGCCTTTTGCTAGGGCAGTCTCCCAGCTAGCTTATCTAACTTAACACTACCATGTAGCCTACAACCTGCCATGTGGCCAGCTCTATACCTCTCTACTCTCCTCTGGTTCATGCCTGTTTCCCTCCAAGTCCACTCTGAATTTCTTACTTCTGCTTTCTTCTCTCTATGTCACTCCTCTGCCCGTAAGTTTTGCTCCCTACTTCCTGCCCAGCTGTTGGCCTTGAGATCTTTATTACAACCAGTCAGTAATGAGATAACCTCTGATACATTTCTAGATTGTTTTTAGGCAGGTGAAAAAGGATGAATATTTTCAAATAGAAAACCCAGTGATGGGTCATAGAAATGACAGTACCATATTCCTGCCAGCACTTAGCCCTCTGCTGGTACAGAATTAACAGCTGAAAATACAGAGACACACACACACACCTTCACACAATGTGAAGAAAGGTTATTCCAGCATCTTTGAATCAATAAAATAGTATGTACTCTCAGTCATCAATCCTTTTTGCACAGAACTTCAGTAACACCAGGGAAACCAAATAAGGTTACTTGTGTGTGCCCACCCCCTCACCCCCAGCTGTGATTTTGATATTTCATGGAGATCATGTACTTCAGACCTGGTTTTTGAATCATCAGACTTTAAAATTTTTTTAATTTAATTTTTTCACTTACTCACTTTGCATCCTGCTCACTGCCCTCCCTCCCAGTCACTCCCTCCCACAATCCATCCCCATCTCCCATCCCTATCTCTGCTGAACTAGTGCGCCCCCAGCCCCTCACCCTGGCACTTCAAGTCTCTCTGAGGCTAAGTGCTTCCTCTGTCACTGAGGCCAGACAAGGTAGCCCAGATAGCAGAACATATCCCACATACAGGAAACAGCTTTTGGGATAGCCCCCATTCCAGTTGTTTGAGACCCACATGAAGACCAAGCTGCATACCTGTATATGTTCTCTGGTTATTGGTTCAGATGGGGTACAGAACTAAACAGAAAATTCTCAACAGAGGAGTCTCAGATGACCAAGAAAACACTTAACGAAATGTTCAAAGTCCTTAGTCATCAAGGAAATGCAAATCAAAACATCTCTGAGGTTCCATCTTACACCCATCAGAATGACTAAGATCAAATACTCAAGTGACAGCACATGCTGGGAAATGTGGGGCAAGGAGAATACTTCTAGAAACAACCTAGATGTCTCTCAACTGAAGAATTGATAACGAAAATATGGTATATCTATACAATGGAATACTATTCAGCTATTAAAAACAGATTTTTTTTAAATACCTAATTTGGGGGGGGAAGAAGCAGAGTTTTTTAATATCAGAAATACTATTCTCTCAGCTGGCACCTGGCATGTCTTAAAAGATAGAGAATGGAAAATCCTGATTTAATAATAATAATTCCTATTCAAAATTTGATGTAAGATCATGCTACTTTTTGGAAAGGCCAGTTAGTAGTCATAAATTTTGTTATCTTTCCTTGTGTGTTACTAGAATTCTAAGTATTCCTGAAGGTTCCTTTTAATGAATTAATTAGAATTGGACCTAGCTATCTCATGAGGACTCTCAGCCAGGGTGAGGTGGATGGGTTTGTTGGTAACAGGTGACCGCTCTTCTCATCTGCTTCAAAACATCATCCAGCGTATCTGCATCCCTTTGCTTCAGGCCTGCTCCTCACTCATTGCAGAGAGGCCGTGGTCGTGGGAGTTAGCCCTTATAAGCCTCAGATCCTCTGTAATGTGGATTAGGGTAGATACACTTCTCTCATCACTTATTAACTGCCATGATTATTGCCCCAGGACCCTACTCTAGGGAGACTGGTAGATAGACGCATTAGGAAAGAGCTAGGCTTCAGATCAGTGTAAGGGACTAGAGCTGGGATAGCACAGAAACCATCGGTAGGTTGGGGAAGTTGCTCTTCTGATGAGGCTAAAAATGCAAAATTGAATGTTTAGTTGATTGTGTTTTAAGTTTTGATATATCCTATGGTATAATGAATTATGACTGATTGTACTTAGGAAGTACAGGGGATTAAGCTGGATCCCTTTCCTGTGGCAATCAGTGTATCAGTGATTTAATGTGACAGTCTCTTTAGTCCTTAGAAAGTAGAAAGGTGGTAGTACACAGAGCACCCAGAATTGATAACTCAGACAGGGCTGCAGACCAAGAATGGTGCAGCTCTTACTGCATCTCAGAAGGAGTCTTGACTTTTACAGAGCATTGTGTAAACACATTCTGAAATAACTAGAAATGGGTTGGGGTTTTGCTTTTGTTTTCCCCAAGAGAGAGAAGAAAGAACGTATTACTTGTATCACATCTTCAGTGTTCACAGTAATTTTTCTTTTTTTTTCCTTCATTAACATTTCTTTATTCGAGTATTTTTAAAAGCTGGTGATGATATTCTCATTTTACAGATGGATAAAATGAGATGTTGGAAAGGTAAAAATAAAGGGTTTAGAAACTTTTGTCTATATTGTCATATAAAACAAGCAAAGTTTTCACATAGTACATTTAAATCCAGTCTCTGGACAAGCAGGCAAATAATTCAGCCAAAGGTGAAATATATTAAGATTGAATTGCTATTAGTAGGAATGGAATACAGTGGGTTTATAATTAATTTATAAATATGCTTTTCAAATTTGTCATTACATTTCGTGAGTGTGTGTGTGTGAGATTAAGCTTGGTGGCAAGTGCCTTTAGTAAGCCATCTCACTGTCCGATATCCTTTATTAATCAGTATTTCTTACAAGTCACAAATGTATGGTTGATGATATTTAAAAGGCATTTTATCAAGTCAAGTTTATAAATAAATTACATAATAAATATTGTGCTAGTTGCTTTTCTTGTTGCTGTCCAAAATACCTGAAAAACACAACCCAAGGAAGGAAAGTTTGATTCTACACAGTGTTTAAGGATGTGGTCCACCCTGCCAGGGAGGCATGGCAACTGGAGCTTGAGGCAGGGCTGTTTACACTGCATCACAGTCAGGAGGGGGATGCTACATTTCTTTCTTTTATTCAACCTAGAACACCAGTCCATGGAATGACATAATCCACATTTGAAGTGGGTCTTTCCACCTCAACCTAATTAAAAAAAAAACCATTCTAAGACATGCCCTAAGATTTGTTTCCATGGTGATTCTAAATCCCATCATGTTGACATTCAAGATTAACCACTACAAATGTATGCCAATCATCCACAAGTTCCAAAGCTCATATTAGCTCTGTGGGTGGACTTCTGCCTTAGGAAGCTTAGAGGGGAGCCCCAGACAAGTGTGAACATAACAGGATGGATGCTAAGAGCCCATGCATGTAAAGAGCTTTTGTAACAAACGGGAAGAAACAGGTTTCAGTTGAACATGATGTGTACAGGACAAAGACTGAACAGTGGGAGAGAGAAGCCAAGCCAGAGATCTAAAGATAACTGTTTGGAGTTAAAATTTGAGAAAGTAGCTTAATATAATTTTCATATTGGTTTTTAAATCTTCTTTTAACCGGTAGAACCTTAAGAAGATTCAAGAAATGGAAAAGAGTGATGAATCTAGCACAGATCTGGAGGACCTGAAAAATGCAGACTGGGTAAGGAAATGGATGTGCCTTCTGCTTGGTTCAGCTTTTTATAAAAAATGTTGGTTATTAAGGACTGCAGCATGAACTAGTACATAAATGTGAACACTTGATTTCACAAGTAAATAAATATTTTCATTATAAAAACTTCTCTTAGAAGCGCCTAAAGAAATGTTCAAATCCTTAGTCACCAGGGGTGACTGTTCTTCACGACACCACACAGGTGAATTATCTAGAAAGGGGAGAGTGGGAAGGAAGAGAGACTGGTCATGTAAAGGCAGTTCAGCAGCCTGACGACTGCCTCCATCCTCAGAAGAGTGTGAAGTATAATGTTACACATTGTAAATGAAAACTGTCTTGTTTAGAAGGTAATCATTTATTTTATATAGAAAAAAAGTTTTGGTATTGTAGATAGGACCTAGAAACTTATACATACATACTAACCACCACCTCCATCAGTGAGTGATGCACCTAAATATGGAAAATTCCTATAACTTGACTTTGTGATAAATACATCTAAGTAGCTATTGAAATCACATTAATTTTGATAAGGTACTGTATTGATTGAATTTTCACTGAACTAGACAGTGATACATGGTAAGACAGGAAAACAAATAGATTAAGGAATAATAATACACATTTTAATATGTATTATAAAGTTGCTATTTTGAACATTATATATACATATGTGTGTGTATGTGTGTATATGTGTGTGTATATGTGTATATATATATGTGTGTATATATATATATATATATATATATATATATATATATATATATATAT